>CM076569.1:103078699-103478875 GCA_034641835.2 Pinus albicaulis
GAAGAAAATTGTGCTTTGGCTGCCAAAGCAAAGAAGGGGAAGAGAAAGAAAGCTTCTCATTCCGGTGCGAAAGGCAAGAAGCAGGACATGTCCAAGGTGAAGTGCTTTCACTGTCACCAGCACGAACATTATGCCACAAATTGTCCGCAGAAGAAGAAAAATAAGCAGGCTGCTGGATTTGCAGCGGGAGAGGCATTAGCCTCGCAGTTTGAGCTGGATTTTTCGCTGATCGCATGATTGGTCTCAAGTGTGATGGGATCAGTATGGTTCTTGGACAGTGGTGAGTCTTTTCACATGACTGGAGATCGAGATCTGTTTTCAGATATGGATGAGAAAGATCTTGGAGTGCACATCGAGATGGGCGATGATGGTAGATACAGTGCGACCGGTATCGGTACCATTTCCTTTAAGAGGGATTCTGGTAAACCCTTTGTATTGAAGGATGTGATTCATGTTCCAGGATTGAAGAAGAATCTGATCTCTGTGGCTATGTTAGAAGACAAGGGGTACGATGTTGTCTTCAGCGAAGGAAAGGCTTTCCTACGCAGTAAGAAAACTGGAGAAACCCGGAAGATAGGGGTTCGAGTCAAGAACCTTTATCATTTGCAAGTAGATGGCTGCGCAACAATGGCATGCAAGGCAGAAGGAGTGGTGAGCCAGGATGATGGCGAGCTGTGGCACCGGAGATTGGGCCACCTTCACCATGGAGCTAAAGATCATACAGATTTACCGGGCTTCCTTATGTAGTACTCCCTTGCAATGTAGTCAGATCAGTGCAAGTGGTGTACCTTGGGAAAATATGTGAAATCCACCTTTCACGAGAAGGATAGTCGCACCACGACGATCCTTGAGAGAGTTCACACAGACGTGTGTGGTCCTTTCTCAGTAGCTTCGACAGCAAAGCACAATTACTATGTGATCTTTGTTGATGATTTCTCTCGGAAGTGCTGGATCTTCTTCATGCAGAAGAAGAGCGAGACATACTCAAAGTTCTGTGAGTTCAAGGCGCTGGTTGAGAAGGAATCAGGGAAGCATGTGAAGCTCTTAGGAGCGACAATGGTGGTGAATTCATCCCTGCTGAATTCAAGGACTTTTGCAGTGCAGAAGGGATTTGGAGAGAGCTCATCGCACCCCACAACCCACAGCAGAACGGGGTGGCTGAGCGGAAGAACAGAACGATCGTGGGTGCTGCACGGGCGATGTTGCATGATCAGGGCCTACCCCTTCACTTGTGGGCTGAGGCATGCAATACTGCAGTGTATGTGCAGAATCGTTGTCCTCACAAGATACTTGGCATGAGTACACCAGAGGAGGTGTTTTCTGGCAAGAGGCCTCGTATATTTCCCATTTGAGGATTTTTGACTCACCCGTTCACATGCATGTGAGCCCAAGGATGCCGTGGCCAGTCGGGATCCGACCGCAGAGGTTGGAATATTTTTGGGGTACACTGATACACCTCACAACTATCGGGTGTATTTGCCAGACAGTCGCAAGACTGTTGTGCGACGGGATATCAAATTTCAGGAGGAGAAAGCCATGCAATGTTCGCTTGAGAGGGAACCACACTTGCATGCAAATGAGGAGCTATTAGTTCCCAAGGAGGAGCTTCCAAATGTGGATCAGCCACAAGAGGAAGTTCATGAGGTGGAAGAGACCGCTCATGTAGCGCCAACCATCAGAGGGTGCAAGCGCACTATAGAAGCTGAGCGACTGGCTCGAGATGCAGAGAAGGTTGTAGGACCACCTACAGCACAGTGCAGACAGAGGCAGTCACCGGACCGGTACACTGGATACATGGCTCTTATGAGAAAATGTGTCATGACAGAACCATCATTTTTCGAGGAAGCTGTGGAGGAACCCGCATGGGTAGATGCCATGGTGGAAGAGTATGATTCTATTGTCAGAAAAAATGCATGGGAGATTGTCCCAAGGCTTCAGGGAAATCGTTGGTGGGGTTTGAGATGGATCTACAAAGTGAAGCAAAGCGTCGACGGGGAGTGTGGAGAAGCACAAGGCAGAAAGGCAAGATCGTTGCCCGAGGCTTCTCGCAGATCGAGGGGATCAATTATGAGGAGACCTTTGCACCTGTCGCAAGGTACTCTTCCATACGGACGATCCTAGCTCTCTCAGCGCAGATGGGGTGGCACATCCATCAGATGGATGTGAAGACTGCGTTCCTCAACAGAGTCATTGAGGAGGAGGTGTACATAGAGTAGCCCAAAGGTTTCGAGATCTTTTCGCAGCGAGTCGACGGTGCGTACTCAAGAGAGCACCGTATGGGTTGAAGCAAGCACCTCGTGCTTGGTACACACGGACAGATAAATATTTCACCCTGGACTTGGATCTTCCAAGAGTGAGAAGCATCCCAACCGTACGATTGTGGTGGAGGGGAAGTTGCCCATCATTGTACTGTATGTAGATGATTTGATTTTGACAGGTGATGAGCTGTTGATACTTTCATACAAGGAGGATCTTGCTAGAGAGTTTGAGATGAAGGACTTGGGCCTCCTTCATTATTTCCTGGGATTGGAAATCTGGCAGCGCAGTGATGGACTATTTGTTTCTCAGGGTAAGTATGCCCGAGAAATATTGGAGAAGTTCAACATGCATGGCTGCAAGCCTGTTGATACTCCTCTTCCTGGAGGTTGGAGGAAGGAGGATGCTACTTCAGCGAAGGTAGTGGATGCCACTGTTTATCGACAGTTGGTGGGCTCGCTTATGTATCTGTTCAATACACGACCCGATATATGCTATGCTGTTAACCAGCTTTCACAAGCTATGGTTAAACCTACCAAGCTCTTCTGGAAGGCAGGCAAGCATGTATTGCGTTATCTTAGAGGCACATCGGGATATGGTTTGTGGTACAGACAGGAGGATGAGCTGAAGCTATGTGGCTTCACGGATGCAGATTGGGCAGGGAGCCCAACAGAAAGAAAGAGCACATCTGGAGGGATCTTCAGTATCGGGTCGACAACAGTTTCTTGGTACAGCAGGAAGCAGAGATCCGTGGCACTCAGTTCAGCAGAGGCTGAGTATATGGTAGCAAGCTTAGCCGCATGCGAGGCCATATGGATGAGGAAGATCCTGGTCGGGTTGTTCGGGTCACACTTGGAGCCTACTGTGATTTATTGTGATAACCAGAGTTGCATTAAACTCTCGGCTAATCCAGTATTTCATGACAGATCCAAACACATCGACATCAGGTACCATCATATCAGAGATTGTGTGCAGCGGAGAATCATGTTACTTTCATATATTCCCACGGAGGATCAGGATGCTGATATCTTGACGAAGGCGCTCACCAGGAGAAAATTCGAATACCACAGAGGCAGGATAGGGGTTGCATATAATCCATATCTTGTTGAGAGGGAGTGTTGAAAATGCAACAAGATGATGGAGCTTAGTGAAAAGAAGTCGCCTTCACTAAGTGGGCCCGCAGGCTATTTTTGGCGCAAAGTCTATTTTTAGACACATGGATCATGGTCTATGAGTTGCAGGATGCTATTTATGGATGATTGGTCGAGTTGGTAAAAATAGATGGACCTCTATTTTTAGACATTGGACGGTTTCTATTTTTAGACTGCCGGGCTAAAAATAGAACAGTCAAATATTATTAACCCTTAATAATATTTAGACTATAAACATTATCTTGTCCTCTTGGAGCACTTCAGTTTGATGCTTGGATGTGGCACATGCAGCTGACAGAAGGAATTACGCTATTCCTAGGGGTTAGTTGAGCTATTGCATGGTTGACTTTAGTTAGAACTCATGTGGCAGAGTTTGGTGGAGTTGATGAGACAGTTGGTGGAGTTGTGTTCGGTTTAACTTAGTTGAACTAGTTGTATTTAGTCTAACTGATAAATACACCAGTGATGAGTGGTGTGAATTAATTATTAATTAATTCACTAATTATTAACTCATAAATCAACTAAAGAATACATCAGTTAACTGCAATGCATGGACAGTTCAGTGGAGACCAGTGTTAGAGGTGGGTGAAAGGGTGAGTGTGACTATTAGTTATGACTATAGCCGTGCATGAGATTTGCACACGCATTGATGGAGATGGCCAATGAGGATTGCGTAGTTGAAGCTAGTGGGATTCGAACTTGGATCTCATCATTATTCATCTTGGATTGCGCAGTAGAGGCAGGCAGACTTGTGGAGGAGATTTGAACCCGTGACTTGTTCATCTTCCGTGCTAGTTTGTGTGTAGCATGTGAGATAGTGCTGATAGCTATGAGAGCTTTGTGCTATGTTTTGTTACATGTTCCCTATCATTATAATATACAGATAGTTGGGGGTTTTCAGCTATCAGCTTTCCCCATTACATACTGTGTTGATATGTGTACTTGATTATGTTTTAATGTGCGCATGCGACTGTTTCTATTTCCGCATATTGATGATAAATTGTACAAGAGGTTATGTATTATGAATGAAGCTTAAATAGCGTGTAATCAGGATAATCTCGGTGAATAATTCAGCAAATTATTCAAATTTCTACAATTATCATGGAGTGGCCAACTCCTAGGAATGTGGATGAGGTTAGATCCTTCATGGGAATAACAAGATATTATAGGCAGTTAATTTGGAACTTCTCAAGGATTGGCTATCTTATCACATCTTTGTAGAGGAAAGGGAAAAAAATTGAATTGAATGAGGAGTGTGCAACTAGTTTTGAGCAGTTGAAGCATTTTCTTACAAATGCTCCAGTCTTGAAGATTGTATATCTTGATAAGGAGGTTGTAGTTTGTACAAATTCTTTCCAGAAAGGACTTGGTGGAGTCCTGATGTAGGAAGGATAGGTGGTATACTATGAGTCAAGGAAGGTGAATGAGCATGAGAAGAACTATGTGACTTGTGATCTTGAGTTGGCAATGATTTTTCATGCATTGAAGATGTGGAGACATTATCTCCTTGACAAGAGGTTTATATTGATGAGTGATCATAGTGGACTGAGGTGATTTTTTGACCAACCTAATATGAATTCCATATAATCTATATGGTTGGTTATTCCAAGTGAGTTTGATTTTGAGATCAGGTATATTAAAGGCAAGGAGAATTAGGATGCAGATGCTCTCAATAGGAAAGTGCAGGTAAATCATATTTCAGTTGTGAGCTCTTATGGGACAAATTTGCAGGAGCATATATTGTAGGCAAAGAAACATGATGAGAGGTACCAATAGTTGAAGAAAATATTACAGCAGGAGGGTGAAGGTGATAGGGATGAGGAGTGTTGTACCTTAAGAAACAATTCCTTGGCTGTGAAAAGGAATCCGTGCTTAAGACATTATCTGATTATGTCACAGAGATATGGATCCTTGTTTAATCATCTCCAGAGTTTAATCATTGAATCTTTAAAATCAAATGCTATAAAAGTCCCACAATGCTATTATCTTCTGATATAGAATGAAATGCTTAGAAGAAGAATTAAAAGGAAAAGCCCAAAATGATATGCTATTGTACAAAATCTATCATCTCAAACTTTGGATGATCCAAGTCGTCAATTCAACTGCAATATTATATGCGTTTTCTTGCCTATGCAATTGTGAGCTACAAAACAAATCCAGAACCATTTCTGAACCATCTCATCATTCCGCTTTGAGATCTTAGCACCTTCCAATGAATTTTCAGTGTTCTCCATTTGATTCTCAGCGTTCTCAACTGCTTTCTCAGTAGCATCAACCGGATTCTCGTTATCTTCAGTTATCTTCTCAGAAATATTATTCTGGTTCCATCAAGTTCATTTTTGGTCGGATCCATTTTCACATCATCCTCAAGGATCTTTAGATCCACAGGTAGCTGACCAGACTTTAAAGCCCTTTCAAGTCTTGCAACTTCTTCAAGATTTTGAGAGTTGGCAATTGCAGCTTCTTCAACTTGTTAATCACATATAGGCGACAGTTTGGTTTCTTTGTAACTATATTATCCAGCAGGCTAAGTGTCTGCAAATTCACAAGAGCTGCGAGTGGATCAAGATCTACCAAGTTCACAAGGCGGTTATTTGTAAGAACCAGTGTCTGGATTTTTGGCAAAAATTCTCCAAGATTGGGGTTGATGCAGGCGATACGATTGTTATTCATTAACAATGTGGTCAGATGCTTCAGATAAGGAAAGTTTTCCCAGCTTAACAATTTCATTGTCTGAAAGATCTATACTGTCAAATTGGTCCTCGCTCCCATATTCTCGATAACTGCAACTTTATTGCCACGAAGGTCAAGCTCCCACTCGCGTACTGGATTGAAATATTGCGGACAACGTTAAATTAAGTCTGCCGTTATCCTCACCATCGTCTCCTACTCTTTTCCTGTCCACGAAAAACCTTCAAACTAATTTTACCAGCACTACGACTTCAGTAATGGCCCATTCTCAGCCAATCCACTGAAAATAACCGCACGTGACCTCCGCCACCAGAAGAGGAAAAACATTCACCAGCTGCGAACTTTCAGTAGAAATAGCAACTACTCAGCTCTCTTTTTTTCATTACATCAACACCCTGGCTAACAGGTACAAGAAGATGCTTTGCTTTTGTTGCTTCCCCTTAAGTCTACAGAACTGTCTGCTTTGGCCTGAATTCTTTTAATCGCTCGGAAAAAGCCAAAGCTGTTGTCTCGTTAGTGCCAATTTCATTTTTAAAAATTGGATGCAGCCCTTCTCGAGGAAATCCATTTGCTCTTTTTACAGATTCCGTTGAAGGAGTTAGCTCTGTCTTGGAATACAAATGAAATTCCTTGGTACATTCCTTCTGCAAACCAATCACCTCTGTACTTCCGTCAACGAGCTCTCGAATTTTTTCAGAAGCAATATCCAGAACTGACTGTGGAAAATGTCCATACACGGACTCCCCTTTTTCCATTGCTTCATTTATCTTAGTCGATACATTCTCCCTATCACTTGCAACCGCTTCTTCGGTTGGAGCCGGTTGAATAGGTTTTGAGAGAAACAAATGCAGATCCAAAAGATATGGCATGTCTTTGAATTTGAAATTCATTTTATGAATCCACAATCTCTTCTGCATCAGAATCAGAACCAACCACCTGCTTTATTGACTCCAGATTTTGTATTGGCTTGCGACCAGCACCATCCTTAGAAAGTGTGCCATCACCATCACCATAACCATCCCTTGTAGGTTCCTCATCATGATGATATTCAATACGAGATAGTGAATCCAGAATGGGACGATTTAAACCCAAACGGTTCGCTGGAACATCATTTAGTGAAAGACGACCATGATCCAATCTCCCTGGTCCATATTCAATTTCTTCTGATGTATAGGTTTGAATACTTCTCCTTCTCTGAGAATGGTCAATACTGCGATCAGCATTATCACTGCTGCGTGCATGATATTCTTTTCTTCTTGGCTCGGAGATCTTCTGACGATCATGATTGTGTTACAACATCTGGCTCCAATTGGGGACAGTATTTTGGTAACAAAGTGCTGAGAACTTGTAGATCAGTAGCCTTTATTGGGCATGGAGTCGAGTCAAACTGAATTTTCTCTCAATCCCAAAATCTCTGAAAATTTCAAACTTTTCTGAAACCTCTCTTCTTCTAGGATCTTTATTCTTGAACTGAAAATGATAAACTAGAAATACTGCAACTAGGAATGCTCAACTTCTGAGCTTATTTATGTACAACTCCTATATATATAAGCATGGTTGAACTTAATCAAGTGGAGTCAACCTTCCAATGGAACCAATCCAGCATCTACTTGTTAGATTTAATACCTTCGTACTGCTGAAATTTAAAGATCAAAACAGGAATGTACCATGAAAATTTTCATATACAAAACTTTGTACATACCCTTGCATTAAAGCTTGTTGCTGACCAAAGAAATTTGCCATATATTCAGCAACTGGATCATAAAACTCATGAAATAAAGTTTTGGCCACCTTCTTTTTTTTAACATTTTGCTGATGTAGACTTCTTTGAACATGGCAGTTTCCTTCATTGTTTGACTTTTCAATTAGGAACTGTGTGTTAGGAACTTGGCTGCCATTTTCTGTAGGCAGGCATTTAGGCTGAAAATAAACATCCAAGGTTTGCTCTCCGTAATGCTGATGTTCTTCGTTTAACCTCAATTGATGACGGAAATCTTCCTCTTCTTGGAAACATGTCTGAGAAACTGCACTATTTTCCTCACTACTCACAAAATTATTGCAATGATCTTCCATGCTTTCATAGTGTAGTTTAGCTGTTGCAACTAAGTTTTGACTAGAATCTTCAAAAGGATTAGATTCTTGTTCTTCAACAATACAGGAACCTTTTGACACTTTTTGGAAATCTTTATTCGCCTCTGAACTTACATTCTCTTATAAATAAATTCCAATGTTTCCTTCACAAGCCCTCCTATCTTTAACAAAACTTGGGCTTTCTACATTGCAGGAAAAATTTCTACAAGCCCACGCATTATCTTCGATTTCTTGCGCATGGAGAAACATCAGCTTCAGAGTGCTAGGCTTTCTCTCCTTGAGATAAAAAGCCAAGGCAATAGAAAGAGCTTTCAAATAATAGACCATAGCTGCTGCTTCTGGAGGTCGAATTTCTTTTGGCATGCTGAAATAATTTTTTTGGAACCTCTTATTAAACTCAGAAATTGATTCATTGCTTTGCCTTCGGATAGAATATAATTCCAAAAGGTGACCTTCATATGACTTACTCTCGCCCCAATAGGTAAGAAATACATCTTGAAGATCTTGCCAGGAATTAATTGAACCTGCTTCCAAACACTGGAACCACTGCTAAGCATCCCGCTTTAAAGAATGGCAAAACATCCTTAAAGCTATGTCTTCATAAATGATTTGAAATTTGTCCAGAAAGTACTCAAATTCCAAGATATGTAGTTTAGCTGAAATGTCCTTCTCCTTCCTAAAGAAACTTGGCAAGGACTTGAATCCGTTCGAAGGATATTGATGGAGAATAGCGGGCAGCTTTAGGGGTTTAAAGATTTCTCTGTTTTTGAACTGAAAAACAATCAATTTCTTATGAGGCAAAATATTATCATCCAAAGATGATGAATCATCACCTTTATGCCCAGACTGTGACTGATAATCTTCCGGGATTGTAATACAATAATCATCCCTCCTTTCATGTTTAGGAGATATACTTGTGTCAAGATTTATAATACAAGCAGAAGAAAAATCATCTTTTTCCAATAATGAATTTACATTTTGGGCCTTATAATCTTCTGAGAAAATAAAGCAGGAAAAAATCCTTTTAATATAAAAGGGAAAATAGACCACTAAACTGACAGTAAACAATAGAACCTCCTTTAAAAAACGGAAATTCTGATACATGTTTTTTCCATGATACTTTCTCATCTTCTTGCTAGAAAAATTCTTCATCTAATGAAACTTTCATCAGTGGAGTCGCCAGGTGAATAATAAACAACCAAACTTCAGATCTGAATCTTGTTCACCATCAAGAGTAATGTATTATGAAACCTTCTGCTGCAAGGTATATGACCTTGCGTTTGGCTTTGTGAAAATAAGAATTCCGTAAAAGTAAACACAGCTGAGTAATTCCTCCTTGCTGAACAATCAGAGGAAATAGAAAGAAAACCCAGGGAAATGAACTCGCTTCTTCAATCCCCGGCAACGACGCCAATTAATGTTGTACCTTAAGAAACAATTCCTTGGCTGTGAAAAGGAATCCGTGCTTAAGACATTATCTGATTATGTCACAGAGATATGGATCCTTGTTTAATCATCTCCATAGTTTAATCATTGAATCTTTAAAATAAAATGCTATAAAAGTCCCACAATGCTATTATCTGCTGATATAGAATGAAATGTTCAGAAGAAGAATTAAAAGGAAAAGCCCAAAATGATATGCTGTTTTACAGAATCTATCATCTCAAACTTTAGAAGAATTATAAGGAAAGAACAGTTAAAATGAAGGAGCGCCTATTAAGGGTTTTAACTCTTATTTACACACGTAAAAAGAGACCTGCTGCTTCGATACTTCATTTTATTCAAGGACTGAAAATACATTATGTAAACTAGAAGACATATCAATATCAACAAATACTAGAAGCTTGCTTTTCCTTCATTAATCACTTGAAATCTCAGTACAAAGACCAGTGTCTGGAGCTCTAAAAACCGGAACCCCTGCTCCTCTCCTCTGTTCTTCTTTTATGTCAGCCATCTAAAGTAACTTCCTAACTGCTATGATCAGTTTTGAAACTGATTCTTGGAAGTTTTGGAATTATTTAAATTTACAAAATATCTATTTTAATATTATATATATAATATATAATATAAAAACAAAAAAAAATAGGACCTTACTCTAGCGCAAGTAAAAAGAACGAATGGTACACTTTGGGTCCCATTACACCCATACGTATTAATGACAAAGTCACCCATGGTTTTCGAAAACCAATAACCGCCTACGGGAGAACTGATAGCGGTTTCTTGAGAAAAGGCTAAGTGATGCCGTAATGCATCATAGCCTTAGATTTCATAAATAGTGGTTTAAATCAAACCATTTGCGGGGGCACTATAACTCATAAATTCCGTTTAATTTGTGTTGCCGCAAGACCATTGGATTTGAGCTGGATGATCCAAGTCGTCAATTCAACTGTAATATTATATGCGTTTACTTTCCTACGCAATTGTGAGCTACAAAACAAATCCAGAACCATTTCTGAACCATCTCATCATTCCGCTTTGAGATATTAGCACCTTCCAATGAATTTTCAGTGTTCTCCATTTGATTCTCAGCATTCTCAACTGCTTTCTCAGTAGCATCAACCAGATTCTCGTTATCTTCAGTTATCTTCTCAGAAATATTATTCTGGTTCCATCAAGTTCATTTTTGGCCAGATCCATTTTCACATCATCCTCAGGGATCTTCAGATCCGCATGTAGCTGACCAGACTTTAAAGCCCTTTCAAGTCTTGCAACTTCTTCAAAATTTTGAGAGTTGGCAATTGCAGCTTCTTCAACTTGTTAATCACATATAGGCGATAGTTTGGTTTCTTTGTAACTATATTATCCAGCAGGCTAAGTGTCTGCAAATTCACAAGAGCTGCGAGTGGATCAAGATCTACCAAGTTCACAAGGCGGTTATTCTTAAGAACCAGTGTCTGGAGTTTTGGCAAAAATTCTCCAAGATTGGGGTTGATGCGGGCAATACAATTGTTATTCATTAACAATGTGGTCAGACGCTTCAGATAAGGAAAGTTTTCCCAGCTTAACAATTTCATTGTCTGAAAGATCTATACTGTCGAATTGGTCCTCGCTCCCATATTTTCGATAACTGCAACTTTATTGCCACGAAGGTCAAGCTCCCGCTCGCGTACTGGATTGAAATATTGCAGACAGCGATAAATTAAGTCTGCCGTTATCCTCACCATCGTCTCCTACTCTTTTCCTGTCCACGAAAAACCTTCAAACTAATTTTACCAGCACTGCGACTTCAGTAATGGCCCATTCTCAGCCAATCCACTGAAAATAACCGCACGTGACCTCCGCCACCAGAAGAGGAAAAACATTCACCAGCTGCGAAATTTCAGTAGAAATAGCAACTACTCAGCTCTCTTTTTTTCATTACATCAACACCCTGGCTAACAGGTACAAGAAGATGCTTTGCTTTTGCTGCTTCCCCTTAAGTCTACAGAACTGTCTGCTTTGGCCTGAATTCTTTTAATCGCTCGGAAAAAGCCAAAGTTGTTGTCTTGTTAGCGCCAATTTCATTTTTAAAAATTGGATGCAGCCCTTCTCGAGGCAATCCATTTGCTCTTTTTACAGATTCCGTTGAAGGAGTTGGCTCTGTCTTGGAATACAAATGAAATGCCTTGGTACATGCCTTCTGTAAAGCAATCACCTCTGTACTTCCGTCAATGAGCTCTCGAATTTTTTCAGAAGCAATATCCAGAACTGATTGTGGAAAACGTCCATACACGGACTCCCCTTTTTCCATTGCTTCATTTATCTTAGTCGATACATTCTCCCTATCACTTGCAACCGCTTCTTCGGTTGGAGCTAGTCGAATAGGTTTTGAGAGAAACAAATGCAGATCCAAAAGATATGGCATGTCTTCGAATTTGAAATTCATTTTATGAATCCACAATCTCTTCTGCATCAGAATCAGAACCAACCACCTGCTTTACTGACTCCAGCTTTTGTATTGGCTTGCGACCAACACCATCCTTAGAAAGTGTGCCATCACCATCACCATAACCATACCTTGTAGGTTCCTCATCATGATGATATTCAATATGAGATAGTGAATCCAGAATGGGACGATTTAAACCCGAACGGTTAGCTGGAACATCATTTAGTGAAAGACGACCATGATCCAATCTCCCTGGTCCATATTCAATTTCTTTTGATGTATAGGTTTGAATGCTTCTCCTTCTCTGAGAATGGTCAATACTGCGATCAACATTATCACTGCTGCGTGCATGATATTATTTTCTTCTTGGCTCAGAGATCTTCTGACGATCATGATCGTGCTACAACATCTGGCTCCAATTGGGGACAATATTTTGGTAACAAAGTGTTGAGAACTTGTAGATCAGTAGCCTTTATTGGGCATGGAGTCGAGTCAAACTAATTTTTCTCCCAATCTAAAATCTCTGAAAATTTCAAACTTTCCTGAACCCTCCTTCTTCTAGTATCTTTATTCTTGAGATAAACTAGAAATACTGCAACTGTGAATGCTCAACTTCTGAGCTTATTTATGTACAACTCCTATATATATAAGCATGGTTGAACTTAATCAAGTGAATTCAACCTTCCAATGGAACCAATCCAGCATCTGCTTGTTAGATTTAATACCTTCGTACTGCTGAAATTTAAAAATCAAAACAGGAATGTACCATGAAAATTTTTCATATACAAAACTTTGTACATACCCTTGCATAAAAGCTTGTTGCTGATCAAAGAAATTTGCCATATATTCAGCAACTGGATCATAGAACTCATGAAATAAAGTTTCGGCCACCTTCTTCTTTTGAATATTTTGCTGATGTAGACTTCTTTGAACATGGCAGTTTCTTTCATTGTTTGACTTTTCAATTAGAAATTGTGTGTGAGGAACTTGACTGCCATTTTCTGTAGGCAGGCTTTCAGGCTGAAAATAAAAATCCAAGGTTTGCTTTCCATAATGCTGATGCTCTTCGTATAACATCAATTCTTGACGAAAATTTTCTTCCTCCTGCAAACATGTCTTAGAAACTGCACTATTTTCCTCACTACTCGCCAAATTATTGCAATGATCGTCCATGCTTTCATAGTGTAGTTTAGCTGTTGCAACTATGTTTTGACTAGAATCTTCAAAATGATTAGATTCTTGTCTTTCAACAATATAGGAACCTTTTGACACTTTTTGGAAATCTTTATTCACCTCTGAACTTACATTCTCTTGTAAGGAAATTCCATTGTTTTCTTCACAAGCCCTCTTATCTTTGACAAAACTTGGTCTTTCTATATCGCAGGAAAAATTTCTACAAGCCCACACATTATCTTCTATTTCTTGCGCATAGAGAAACATCAGCTTCAGAGTGCTAGGCTTTCTCTCCTTGAGATAAAAAGCCAAGGCAATAGAAAGAGCTTTCAAATAATAGACCATAGCTGCTGCTTCTGGAGGTCGAATTTCTTCTGGCATGCTGAAATAAATTTTTTGAAACCTCCTATTAAATTCAGAAATTGATTCATTGCTTTGCCTTCGGATTGAATATAATTCAAAAAGGTGCTCTTCATATGACTTATTCTCGCCCCAATATGTAAGAAATACATCTTGAATATCTTGCCAGGAATTAATTGAACCTGCTTCCAAACACTGGAACCATTGCTAAGCATCCTGCTTTAAAGAATGGAAAAACATCCTTAAAGCTACATCTTCATAAATAATTTGAAATTTTTCCAGAAAGTACTCAAATTCCAAGATATGTAATTTAGCTGAAATGTCCTTCTCCTTCCCGAAGAAACTTAGCAAGGACTTGAATCTGTTCGAAGAATATTGATGGAGAATAGCGGGCAGCTTCAGGGGTTTAAAAATTTCTCTATTTTTGAACTGAAAAGCAGTCAATTTCTTATGAGGCAAAATATTATCATCCAAAGATGATGAATCATCACCTTGATGCCCAGACTGTGATTGATTATCTTCAGGGATTGTAATACAACAATCATCCCTCCTTTCATATTTAGGAGAAACACTTGTGTCAAGATTTATAATACAAGCAGAATCATCTTTTTCCAATAATGAATTTACATTTTGGGCCTTATAATCTTCTGAGGAAATAAAGCAGGAAACAATCCTTTTAATATAAAAGGGAAAATAAACCACTAAACTGACAGTAAAAAATAGAACCTCCTTTAAAAAACGGAAATTCTGATACATGTTTTTTCCATGATACTTTCTCATCTTCTTGCTAGAAAAATTCTTCATCTAATGAAGCCTTCATCAGTGGAGTCGCCAGGTGAATAATAAACAACCAAACTTCTGATCTGAATCTTGTTCACCATCAAGAGTAATGTATTATGAAAACTTCTGCTGCAAGGTATATGACCTCGCATTTGGCTTTATGAAAATGAGAATTTTGTAAAGTAAACACAGTCGAGTACTTCCTCCTTGCTGAACAATCAGAGGAAAAAGAAAGAAAACCCAGGGAAATGAACTTCACCTCTTCGATCCCCGGCAACGACGACAATTAATGTTGTACCTCGAGAAACAATTCCTTGTTTGTGAAAAGGGAATCCGTGCTTAAGACATTATCACGATTATGTCACGAGAGATATGGATCCTTGTTTAATCATCTCCAGGAAGTTTAATCATTGAATATTTAAAAATCAAATGCTATAAAAGTCCCACAATGCTATTATCTGTTTGATATAGAATGACATGTTAGAAGAAGAATTAAAAGGAAAAGCCCAAAAAATGATATGTTGTTGTACGGAATCTATCATCTCAAACTTTAGAAGAATTATAAGGAAAAGAACGAATGAAAATGAAGGAAGCGCCTATTAAGAGTTTTAACTCTTATTTTTACGTAAAAAGAGACTGCTGTGATACTTCATTTGTTAAAATTTGAAAAATACATTATGTGAACTAGAAGACGTATCAATATCAACAAATACTAGAAGCTTGCTTTTCCTTCATTAATCACTTGAAATCTCAGTACAAAGACCAGTGTCTGGAGCTCTAAAAACCGAAACCCCTGCTCCTCTCCTCTGTTCTGCTTTTATGTCATCCATCTAAAGTAACTTCCTAACTGCTATGATCAGTTTTGAAACTGATTCTTGGAAGTTTTGGAATTATTTAAATTTACAAAATATCTATTTTAATATTATATATAATATATATAATATAAAAACAAAAAAAAATAGGACGTTACTCTAGCGCAAGTAAAAAGAACGAATGGTACACTTTGGGTCCCATTACACCCATACGTATTAATGACAAAGTCACCCATGGTTTTCGAAAACCAATAACCACCTACGGGAGCACTGATAGCGGTTTCTTGAGAAAAGGCTAGGTGATGCCGTAATGCATCATAGTCGTAGATTTCATAAATAGTGGTTTAAATCAAACCATTTGTGGGGGCACTATAACTCATAAATTCCGTTTAATTTGTGCTGCCGCAAGACCATTGGATCTGAGCTGGATGATCCAAGTCGTCAATTCAACTGCAATATTATATGCGTTTACTTGCCTACGCAATTATGAGCTACAAAACAAATTCAGAACCATTTCTGAACCATCTCATCATTCTGCTTTGAGATCTTAGCACCTTCCAATGAATTTTCAGTGTTCTCCATTTGATTCTCAGCATTATCAACTGCTTTCTCAGTAGCATCAACCAGATTCTTGTTATCTTCAGTTATCTTCTCAGAAATATTATTCTGGTTCCATCAAGTTCATTTTTGGCCGGATCCATTTTCACATCATCCTCAGGGATCTTCAGATCCGCAGGTAGCTGACCAGAATTTAAAGCCTTTTCAAGTCTTGCAACTTCTTCAAGATTTTGAGAGTTGGCAATTGCAGCTTCTTCAAATTGTTAATCACATATAGGCGATAGTTTGTTTTTTTTGTAACTATATTATCCAGCAGGCTAAGTGTCTGCAAATTCACAAGAGCTGCGAGTGGATCAAGATCTACCAAGTTCACAAGGCGGTTATTTGTAAGGACCAGTGTCTGGAGTTTTGGCAAAAATTCTCCAAGATTGGGGTTGATGCGGGCGATACGATTGTTATTCATTAACAATGTGGTTAGACACTTCAGATAAGGAAAGTTTCCCCAGCTTAACAATTTCATTGTCTGAAAGATCTATACTGTCAAATTGGTCCTCGCTCCCATATTCTCGATAACTGCAACTTTATTGCCACGAAGGTCAAGCTCCCGCTCGTGTACTGGATTGAAATATTGCGGACAACGATAAATTAAGTCTGTCGTTATCCTCACCATCGTCTCCTACTCTTTTCCTGTCCACGAAAAACCTTCAAACTAATTTTACCAGCACTGTGACTTCAGTAATGGTCCATTCTCAACCAATCCATTGAAAATAGCCGCACGTGACCTCCACCACTAGAAGAGGAAAAACATTCACCAGCTGCGAACTTTCAGTAGAAATAGCAACTACTTAGCTCTCTTTTTTTCATTACATCAACACCCTGGCTAACAGGTACAATAAGATGCTTTGCTTTTACTGCTTCCCCTTAAGTCTGCAGAACTGTCTGCTTTGGCCTGAATTCTTTTAATCGCTCGGAAAAAGCCAAAGCTGCTGTCTCGTTAGCGCCAATTTCATTTTTAAAAATTTGATGCAGCCCTTCTCGAGGCAATCCCTTTTCTCTTTTACAGATTCCGTTGAAGGAGTTGGTTCTGTCTTGGAATATAAATGAAATGCCTTGGTACATGCCTTCTGCAAAGAAATCACCTCTGTACTTCTGTCAATGAGCTCTCGAATTTTTTCAGAAGCAATATCCAGAAATGACTGTGGAAAACATCCATACACGGACTCCCCTTTTTCCATTGCTTCATTTATCTTAGTCGATACATTCTCCCTATCACTTGGAACCGCTTCTTCGGTTGGAGCTGGTCGAATAGGTTTTGAGAGAAACAAATGCAGATCCAAAAGATATGGCATGTCTTCGAATTTGAAATTCATTTTATGAATCCACAATCTCTTCTACATTAGAATCAGAACCAATCACCTTCTTTACTGACTCCAGCTTTTGTATTGGCTTGCGAGCAACACCATCCTTAGAAAGTGTGCCATCACCATCACCATAACCATCCCTTGTAGGTTCCTCATCATGATGATATTCAATACGAGATAGTGAATCCAGAATGGGACGATTTAAACCCGAACGGTTAGCTGGAACATCATTTAGTGAAAGACGACCATGATCCAATCTCCCTGGTCCATATTCAATTTCTTCTGATGTATAGGTTTGAATACTTCTCCTTCTATGAGAATGGTCAATACTGCGATCAACATTATCACTGCTGCGTGCATGAAATTATTTTCTTCTTGGCTCGGAGATCTTCTGACGATCATGATCATGCTACAACAAGGAGTATCATGTCATGGAAGATGGATTAGTCACATTCGAGGGTAGGATGTATGTGTCAAATAATAGTCAGTTGAAGAAAATTATCTTGAGGGAGTTTCACGTCAAGCCATATTCTGGCCACCCAAGATATCATAAGGCTTTGAGAATTGTTAAGAGGTTCTAGCATTGGACAAATTTGAAGAAGGAAGTGGTTGAGTTTTTTGCTAGATGTTTGAACTGTGAATAGGTGAAATATGAGTGTAAGCATGTAATGGGTCTATTATATCCTATTCTGATTTTAGAATGGAAATGGGAGGTCATTTCCATGGACTTTATTACATTTTTTCCAAGGACATTGAGGCAACATGATTCCATCACAGTTCTGGTTGACATGCTGAGCAAGGTAGCTCACTTCATTGCAGTGAAGTCTACAAATTCTACTAGTGAGGTAGCTCAGGTCTTCATCAAGGAGATAGTGAGGTTGCACAGTGTTGCCAAGAATATCATATCATAAAAATATGACAATTTCACTTCAGAGTTTTGGAAGGAGTTGTTTGCAGGCTTGGAGACAAATTAAGATTTCAGCCTGAAAAATAATTCGCAGAAAAATGGACAAACAAAGAGGGCCAACATGATCCTTGAGGATATGTTGAGGATGTATGTCATGCATAAAAAAGGAAGTGGGAGGAGTATCTTCCACTAGTGGAGTTTGAATATAATAATGGGTATCAATAATCCTTAAAGATCAGACCATTTGAGGTTCTTTACAGGAAAATTTTTAATACTCCTATCGACTGTAGTGATCCAATGAACAATGTTATGATTGGACCAGATATCTTGGTTGAGATGGAGTAAGAGATGCAGGTTTTAAAAATAAATCTAAAGGAAACACAAGACATTCATAAGATTTATGCAAATCAACATAGGGCATTTAAGGAGTTTCAGGTTGGGGAGCATGTGTACTTACACATCAAGACTAAGAGGAGCTCCTTGAGTATTGAGTCATGTGAAAAATTGGCACCTCGGTATTGCGGGCCTTTTGAGATCCTTGAGAGGATTGGACGAGTAGCCTATATACTTTCACTTCTGCTAATAGTGAAATTATGTGATGTTTTCCATGTTACACTGCTTAATATATATGTGTAAGATGTTGTTCATGTGATTGATTAGTATATATTGCAGGTGGAACCAGAGAGAGAGTTCAAGCCAGAACCAAGACAAATATTGCAATGGAAGCAACTCATGCTACGGAACCAAGAAATAAAGAAAGTTAAAGTGTAATTGATGCACTTTTGGCAATATGAAGCTACATGGGAGATGGTTGATCAGATGTGGGCTTTGTATCCTTCATTATTTACTATTCGAAGAAAATGAGTTTGTTGTAAATACCAAAATGAGTTGTGTTATAAAGCTCCAATAAGCGATATGTTTAGTTTGTTTTTAATAGGATGTCATTGTAAATATTATATCAAGCTATGTTATAAAGATCCATATGCAGTATGTTTTGTTTTCAACGGTTTGTTGGTCATAGGTGTCATAGAACACCGAGGATGTTGTCCCCCCCAAGGGGGAGGGGTTTGTAGCATCCCTGGGTTAAATTTTCATGTAATAAAGAATATTAAAGGAAAAAGTAAAACCAAGGTCATGGGAAAAATATTCAAAACTGAATGGTGGAAAAAAAATATAGTGGGCATCACTTGCTGTTTATTAATGGTTATAGAAACTGCCAAAGGCATTGAAAAAGACAAAGAGGAAATAAATGACATTTAATTATGAGAAATAAGGAAAATAGGAGAAAAGGAAGCTGAAGAGACACAAATATGAATGCAAGGGGAATTAGAGGAAAAGTGAAGGAAAATGAAGAAAAAGACATACATCAATGATAAAAAGGCATGAGAGAAACTATTCACAACTTTTTGTCAGTTTTTGCTTTGGATCAATTTCAGAAGGAGAGAGAGAACAAGTAAGCAAGTAAAGGAAAGCAAAGGGAAATTAAAGGAAAACAAGGGAGTACAATGAGAAAGTTGGATCAACAACTTCAACATAAATATTTTTCAGGTAGCAATTTGCATATGTAATTTCCTTGTTTGGATGTGAATCCATGGTGCATGCATTTGATTCTTTGGTTAATTTGTCATCTTTGGCATGGTTTTTTCGTGGATTGACAATTATTTCAGCCTTTCCTTGCCATTTACTGGATAGCCATTGTGTGATGGGATTTGTTATCACAAAATCAGACCTGATAGGCTGCCAATCAAGTTAATCTCATGTAACTGTTTTAGACCAATATTTTGGCTGAGGATTAGCCTCCTCAACCTGAGAGGGCTCTCTCAAGGGTTTATGATTTTTGATAAATATGTAGATGGCTAACTCTATATGGAATAAAAGAATATAAATGATATAAACTGGTTGTAAATCACATTAGCAAGTGTACATTGGGCTTATGGAGTCATAATAGCTTTAGAAAAACCAAAATAATATACCTAGCATGGAAGTCAAGGCATATCAGAGTTCAAGACAAGGAATACACATGTAGAAGAGTGAAACACACAGTTACCGTTTGTCTATGAAGGAAGTCAGAGCATCGTTGATGAATTCTGAGTAACATAAGCAAAAACCACTACAATAGAATGTTGAAAAGATGCCATCAGAACAAGAGCATACAAGAACTCCTTATGAATCTTGAGTTGTCTAAGTAGAAATTTTGTATTAAGCTGAAAACAGTCACTTACAATAAACAGAGTCTTTTTGCTAACAAATGTCAAACCCTTTCTATTTCGACTCCTTGATATTTTATAGATCATTTACATCATAAGATAAACTTATCTACAACTAGATACATCGAATTCCTATGCTTTGACACGTATACTAACCATGAAACATGGTATTTATTACAAACACAACTGTAAAACTGATATAGAGTCCTATTACAAATAGAATTAGAACTCTTTTGATTCCACTCAAAATTTTTTTAACTAACCTTAATTACATCATTTGCCACCTATATTTCCATTAAGTCGAATCCTGATGATTAGCTCCAACCTGTTATGACCATGAGGCTGATGATGTTGATCTCCTGCAATTTAGGAAACTACTCCCCTATTTTTAGGCTTAGGATCCCTTTAGTATCTTGAGATATTCTGACCACTTACAACTGATAATTTCGAGGCTAATTTATGTTAGGAACATGATTGACAGATGTCCCAAGTCATCCCTTCATGCCAGCTGTGCGAAACCATTTTGAACTTATCAAAATAATGAAAACAGACCTGCGCTATGAAAGAAGCACAGTTTCGTAGCGTTTTTCGTAGCGTGGTTTGTTTACCCATTTTCCTTCAAAATTTAACCTTATTTCCTTCATACTTACCTTGATATTCACTTTATATAACTTCCATAGAAATTTCAAATCAAAATACCTATTATTCCCTCCAAAATTTGATAAAAAAAAGGGTGAAAAAGCTGCCATAGCAGTTTCATAGCACATTTCACCCTTTTTGCACTACAGGCGCTATGAAACTGCTGTGCAAGAAGTTTTAACCAGATTTTGACAAAATTTAAAACAACAAGGTACCACAGCTTTAGAATATTATTAGCTTCATCAAAACCATCAACTATTTGGATTAAAAACATAATCTTCACAAAATCTAATCCTCATTTTCCATTTAGAGTTTGTTTTGAATTTGTCATTTTGTACCTCTTCTCTTTAGTTCATCTTGAGACTGTCTTAATTGTAGCTCCAAATCCTCTACTTGGCCTCTTAACTTTCTGTTACTTTCTCTCAAATGAGTGTTGATCACTCTAACAAACTTTGCTTCTTTAATGGATGGAACTGTCCATGTGGAGAACTATTGTGCACTGCTTGGGATCTCTGACCTAGCCATTGTTTGACCTTCCCAAATAGCCTTAAATATCTTGAATTCTATATTTTCAATGCTGTGCTATCTTGCCCTCTTTCTCATCATTTCCATCTCTTGATTTGCTAGTTTCAATCTTTCTTTTAGCATTTGACATTATGACATGTGTTTCTTTCCCTTCTCAATCTTGCTGGCTGCATGCTCCACTATAGGTGATGAGAGATCAACCACCTCTTCAGATACTTTGGCTGCTTCAATGGTTACTTGGATATCTTTTCTGCCTTCTTGGAGTCTCTTTTCATGCCTGGTTAAAGGTTTCCTAGCTTGAAAAACAAAAGCTGCATTCTCACCTTCAAATTCCAATTTCTTTACTGATTTCGTTTTTCTCTGTTTGGGTTCATTCACGTCAATGAAAGATGCCTGCACAATGGGTGATTCTTCTATGTCTATTGCATGCAGTATATCATCCAAGTTGTCTTTAATCATTGGACTTTCCTCTGTGACTGAAACCCCTGCTTTTCCCTTTGATGCTGATACTTGACTTCTTATATTTCTCTGGCTCTCTTGCTTACTGGCCACCTATTTTTGTTTTGTTTCTTTGACCTTTTCTACTTTCTGTTTTGCAGGTGATGGGATTTTTTCAAAAATCACTGATGCTTTCTTAGTTCTATATGCAACCTATTTCCTTGGTTTAAACTTGACAAACCTCTTAGCTTTGGTAACCACTGGTTGACTAGATTTTGCTACTGGTGGTGAAGGATTTCCCTTGATCTTAGGGTTTCTAGCTGGGGTTAGGGCTTCCATTTCAAATCCACTCATAAATAAAAAGGATGACCAATCTCTATTTATTTTCTGTAGCTCATTTAAAACCAGTAACTTAATCAAACCATGATGAAACAGAGATGTTTCACAGCCATCCGATTTAGCTTGGACTTTGTCAGCCATTTTGGAAAGGCTTCTATGCAAGTAAAATGGTAAATCTAATGATATCATTCCTGTGAAATGCAACAATAGTTTAAAATGATAAGTGTAGACTTTATGGTACCTACCTTCACATGTGAAATATCTTTGGATGTTGAATAGCAGCTTTGCATAATTATCCTTGATGCGGCTCCTGGATATTGCATTGTTCAAGTCCATGTCTTGAAATTTAGGTTTCATAAACTCCTTGCATGGCTCCATGTTAAACTAAAAACCTTTAAAACAAGATTGCTGTCCCCTTGGTATCTCTGTCATAGCAGCTATGATCTCAGGTGTCACTGGCATATTTATCATTCAAAATTTGGTAGTGGTTGCACTGAAATGTAGAGCAAACTCTTTGGACACCTGAGTGTGGCAACCTTGTAGCTTTTCACAAAATTTGAGACAACCAGCCTTGCTAAAAGCCTCCATTACCATTTGATCCTCCATAATAGAATTTTCATTCTCAGGTTCGTATCTTAGACAATGTCCCCCTCTGTGGATCTTCTTTTCCTCTGCCATGTTTCCTGTAGAAAATCTGTTTGTTTCTCTAAAACCTGTAAAGAAGCCTCTCTTGACCAGATGAACAGACTCGCTTGATTTAATGAATCAAACTTGCTTTATTTGATGAGAGTTGTCTTTGGATGGAACAACCATAAACTTATCCTTACTGTTTCAGAGCTTGGACAACATATGTGAAGGTGAATGAAACAGGAATGACTCAATTAGAAAAAAATTCGAATTAGAGATGTCACCTCATGACCAAATGATATTTGATTGATACCTTATCATGAATATTATGACTGTAGGAAAAGTGGGTACAACGTATCTAGTAATTAATTGACTCACCATACTCCTATCATGTCATTCCCCAACTGAAACTGACAAATCCCGGCTCACAGTGTAAATTTTTCACTTTGCGCTACGAAAGTAGCAGCGCTTTCGTAGCGCAAAACTCACTTTTTGAACTAACGACGCTACAAAACTGTGGATTTGTGGCTAATTGTAGAAAATTGACCTAAAACCTACTTAGATGACCCTTAAATGAAAAATGTGAACTTTTTAACTATGGAATGGACCTAAAAATACCTTTTTTGAATTTTGATGGTGAACACTAAACCTCCAAAACTATGACATATCCTTAACCATGCTAAAATGACTTTCAAAACTATTTAGATCATGATCAAAATAGAGTTGACATGCCATGTTTGAATTTTTTTTTGTTTATAGTGATAGCAGTGGCTCCACTTGGGATAGTGTGCCCTTGTGGTACACAAAGAACCAGTAGTTCCAGTGCTGCTATCCATTTTCTTGACCAAAACAGTAAAAACCTTGAAATTCCCAAGCTTCCTCCTCAAGCTCTAATGGCCTTCACCTCGGGTTCAATCTTGCTGATCTTGCTTGTCATTATTAGCAGAAAAACTTATAAAATGAAATATATACAGTGACATAAACAATCCATCATATTTTAGGAAAAATAATGCTTCAAAAACTTGCCATTGACAGGTCCTCCAACATATGGTTTTCCATCTATCTCCTACAGTATGTAAGTATTGTTTCCATGGAAAGTAGCTACCTTGAAAGGAACTTTCCATAAGTTCTCAAACTTACCATGTTTGCCTTTTTCTTCAATTATGGCCTCCCATTTCAGCACTTCATCTTGAATTTGAAAATTTTCTTCCTTGATCTTCTTATCAAATGTCCTCTTGATTATGTTTTGAGATTGCTAACTGCTGTCATAAACCTCATTCATTTTCTCTTGCTGAGCTATCATCTGATTAATTCTTCTCTGGATTGCATTTGGTTCCTCTTCTAGCCCTTGAATCAACTTCATAACAGGTACTCATAGTGATGTAGGAAAAATAGCCTCGGTGCCATATACCAATTCATATGGTGAAGTTCCGATTGACCTCTTTGTACATATCCTATTAGCCCATAAGGCATACTTCAGTTTGAAATGCCAAGCCTTCTTATTCTCCTGCAACACCCTTTTAATGATCCTCATAATTCTCTTGTTAGAAGATTCAGCAAGGCCATTTCCTTGCGAATAGTATGTAGTAGAATGCCCAAGAGTAATATGATATTGATGACAGAAATTGATCAACTTCTTAGACTTGAATGCTTGTGCATTATCAGTTATAATATTCATGGGGAAACCAAATATAGACAATATATTATTTTCTAAGAAAGAAATAATCACAGAATCATTTGCTTGCCTAGTTAGGATGGCTTCAATCCATTTGGTGAAGTAATCAGTCGCTGTAAGAATCCAACGATGCTGACCTGAAGATGATGGATGAATCTCCCCGATAAAATATAGTCCCCACTGCTGGACTGGCGCTTCTACATTAATAGGCATCAAAGGTAAGGGTACAAGCTTCTTATTACCCTCGAAAATCTGGCATTCATGGCAGGTAGCAACCCTCTTGTATACATCCTTAAAAATTGTTGGCCAATAAAACCCTGCTCTCAAAATTTTGTTCACTGTTGCTTTCCAATAATGGTGACCTCCACAATCCCCTTTGTGAAATTCCTCAATGACTTTATCAACCTCCTCCTCCAGCAAGCAATTTAGCAAAATTCCGCTAGTATCCTTCCAAAAAATATTTCTGTTAACTATAAAGTATCTCAAAGATTTTAACTTAACAAACCTCGCCTTGGACATTGTCAAATCAGCAGGTGCTTGATGGTGTTGTAGAACAAAAACAACTTCCTTGTACCAATCTGAGGTGATATATTTTTCTTCAATAGGAACTAGTTCCTCATCATCATCTAAAATTTTTGATATTTCTGCAATCCAATTTATATCAAGACAGTCAAAGTTTGATTGTGCCATCAACTTCGCCAAGCCTTTCCCTTTGACCAATTTTGTCAGCTTAATCTGAATATCATATTCTAGCAACTTGACAATCCATTCCCCCCTCTTACCATCAGGATCGACTTGAGTGAGGATGTCTTTCACAACAGTATTAGGAACAAACGCCACAATATGAGAATGCATAATATAAATTTTGAAATCTTTGACAACCTTTACCAAAGCATAGGCTTGCTTTTCTAAGATATTATACTTCAGTTTAGCATTGGCTAATGTCCTACTAAAGAAATAAATCGGTTGTTCAATACCTTTCTGTCCCTTTTGTAGCAGAGCTCTGACGATAGTATTCTCTGATGCAAAGGTAAAAACCAAAAATTCCCTGGAAAAATCAGGACTGATCAATACTGGTGCTTGTGTGAGTGCTCTTTTGATCTCTTCAAATGAGTGTCTTGCCTCTGCTGTCCACTTAATATCAACTCCCTTCTTCAGCATCCTTGTTATATCCTTCACAATCTCAACAAAATTAGGAATAAATCGCCTTACAAAATTAAATTTTCCAAGGAAAGGTTGAATCTCCTTCCTACTTCTTGGAAAATCCACCTTCTGAATTGCATTGACCCTGCTTGGATCAATCTTAATCCCATATTTAGAAATGATATGCCCAAGTAAGTTACCTGAAGTTAAAGCAAAAATACTTTTGGTGGGATTTAGAGAGATGCCAAACCTTCCACATTTCAGCAGAATTATTTCCAAGTGTTTCAAGTGATCTTCTTCCTTCCTTGAAAAGACTGTTATGTCGTCAAGATACACAATCACCATCTTGTCCTTTTCTTCAGAAAAATAAATGTCCATTTCCCTATGAAAGGTAGCTCCTTCATTCATGAGACCAAATGGCATCTTGGCGTACATAAAAGTACTCCATGGTGTAGTAAAGGCTGTTTTTTCCTTATCATCAGGATGCACAAGTATCTAATTATAACCTGAAAAACCATCAAGCATAGAAATTCTCTGAGAACCAACAATAGTTTGCAAAATTTGATCCATCTTTGGGAGAGGATAATTATCCTTCAAGGAGGCTTTATTCAGATTTCTGAAATCAATGCATATTCTAATTTCCCCACTCTTCTTCCTAACCAGAACCAAATTTGCAAGCCAATTTGAAAATATGATTGGGACTATAATTTTGGCATCAAAGAGATTTTTAACCTCCTTCTCAATCAAGGGCATGAGAAATGGGTTGATCCTCCTTAACTTCTTCTTGAAAGGTATTTCATTTTCTTTTATGGGAATAGTGTGTTGAATAATGGCGGGATCATATTATTTCAAATCAGCATAGTTCCAAGCAAAGACATCTATGAATCTTTTCATCATTTCAACATATTTAGACTTCATATCAACTGAAAGAAATTTTGAAAGTTTAATCATTTTGGGCATAGCTATAGTACCAAGGTTAGAACTCTCAACTTCTTCATCATCAGCTTGCATCTTGGGAGATTTAAAAACATCATTCTGGTCGAATTTTTTTTCTAGAGGTATGAGTCCCTTTGGTATGGAATTATTCTTTAGTTGAAAAACTTCAGAATTCCCTTTAGATTCAACTAGCATGTTCTGCTGATCTACTTGTACATTTTCAAACTCTTCTTTCAGCTCAATAAATTTTTTCACCTGCTGATAAAAACTTGCCAATGAGTAATATTATCAGGAATGGCTGGCCTATGGTGGACTTCAACTTCATACTTTTCTATGGAGTGCATAGGAATAATGAAAATACTTGCAGAGACAACAAGAATCAACAATGGATTTTTGTTCTCTAGTTTTGACTGTAAATGAATAGGCTTGAAAGTTTTCTAACATGTCCAAAACCAAATTCCTATATGCTCTCATCCTTATGTCCTTTGTTTGATAAGCACCCTCAAGCTGTTTTATGACTAATTTTGAATCTCCAAAAAAAAAATATTTTGAGCATTCATTTTTTTCAACACTTCTAGATCCAAAATCAAGGATTCATATTCAGCCATGTTATTCGTGCAATCAAATTTCAGTTTATAGGAGAATAAATTACTTTCATCACTTGGATTTCTAATCAAGATCCCTGCTCCTGCTCCTTTTCCTGCTGACCCATCAAAATATAATGACCACTAACCTTCTTCCTCTTTATTGCTGACTTGTTGGCCTTCTGCTTGTTGATTTTCAGATTGTTGAATTTCAGAACTCTGATTTTCTGCTTTATTTTCTTCTTTTGCTTCATTAGTCGATTCATTGAAAAGAATATCAGAACCAAGCTTAGTATCAAGAGCACAAATTGGAAAGTTTTGGGGTTTATCTTTTCTACTCACCATGTAAACCATCCTTGTCTCTTGATACAATCTTCTTTACTCCCCAAAAACTGGAATGGTAGCATAAGTAAGATCCATATGCATGTACATTTAATTTTTGATGCCCATGACCTTGACAACAACATACCAAAATTCGGTGGAATGTCTACTACAACAATGTCCATGACTATAGTCTTAGCAGGAACTTGCGTCAGACCAACAACAACATCCTTGATTAGACCAATGCATTGAAATCTTTTTGAATCAAAATAAAACAAATCTTTGTATGGCCTAGTTATTTCTAACCCCATTCTTTCCATGATTAATTTGGGCATAAGATTGTGAGAAGCCCTTGAATCTAACATAGCATTGTGTAATTTCATGTTGTGAATGCTAAGATTCACATAAAAAGGAGGAAGTTCCTCATTATGTTCATCTTCTAGTATTGAGCCCAAATATATGCTCGAATGATCTTCTAATACATTCAAGATATTAGCAGCTCCAGGTTGTGAGTTTAACATTTTAACAATATTGCTTCTATATTCATCTACCTTCAGAATTTCACCAAAAGGGACTGATATTTTTATCTTAGAAATTTCATTCTCAAGATTGAAAACAGAAACAAATTTTTCAGCTTCTTTGGTAGGAAGGACAACTGGTGTATCTTTCTTACCTTCAATGACCTTAGGCATTTCCTTCTTGCCATCAATAACCTTAGGTGCATCCTTCTTAGGTTGTGTATTGTTTTCAATGATAGGTAAATTCCTATTTATGATATTATATTGTTTCTGCATCTCAAAAATATCATGTTGATACCCCTTTAGATAGTCCGATGTTTCTTCTTCATGATTGTTTTGATCTGAATGTTCTTCCTTAGTCAAGAAAATTGTTGACATTTCTTCATCAAAACAATGAATAGACTCCTCAAGGACTTCAGGGTCATCTTATTCATCAACCAAATTCTGTTGAAAAGGAGGTCTCACTGGAGGATCAGGCTGCTGATTTCTATTCTCCCTTGGTCTTTGCTGATTCTGAGGTCTCCTGAACTGAAGGTTTCTAAATTTAGGTTCATGTTGTGCAGGAGGAGCAGAGGTATTTCCAAGGGCTAATCTATCCATCAATTTTTCCATTGTTTTCATCATTGAATCCAATTTGTCTTGAGAGGTAGAAGATGAAGGTTTCTCTTCTTCTTTCAACTTACCCTTACCCATTTTTGACTTTTTAGCTACTATCAAATTAACCTCCACCTTCACAACATCATTTTGCATTTCAGCAAGTGTAGGAGATTATCTTTCTCTCAGCAATATGGAAAAATCATAGTCAAAAGCTTCAACATACCTCATTTGAGCTAAAGATTCTAGTGGTTTCAAATGATTTGGAATAGAATCTAACACTTTATTAAACCTTTTTGAAAAATTTTGGACAGTTTCATCAGCAGCTCTTTTCAAAGTACTATATTCAGTAAGGGCTTGTACTGGATTAGTTCTATTTCCCCATTTTCTTAGGAAAATATCTTCAAATTCATTCCAATTATGAATACTTCCAGGGGCAAGAGCTTTATACCATTTCATAACCTCACCAGTAAAACTCTGAGCGAATAATCTCAATTTAACATCATCATGATCAACCTCCTCCCTATCTATAAAGTCATTAAATTGATCTACATGATCCTCTGCTGTAATGTCTTCATCATTTCCCCATGTTTTAATTCTAGTAGCATATTTACTAGGGAGGTCATGTAAGACAACAGGAAGGACAAGAGGGGCGTATCTAGCAGGTGCAACAGGTGGATTTCCAGCCATAGTCAGAGGTACTGTGGTAATTTTAGGAAAGGCAGAAACAGTAGATGATAAACTGCTATGAGGAGGACTGTTAGGTCTTTGTAGGCCATTAAAAATTGAACTCTAATTCGGAAGAGGTAAACTAGCTTTAATTTTCAACAATACTTTGAAAGGATCAAGCTTCTTTAATTTTCCTAGAGACTGTCTTTCCAACAACAACTCTGAAGTGACAGCTTCCCAGAATTCCTCTTTGTCTTCTTGTGTTACTAGAGCTGAGGTGTCAATTCCTCTCTTATGTAAGTCTAAGATAATTTCAATTAGCTCCTTTTGATTTTATGATCTACACAAAACCTCTTGAATTTTATCATCAACTCTTTTGTCTTCAAGACTTCTTGATATTTCAGAGGACAAGGATTTCGAATGAGATGGAGTACCTGATATTTTAGAAATGCCTTGACTACCTCTTGAAATGGTGTTTGGATTGTCCACGATGGTAGGTGGATCTGGGTCAGGATTACTCCTCGTGTATCTCCTTCTCGAAGCCACCTTTGAACATATAAACTTTAAATGGAGTCACCAAGATAGATGTAGCCTCGAAAAACTTCCTGATCTCCTGCTACCTTCAGAAGTTCAGGTTCAAAATCTCGGGAAAGTATAGTCTTCAGGCTCCTGGCAGACGCACCAAAATGTTATCACAAAATCAAACCTGATAGGCTGCCAATCAAGTTAATCTCATGTAACTGTTTCAGACCAATATTTTGGCTGAGGCTTAGCCTCCTCAACCTGAGAGGGCTCTCTCAAGGGTTTATGATTTTTGAAAAATATGTAGATGGCTAACTCTATATGGAATAAAAGCAGATAAATAATATAAACTGGTTGTAAATCACATTGGAAAGTGTACATTGGGATTATGGAGTCATAATAGCTTCATCAAAACCAAAATAATCTACCTAGCATGGAAGTCAAGGCATATCAGAGTTCAAGTCAAGGAATACACATGTAGAATAATGAAACACACAGTCAGTTTGTCTATGAAGGAATTCAAAGCATCATTGATGGATTCTGAGTAATATAAGCAAACACCACTACAATAGAATGTTGAAAATATGCCATCAGAACAAGAACATACAAGAAATCCTTATGAATCTAGAGTTGTCTAAGTAGAAATTTTGTATTAAGCTGAAAACATTCACTTACAATAAACAGAGCCTTTTTGCTAACAAATTTCCAACCCTTTCTATTTCGACTCCTTGATCTTTTGTAGATCATTTAAATCATAAGATAAAATTCTCTACAAATAGATACATCGAATTCCTATGCTTTGACACCTATACTAACCATGAAACATGGTATTTATTACAAACATAGCTGTAAAACTGATATAGAGTCCTATTACAAATAGAATTAGAACTCTTTTGATTCCACTCAAAATAGCTTTATCTAAACTTAATTACATCATTTGCCACTTATCTTTCCTTTAAGTCAAATCCTGATGATGAGCTCCAACCTGTTATGACCATGATGCTGATGATGTTGATCTACTGCAATTTAGGAAACTGCTCCCCTGTTTTTAGGCTTAGGATCCCTTTAGTTTCTTGAGATATTCTGACCACTTCCAACTGATAATTTCAAGGCCAATTTATGTTAGGAACATTATTGATAGATGTCCGAAGTCATCCCTTCATGCCAGCTGTGCGAAACCATTTTGAACTTCTCAAAATAATGAAAACAAACCTGCGCTATGAAAGCATCACATTTTAGTAGCGCAGTCAGTTTACCCATTTTCCTTCAAAATTTAACCTTCTTTCCTTCATATTTAACTTGATATTCACTTGATATAACTTACATAGAAATTTCAAATCAAAATACCTGGTATTCCCTCCAAAATTTGATAAGAAAAAGGGTGAAAAAGCTGCTACAACAGTTTCGTAGCGCATTTCGCCCTTTTTGCACTACAAGCACTACGAAATTGCTGTGCAAGCAGTTTTAACTAGATTTTGACAAAATTTAAAACAAAAAGGTACCAAAGCTTCAGAATATTATTAGCTTCATCAAAACCATCAGCTATTTGGATTGAAAACATAATCTTCACAAAATTTAATCCTCATTTTCTATTTAGAGTTTGTTTTGAATTTGTCATTTTGTATCTCTTCTCTTTAGTTCATCTTGAGACTATCTTAATTGTAGCTCCAAATCCTCTACTTGGCCTCTTAGATTTCTTTTACTTGCTCTCAAATAAGTGTTGATCACTCTAACAAACTTTGCTTCATTAATGGCTGGAAATGTCCATGTGAAGAACTGTTGTGCACTGCTTGGGATCTCTGACCTAGCCACTGTTTGACCTTCCCAAAAAGCCTTCAATCTCTTGAATTCTGTCTTTTCAATGTTGTGCTGTCTTGCCCTCTTTCTCATCATTTCCATCTCTTTATTTTCTAGTTTCAATCTTTCTTCCAGCATTTGACATTCTGACATGTGTTCCTTTCCCTTCTCAATCTTGTTGGCTGCATGCTCCACTATAGGTGATGAGAGATCAACCACCTCTTCAGAGACTTTGGCTGCTTCAGTGGTTGCTTGGATATCTTTGCTGCCTTCTTGGAGTCTCTTTTAATACCTGGTTAAAGGTTTCCTAGCTTGAAAAACAAAAGCCGCATTCTCACCTTCAAATTCCAATTTCTTTGCTGATTTCATTTTTCTCTATTTGGGTTCATTCACTTCAATGAAATCTGCCTGCAAAATGGGTGATTCTTCTATGTCTATTGCATGAAGTATATCATCCAAGTTTCCTTTCATCATTGGACTGTCCTCTGTGACTGAAACCCTTGCTTTTCCCTTTGATGCTGATACTTGACTTCTTGTCTATCTCTGGCTCTCCTGCTTATTGGCCACCTGTTTTTGTTTTGTTTCTTTGACCTTTATTACTTTTTGTTTTGCAGGTGATGGGGTTTTTGCAACAGGCACTGATGATTTCTTAGTTCTCTCTTCAACCTGTTTCGTTGGTTTCAACTTCACAAACCTCTTAGCTTTGGTAACCACTGGTTGACTGGATTCTGCTACTGGTGGTGAAGGATTTCCCTTGATCTTAGGGTTTCTAGCTGGGGTTAGGGCTTCCATTTCAAATCCACTCATAAATAAAAAGGATGACCAATCTCTATTTATTTTCTGTAGCTCATTTAAAACTAGTAACTTAATCAAACCATGATGAAACAAAGATGTTTCACAACCATCAGATTTAGCTTGGACTTTGTCAGCCATTTTGGAAAGGCTTCTATGCAAGTAAAATTGTAAATCTAATGATATCATTCCTGTGAAATGCAACAGCAGTTTAAAATGATAAGTGTAGAATTTATGGTGCCTGCCTTCACATGTGAAATATCTTTGGATGTTGAATAACATATTTGCATAGTTATCCTTGATGTAGCTCCTAGGTATTGCATTGTTCAAGTCCATGTTTACAAATTCAGGTTTCATAAACTCCTTGCATGGCTCCATGTCAAACCTAAAACCTTTAAACCAAGATTTCTATCCCCTTGGTATCTCTGTCACAACAACTATGATCTCAGGTGTCACTGGCATATTTATCATTCCAAATTTGGTAGTGGTTCCATTGAAATGTAGAGCAAACTCTTTGGACACTTGAGTGTGGAAACCCTATAGCTTTTCATAAAATTTGAGACAACCAGGCTTGCTAAAAGCCTCCGTTAACATTTGATCCTCCATAACAACATTTTCATTCTCAGGTTCGTATCTTAGACAATGTCCCTATTGGTTCGAGGGGTCCTGTGTTGATCAACGGTTGTCATTGATGTCAACCCAAGCAGCACTAGGGGCTAACCCAATATTGAATGGGAATTTTTACCTACCAAATTAATATATTCTGGGTCAATAATTCTTTTTATGGTTTCTACTTGTCGAGATGTTTCCATTGATATATGGCACGCCATGTAATTCTTCACGGTTTGAGAGATATTCATGTTTGAATTTTGTAACCCCAGTTAGTGGGCTAAAACCCCATGGGGTTGGGGCATGGGTCATTGAAAAGTCATAATTAATATTTTTTTAAGCTCCTAAGATCCCTCCCACTCTCACTTGTTGAAGCCCCTCTCAACTTAAGCATTCATATAAATTGTGATCTTCATTTCCTCCTTATGCAAGGGATTCGGCCATCTGAAACAGGTCATATTGGAATTTTCGCTCTAAATTTGTTTCTACAAAGGCTCAGAAGCTGAAATTTTTATGAGGCGAAGCCGCAATCCTGTGGAATCTGCAGTAAAAATTTCAGATCAAGTTGCGCAATATTTTTGGAGATATGATCTGTGGAAGTAAGGGTTTTTGCAGGCTCCTGAAATTCATCTCAAAGAAGTGACCTTGGAAAAATCGTCATAACTCTCTCTCTGAGTATCGGATTGGAATGTCGTAAAAATTGACAAATAGTGCACAATATGTAATTTTCTCTCTATCAATTTCAGAAGCAAATGAAGAAACAATGACACGTGGCACGCCGTAAAATTGTGCTTTGCTGAAACAGTCCATAATTAGGGAATTGTGAGAGATTGGGTATAACTCTCTCTTCAAGAATCCAAATTGGGTCAGACCTGTGGCATTAGAAACATGACTTAAAGGAATACTACAGGACCGAAAATCAGATATTTAGGATCTGAAATGACAGAGATACACCAGATTCAATATCGAGCTCCTAGAAGGCAAGAAAAAGCTAGATCTTGTGTTGTCAAGGGTTGCAAAGGACCAGACTTTATATGGCAGAAAAGTAAAGAAAGGTGCAACAGAGGGTAGCATGACAAGAGCATCATCCAAGGTGCATAACAGCAGCAATAAGTTCATCATATGAAGTCTTCAAGTGGGCAACACTGCAAACAATCATTGTAAAGGTATCATTATACTTAGTCATTGTAAATACATTATTGTACAAATTGTACTAGTATCTATCTGCCAAGGGTTGAAGAGGCAATGTTGGGAGGTCTAGGATCATCATTAGGTAGTTGTGTCAAAGTTGGGGTTATGGTCTAGTATATCTTCTTCTTCTGCATCATTCTATATCATTGTAAAGTGGACCATTTTCCCTGGTATGGGAGTCCATTCTTCTTTTATTCTTCTATAGGGTCGTAGGGTGGTGCTAGGGTGAGTTGTAGCTCATTGGGTGTTGGGGCATCTATTCAGTTGACTACTAAATAATCCGGGCGTTGGAGCGTCCATCCAGTGGGAGCTGGAGAAGAATGATTTTCTAGATTCTAGGAAGTTGGAGCTTTATTTTCAATTGGAGTTGAATATTAAAGAATTATTAGAAACACATTAGGTGGTTTTTGTCCCGGAGTGGGTTTCCACATTAAAAACTGTGTACATTTGTGTTCCTCTTGATTACTGCTATCATTATACAAACACTAATAATAATTGAAGATTAAATAATGCTCTAATTGAAAGGAATACTGATTCACCCCCCCCTCTCAGTATTTCCAACATCCTGACCCAGTTTCGGAGGTTAAGGTTTGCCAAAAAACCCCTATACTACTAGCCCTTTCAGCAGTGACCTACTTGCGCAGGTCAAAGTCTCACCCGAAGTAGTATGGGTGGGTGCTGGAACCAAGTTTCCTTACCCTGAGAGAGGATAGGTAAGCCAAGCAGAGCTGCGTCTGACTTTATAATGACCAGATCGCCTATCTCAGAACTAGATCTATAGGTATCCTTCGCATCTACGTGCACAAGGTCAACTAGACTTACGGTGCTCAAAAAATTGTATACTTCTAAGACAGTAGTGCATCATTGCATAAAACATAACAGAATAGATCCAGATGCAGTAGAAACACTTACACAGTACTTTCACAGCTTAACACAGAATATGCATAATACATCAACTATCACAGATTCGCATAAACAGTACACATAGATTCAGTTACTCAAACAACATTTCTCATTCATCAACCCGTCAGTTCCTTCTTACAATACCCAGACCCGACCTGCGCACATAGCAGCAGGGTCTACACATAGCAAGACTTGGGATCTCCACGCACACAACCAGTAGGAGTCCTTTCCCCAAAAACCCAAACAGATCTACTAAGCCACAATTCGCATCAAGATCTCATCATCTTCTTGCCTTACAATTCAAAATGTCCCTCTATTTATAACAATCTAGCATAGTATTTCCTATGGTCTGCAAATCGTGGTTTGCGGACTCCAGGTCTACCCTTTAACCCATTACAATGCTTTCGGGGCTTTGTCCCACCCCAAAACCCCTGCGCTAGACTAAATATAATAAAAAATATACAAAATTCGACCAGTTTCTCAGCTTGTAGGAGACCCTGTTCCAACTATCCCCCAACACAATCTTGTGACTCATCCCAAGTCACTGTGGTGGTGCAGTCTCTATCTGCGCACGTAGGGTATTGATGGCTGCGATTAACGAAGGTAACACTTCTTGACTCTGGTCAACAGCACTCTGTGGGATGTCTACAAGCTTCTGGGAGGTCGGTCCTTCAGTAGCCGTGGTAACCCTCTCTAATATCTGGTTGAGTCGCTCGATTGCACCGTTGGCATCCTGTGATAGCTGGAGGGCGGTGTCAGCCCATGGCTTCAAGCACTTTGTGATGGCATGCCTCGTTCATCGGAGATCCACAATCGTGTCTCGGAGTGTGTTGCTAGTCTTCAAGATTGCCAGACGCTGCGCAGGGACTAGGGAGGGTAAGGTAGCTTCGATCTGATCAAAAGCAACTTCCTTCTGTCATAAGTCTGCTTGACATTCTGAAGAATTGGGTTGAATTGGATCGCTGTCCATAACTGCATGACCGCCTCGAGCAACTGAGTACCCAGAGTAAGCTGTCCCGTAATGATGTTTGTAGCTTCTATTACCAGCACAGCACGCTGTGCTCGTACCTCCAGAGGTGTGGCAGGTTGTTCTTGGGCCTATAATGTGGTGAGTTGTCAGTCCTTTTGGGTCTTGAGGGTATGTATTTCGGTTCAGGGCACCTTTAGTGCTGCAACCAAGCCTTATACCATAGCCTGGAGCGGAGCTGAAGCCGAGAGCTCATCTAGGACCTCTTTGCCGAGCTGGTGGACCATCGTTTCGAGCTGCGCCATCTGCGAGATAGCAGGGAGACATCTTCGGTCTGTCGTGCGATGATTGGCGTGGCCACATCGAGCTGTTGCTGTGCGATCCGGTCACGATGATGGATCTCTTGAAGCATGACGGTGTGTAAACCCTATAACACCTCGCGGGGCAGCTGCGCCAAGTCCAATTACATTCCCATAACCACTGGAAGGTGGGTAACGACCAGAACAATGCTAGGTAACGAATAAGCATGGCTTTCATTTGCAGTTAGCCCTGTACTACTGGTAGTGCACATCGCATCTGTCTTTGGCCGAAAGTCTTGAAACTCAACCCACATGGCATCGATTGTAACCTTTTGTCGTGCTTCTATGGCTACCCACTGATCCCTTGTAGCCAGAGTAAGTGCGTCCGTGAATTTCTCGAGATCACCATCAGTTAGCGTTCATTGTTGTGTCATAGTCTGGGCGTTGGGCGTGCTGCTTTTTTCGGTGCCCTTTTTCCAGCTCCCTGTGCCGCTTCGTACCCCGGGGGGATGTAGTATCCTGGTTAGTCAGCCCTTTCGTTCGCAGGAATAGCTGCGACTCGACCGTGTTTTCTCTCACAGTGATCTACGGTAGTTGCGTACCATCTTTCATGGCTACTTCCGAGCCCGTCCGGCTGGAGCCTGCGATCATCCCAGGTTTGGAAGAGGCGTTAACTTCCGTCATATAGCTTTGACGCCAACCTGCGCAGGGTTCGAAGTCAATTTTCCCTTCAGGGAGCCAGAGGGAAATTAGCTTATCAATTTCGATGTCCCCAGACCCCCTCAAGGTAATGTTCACAGGCTCTGGACTGGTAAGTGTCGAAGCATCCACAGGGTTAGGGGCTGCCAAATTAACGTAAGGAGGGGATCCTGGATTTTGAGACTCATAGGCATTGGAAGTGAGTTGATTGGGTATGAACATAAAAATCAAGCAGCAAAATAATACATGCAGAATACAGAGATGATATGGAACCTTGGTCGAAGTTATCATTTCTCCCTTATAGTGCCCGTGGCTGTCCAACAGTAGGGTGAATCTAGCTTGGAACTTACCATCAAGAAAACGGTAAAAAATCTCAATAAATTACCGCATTAATTGCCAGCCGCCTGTTTTCTGTAACGGTAATATTCCCTTTTTACCAGAGTTCAATGTTCTAACTGTCATCATTCGAACCCTATGGCCTTCCCACGGATCTACCAACCTCGGATGAAGCATCCGTGCTGCTTGCGCATCCCAAATTATAGCTGAAGTAGGGTGTGTTGTAATGCGATTGAGGTGTAGTCTAAACAACTTGGCAACCGTGCGCATCCCTCCAGTGCCGCGGTTGGGATAGTTAAGGGATCATACTTTCCTTTCATTGGGCTGAGGCTACAATATTCAACCAGGTGTGGTAGCTGCGTTCCCCATGATTCAGATGCGATGTAAAGGCATGGTCTACCCTGAGTCAAGGTGCCAGTGTTCTATAGAGCTGCATTGAGTGCTCTTGTGCCATCCACCACCCTAAATGTTCGCAGAAACGAATCCCACAAAGTCTCCCAATGGCGAGTGCGCTGATGTAGCTCTGCATCTAAATACCATGCAGCTGGACGCAGTCCCAGAGCATGGATAAACAGGTGGACCCATTATTTTGGGGTTCTGTCGCACCACTGCATTTCCCATGCGAGAAAATATCTGCGTGGGTCTTTTGACCCCAGGAACTTTTGGATTCGTCTCCCAGCTAGAGCTTCAAATCGTAGGATCATATTATCCCGAAATTCCTCCCAATCGCGGAATACCTTCTCATGCGCATCGCACCAGCACGCAGGTATTCCGCGCAGGACTAGCTTAAGGGCCCATAGCCTGCGTCCCTTGGGAACTTTTGGTTTGAATGTGCGTAAAAATTCCTTAATGTTACATGAATCCCTAAAGTAGGGCAGGTCTCTTACCTCGGAGGAGATGCAACAAAATTTCCTTGTGACCCGAAGACATCGCAGTGCCAAAACCTCATGCAACCGGCCTTTCCAATTCTCTAGTTCCCCATCAGAGTCGGAGAAGCATTCACTGTATTTTTCCCAGCAGAGTACTCCTTCCACCATGGGGTTAATCCAATATTCGTCCTGCGTAGTCAACTTGTAAATGTGATCCACTTCCTCCTCATCTCGCGCTGGCTCTGGATACCTTGCGCCTTCTGTGGGATCCAACGGTACTATTACTCATGTGCCGTTATTTTCAAACACCATGCTGCGATTTTTGAGATTGATAACACCCCCCATATCTATAGCCCAGTCTAAAAATAGATATGTCGAATATTATTAGCTCTTAATAATATTTGGACTCTAAACATTATCTTATCCTCTTGGAGCACTTCAGTTAAGTGCACAAATGTGGCACATGCAGCTGACAGAAGGAATTATGCTATTCCTGAGGGTTTAGTGGAGCTATTGCATGGAGACTTCAATTAGAACTCAGGTGACAGAGTTTGGTGGAGTTGATTGAGGAAGTTAGTGGAGTTGTATTCAGTTTAAGTAAGTTAAACATAGTGGAGCTAGTTGTATCTAGTCTAACTGATTGATACACTAGTGAGAGTGGTGTGAATTAATTATTAATTAATTCAATAATTATTAACTCATAAATCAACTAAAGAATACATCAGTTAACTTCAGTGCATGGACAGTTTCAGTGGAGACCAGTCAAGAGGTGTGTGAAAGAGCAAAGCAGGACTATCAGCCTAGACTATATCAGGCATGATTTCGCACCACACATTGATGGAGATGCCAATGAGGATTGCGAAGCAGTATTACCAAGGGATTCAAACTCGATTGGGCCATTATTCATCTTGGATTGCGTAGTAGAGGTTGCCACGTGGAGCAGATTGGAGCATGTGTTTTGTTAGATCCGAGCTTGTGTAGTGTGTGTAACAATTGGAGATTGTACTGAGAGCTTGTGAGGAGTTTGTACAATGATTGTTACATGATCTCTATCATTATAATATACAGATAGTTGGGGGTTTTTAGCTTTAAGCTTTCCCATAAATATTGTGTTTATATGTGTGATTGTTTATGGTTTTAATGTGCGCATGCAATTGTTTATATTTCCGCAATTAATGATCAATAGTAGAAGAGGTTATGTATTATAAATGAAGCTCAAATAGTGTGTGATCAGGATAATCTCGGTGAATAATTTAACAGTTATTCAAATTTCTACAGGCAGGGTAGCAGGATCTGCTTCCTTGCATCAGGCATCCAGGACCCAGATGAGCATAGTTGTGGAATGCTTAGCTCACCTATATAATTGGTGCACAACTCTATTAATGAATATGAAGCAACAACTGACCTCCATCCCGAAAGAAAAAACAAAAAATTTCGGGTATGGAACCATTTTGATGACATTCTTCTTTGAGAAGATTCTTGGGCTTCGACCCAAAGTGATCTCTTCCATCAAAAACCCAAGAGACCCAAGAATTTCCCGATGTGCAGATCTAATGAAGAGACTAGGGGGAAGTGAAGTTCCCCGAACCACTTGGGACGATGAGTTCTTCCAATGGTGGGGAGAACAAGTCATCGCTGTGGAGGACTACCCTATGCTGGCATGGATTTCCGCGGTGATCCAGACCTTGTCCTTCCACATGGCGCGGCATGGGGCACAATCGGTAAGATTTCAATTTTTAAATTATGTGATTTTTATGATTTTTTCAATATATATGAAAAAATGTGAAAAAAAAACAAGTTTTTTATTGGATTCAAAATGACTTACAATATTATGATGACCATGATACAGATATTGGACCAGTCCGTCCTGAGGGCTACCCACGGCATAAGCGTCGCAGAGGCGAGGCGGATACTGAAGACCCAGGCAGGACCCTCCATGTTGTACAGAGGAACTTGGAGGGTTTAACTCGCCAAGTGCCTATGGCTACAGTGGAATATCTACCTGAGGCCATCCAGAGACGGGTAGTGGGAGTACCACGTGACTGGGTACGATTATTCCGTCGTTTCACCACTGCGATCGTGTTCTATAGGAACACGAATTTTGGGCAGGGACCACGGGAGTAGATAGATATGATTACCGGATGACTGTATATTTTTTATATTGAACATGATCGGGCATAAGCCCTAATTTTGTATGACTTATGGATCCAAATTTTTTATAGTTTTTTGAACACTCTGATGATATATATATATAGCGATTTATGATGTGATGTGAAAAATGTATAAAAATGCATGATGTTTTTTATCATTAAATTTTACTTTATGGAATGATTAATATGCCAATCAATTGCTTGATTAGCTAATGAGTTTGCCATCCAATTGTCTACTCGAGGAATATGAATGAATGTTAAAAATTGAAATTATCTTTGTAACAAACGTACCCTAAAAAAAAACCAGAGTAAAAATGGATCTCGAACCCGATAAGTATTGTTCAACTGCGACACCACCAGCTGGGAGTCCAAGAAAACTACCAACGAATCAACACCCAAAGATATTGCCTTAGAGAGTAGATAAATAACTGCAGTTTACTCTGCTATATTATTGGAAGCAGGACCAATGCAGACTCCTCTTGATACTAGCAGCTGACCGGATGGATGATGAAGCACCCAAGCCGCGGAAGCCAAGTTCCGGGTGTGTCTACTAGCACCATCAACGAAACCATAATGACTCATGACATTCGACACAACCTGCCAAAGCAGATCAAAAACATCACCATCACATCAAAGACCTAAAAACCAGATATGTACAAAATAAAAACTACTATATACAAAATCAAAATGCCAGGCCGAAGCCTAGGTATAATACCTTTTCAAATAGAGCCCATTTATGGGCTCCGCCAACTTATTTCCTTCAAAATCAACCAAGGCATATGCTCCTTTTTTAAGGACTTTTTCAACGATGAAGGGGCCATACCACATAGACTTAAACTTTCCTGTGCCCAGGGAATCCTTCTCTTGGGCATAGACCAAAACGAGGTCGCCTTCCGAGAAAACCCTAGGTTTGACCGCCTTATCGTACTGAACTTTGACTCGTTTCTTATGCACCTCATTCATCGTGGCGGCATCGCGACGCTGCTCGTCAAGATGTTCCAAATGAAGGAGACGTTCTTTAAGACTAGAAGTGTCAGGAAGAAGCTCAACAGCTAACTTAAGAGAAGGAATCTCACATTCAATGGGAAATATGGATTCCAACTCGTAAACTAGTTGAAATGGAGTAAAGCCAGTTGCAGTTTTCACTGACGTCCTTTATGCCCAAAGTGCAGGATACAGCATGATATTCCAGTTGGATCGAGCTTTATTAATTTTCCTTTGAAGAATGGTCTTTAAGGATTTTTTCACGGCTTCCACTTGCCCATTGGCCTGAGGATAATACGGAGATGAATGCTCCTGTCGGAAACCTAATTTTAAAGCCAACTCAGCCATCATACTATTCTGAAAATGACTACCATGATCACTGAAAATCTCTCTAGGAATACCAAAACGAGCAATAACCTGGTTGAAAAGAAAAAGAGCTGTTGTCTCACCATCATTCCCAAAAGTAGGCATAGCCTCGACCCACTTCGTAAAGTAGTCTATTGCTACAATAATATACTTGTGACCTTTAGCCGAAGGCGGGTTACAAGTAGTATAATCAATACCCCACTTTGTAAAGGGACCGACAGTAATGACTAGAAAAAGCGGAGCTGGATGAGTGCGCATTTTTCGAGTATAGACTTGACACGAATGACACTTTTTGACCGACTCCATACAATCTTTGAAAATTGAAGGCCAAAAGTATCCAGCACGCAAGATTTTTTGGGCTGTAGCAAGCCCAGATAAATGACCACCAGAAGCTCCACTATGGCAATCATTCAGCACAGCCTCAGCTTCTTCGAGAGTTAAGCAACGTCTCAGGACGATATAAAGCATCACCAATAATCAAGTAATTTTTAGCCAAGTGACGCAACTTACGGCGCTCATATTTCGAAAAAGTAGAGGGAAAATTCGTAGTCTAAAGATACACAATGATATCTCCATACCAAGGATCCTGTGGAGAGATGAGAAACAAATGTTCATCCGAGAAGGATTCATCATAGACTATCTCTTCTCCACAAGGCAACTCAGAGATTAATTCCGCGAAAACTAAAGATTTCTTGGACTTGGCAGACATAAACTCAAGATCAAATTCCTGCAAAATCACAATCCATCTATTGTATTTGCCCCCAATCACTCGCCTACTGAAAACAAACTGAAATGGATTGGCTGTTGCCAAAACATAAGTTTTTCGTAGAAGAATATAATGTCTGAGTCATTGTACAGCATGAATAGCTGCTAATGCTAGCTTCTCTATCAGAGTATACCGGAGTTCAGGTCCTACCAAGCCTTGACTAAGATAGTATATAACATGCTATGCCAGAGCATCGTCCTCCTGAACCAGAACCATACCAATGGTAGATTCTGCTACTGCAAGATACAAAAGGTAATCCCTGCTATAATCAGGTGGACTCAATATAGGAGCAGAGGTCAATTCTTTTTTCAAAGCATCGAATGAGTGTTGAGCGAAGTCATTTCAAAATAATGGAACTCCCTTATTCAACAATCTCATAAATCCTTTGGTAACCTCAACATAATTTACGATAAATCTCCGAAGAAAATTAGCTTTTCATTGTAGACTTTGAAGTTGACGAATAGACGACGGGGGAGGCAACTGAAGTATTGCCTCAACCTTGAAGGGATCTACCCTAATCCCTTCCGAAGACACAATGAATCCCAATAACCGACCGGATGTAACCGTGAAAACACACTTGTTTGGATTCAACCTAATCTTGTAGAAACGACATCGTTCAAATACTTGATGGAGGTGAGCAGGATGATCAATTCTCTTTCGAGAACGAGCAGCTAAATCATCCAAATACGCCTCGATAATATGTTTGATATCGTGGAAGGCATATGACATGGCCCGCTGAAAAGTAGCCCCAGCAATTTTAAGACCAAAAGGCATCTTCTTGTAAGCAAAAGTACCCCAGGGACAAATAAAGGCAATCTTATGCTGATCTTCAGGATGGATATTAATCTGATTATATCCGGGGAAACCGTCCATGAAGGAGAAAATCTCATTACCGGCACACTCATCGATAATCTGATCTATAAATGGTGTGGGGTAATTATCTTTTGGACATGCTTTATTAAGGTCTCTGAAATCAATGCAAACTCGAATAGTTCCTTGTTTTTTATCCACGGGAACAGGATTCGAAACCCACTCTGTCAAAGGAACAGGGAAAATAAATCTCACCTTAAGCAACTTCTCCACCTCGGCTTTGATAGCTGCAGCCTTCCTAGGATTGACCAGACGAATTTTTTGCCTCACAGGCTTAGCATTTTCATAAGTCTTGATCTCATGCTGGAAAATATATGGATCTATACCAGGCATTTCCTCATAAGACCAAGCAAACACATCCCTAAACTCTTTAAAGAGATCGGTGTAAATCTGAATCTCTTCAGGGGAACATTCAGCTCCGATGAAGACATTCTCTATAACATTGGGATCCCTGGAAATGTTCACCGGGATAGTTGGAGAAATCACAGCCATGTTCCCTTCAGCATATACCTGTGTTGGTGCTAAAGGGTTCAGGACTGGGTGAACAAGACCAGGAGACAAAGGACTTGGAAAACTTGATTCAACTTCGCTCAAATCAGGTAAAAATTACGACCGATGATGCAAATCATCCCACGATCTATCTATACTAGTCATAGCTTCCAGGATGGCCTCTTCAGATGGAAGAGTGGTATCAAGGCAATCCTGGGCGGAAGAAGAACTAAGTATCCAAGCCGGAGCCACATCGCCATCCAACTCCTCCGGATAAAGAGGAGATGGAATGGACTCTACAGAGTCTACAATAGATTGATAAGCAATCTCAGTTGCAGACATCAGAAATACCATTCCACCCACTTGACCTTCCGCTAATGTGGAGGTAGGGGAAGGCAAGGTCCAAGGATCCAAAAAATAATGAGTTCTGAAGAACTCTCTTCGAATAGGAGCCCTGGATGATGAAATTGCATTTATATGAACGGTAGGAGGTGGAATATCAAAAGTACCCATCAAAGAAGAATACATTCCAACCCCTAAATTCTCAACAGGCGGCTTGGCATTATCCACCTTTGGAATAGTTGAGTCAGTAGATGCATTCGGGTCTACAGGAGAACAGTCCAGTTGATCCACTGTAACAATTTTCCCTTCATGAGGGAAACAAATAACTCGAAATAATGAGGATGCAATGGCATCCATCTCACAAATCCAGTTTCACCCCAATAGAAGGTTGTAGTCCAAGCTTGCATCAACTATCTCAACCTCTATATTTACAGTTTTTCCCCCAACACAGATGGGAAAAGCTGGGACAATACCATGTGGTCTGTGAGAATCATCAAACATAGTCAGAAGAGTAGCAGATGGAACAGCTGTGGGAGATCCACTTCCCTTCCAGCATGCGAGAGACATCACACATGTGGAAGCGCCCTCATCAACGACCGTTCGAAAGATATTGAATTTCCGAAACGACGATTTGATATGAAAATCCATATGATGGGGGAGTCTCTTTTTAAAATTAGACATATCGAATTTAATCACAAGAGAGTTCTTTGGATCGACATCCCCAATAGCAGTGAGCAGAGCACTGCGCTGAGTTGGACAAGACTGGAGCACCTCAAGAGCTGACATGGCACAAGGAATCTGCGCCAGATCTTCCACAATAGAGTAGTTCTGGGCAGCCCTGGCACTTGGATTAATCGTCGTACGCTTGGTAGATGCTTTTGGCATCCGAGGTATAGGCTCAACAGTAGGCTTCGTAATATGAAGCGACTCAGTACCATCAGGAGTACCCTTGGCTTTCGAAGACTCATCTTCGCCATAATCACGGGATCTTGTGGCGATATCCACATGAGCACTCATCATGTATATGTTTGACGGATTTTCCCCTTCCTGGGTGCCCCCAGAGGAAGCCCCAGTATTTTGATTCGCGCCAACAACTAGCTATTGCCCTTGGGGAAAAGGGTTTGTCAACACAGCCTGGGAACTAGAAGAACCCTGCTGAGCTAACAAGCGCTGCGCATCCTGAATTTTAGGGAAAAGGTGAGTAAGATGGTCTCCAGCACATAACTTGCATGGAAACTTCACTTTCTTTTTATCCTTTGGACCCTCACCAACATGCTCATTGGATTTATTTGCATTACCCTTCCCATTCTTGCCCTTTTTCTTATTATTGTTCCGTCCCTTCTTCTTCCCTTCGGATTGTTGATTTTCTTTAGGGTTAGAAGTCTAAACGACATTTACCGACAAAGATTGAGAAGGCGATGACTCAGCAGGCACAACCTAACCAGAAGAAGCAGATTGTATAGACAACTGCTGCAATTGACTAAGCAGGTTAGCTGCACCACTATTGATCGACCCAATAAGTCCGTCACCATGAGGACCGGGTTTAGTCTTGGATATGTCTAATTTGGAGTGAGGAGCATTAGGAAAATATTTATGAAGGACACCAGACTGAGAATATATCAATTCAAGCTGTTGGGCCCTAAAAATAGCTTGCTCCTTAGAAAATACCCCTGAGAGGGATACATCCTTAGAAATATCTGCCTGCAGAGATTTCAAAAACCATTCCAAAAGAAATTCTCCCGGAATATAAGCTTTGATGAGCCTCTTCCTTCTCCGCCATTCCTGAATATGATCAGAAATGTGGGTTGCGTCGTCCTGTTTAAAATTAGCTAGGAGTTCAGTACCGGAATCATAACGGACATGCAACTGGAAATGATTTAGAAATATAGTAGCCAGATCTCCAAAAGTAGCAAAACTGCCCCCAGTTAACTCAATGTACCACTTGGCAGCGTTTCCAGTCAAGGTGCGTTGAAACAACCTCAACCTAATCGAATCCTCGATCAGGGAGTTAGATGAACACCATAAATGGAAAGTGGTGATATGATTAGCCGGGTCTTCTCCATTCTTGCCTTCAAACTTTGGAATGTCTGAAGGTAGTTTGGTAGGAACCAGAGGCCACCCTTGACTATATCGGGTCGGATCATTCGTCAATTTCAAAAAATTTGGCAAGTTCAACGTTGCCAGAAAAGGTAAACGAGGAGGAGCCTGAGGATTCCATCCTTGGTGGGATGAATTCCCAACATTCTGAAAAGAATAACCTGGATTTGATGAGGCACCAGGTTGCCAGAAAGAACTCATAGAAAATGTTGGGCCATAGGACCCAACATTTGGAGAAGGACCCCCTCCCAACGTAGAGTTACCATAGACTGGACCAGTTCCCCCCCCCCGAAGTAGTGAATAAAGAGGAAACCCCCTGGTAGGGGTTCCAAGCACTATAAAGAGGGGAAAAATCCTGATAAGCACTCGACGAAGGGAAAGAAACATTCCCTTATTGACCAGTGAGAAACTGATTCCCTGCCCCTACTGCTGTAAATACAGGGTTCCAACCTGTAAAGGTAGTCGAACTCTGACCTCCAGACCAAGGGTTAAAACTCTGAGTCTGAGAAGTAAAAGGAAAAGACCCTAAGAAAGGATTCAAACTAGGAATATGCCCACTTCTGAAGGGGAACCCTTGAAAAGAAGCTGACCCACTAGCCATGGAAGACATGGGTGCAGATGCAGTTGCAGCAGCGGAAAAGGAAAATGAAGGAATCCCACTAATGGGCATTCCAAAACAAAAGGGACCAGATTGAGAAGCTTGTGCTTGGGTGAAACTAGAGCCAAACACAGCCGTACTAGAAGCAATCGAAGATATAGCAATTGTGCCTCCTCCTTCTACTGAAGCAGGAGTTTGAATGCTTGCAGCACTCACAACCGTAGCCGTGTTCCCAGTCGTGGCCATCTGAAGATATGAATGAGATGGATAAGGACTTTCTGGTCTTTCTGACTCAGGTCTGATGTACTAAAAAAAAAACGGAGAATCAGAAGGAAGAGGAGATGGAAGTGACTCAGGAGACTGAGGTACTTCCTCTACTTCTACTTCTTCTTCTGCTTCTCTTGGAAATAATACTCTCGAGGTGAGCGGAGTGCTCCTCTCGGAACCAACACCAGAACCAACTACAACACCTTCAAACCCTAGCGGAGGATCTCTCTCCGTTGCGTCAGATACCACTGGGTGATATTCACCTACTATATTACTCCTATGCCTTCTTGAAGAAGGCTCAACACAACTCTCCTCGATCGACGAGGCGCTTGATCAGCCACTCTAACAGATTAATTAGACTCAAAAAAGTATAAAGCTAAGCAAGCTAGGAGCAAAGAGAACCCACGACAAAAATCCCAAAGATGCAACCAAGCAAGCAGCCTTCAGGTATTTCCGCTCCAGGTGATTAGGACCGGACACCAAAATACGAGAAAGCGAAAAATAGGACCTCCCGAAAGTAGTCTAGGATAATTACGACCCAGACCTACTAGCGAAGGTAACAGAAACAGTTACGCCGACCTCCTAACAACAACCTTTGCCAGTGCAAGTACCCAAGCTTCGTCGAGGCACCCTCTAGAAGTACTGCTGGAAGTGATACGACGTCTGCCTTAGGTACCACGGGTATTCCCCCCCGCAGTCACCTGTGTGGTACCTAGGAATGGCAACTAAGGGCACCAATCCGTGTCAGCAGCCGGGCGGAACGGTCTTAAGGCAAGATCCAGTAAATCGGAGAGGGAGTATCTCTCTTCTCAACCTTCACTTCCCCTCACACTTGACTCTCTGGAGGAGAGCTTTCCTGGTCCACCTAACGGTGTTGGATTTCGCTCATTTAATAAACTTCTATTTTTTAGTTTGAGCGGCCTTGGAGAGTTAACTCTCCACTCACCTAATCCAAGGCCCTACAACCTAGCTAGTTGATGTATGACACTTAATAAAAAACTTGCTAGTTGTTTTTAAATTATTGCGCTTATTTTAGTTGGCTATTATATTAAGTCAAGGGAATATGGAAATGAAACTCGTGATGTTTTATGACGCAGAAAAGAAATTAATGAAAACCAAACTACATGCAGATGCAGTAATTGCCTTTTGATGAAAAGAAATTTCTACACGGGTTCTACGAGACTATTTTTTCTTTTCAGATATCAAACCTCACACTCGCAAAATTTATGAAAAAGACTACAAATGTTCAAGTGAACCTAATGCAAATTACTAAGAGCATGCCAATTCTAAGATGCAAAATCTAACAAAGCAAAGAGAAATTTCCAAGAATCCCCCAGTTCTATCACTTTTCCGGTTGTTCACAAAGCTAGTTCCCAAATAAGAAACTCTCAGCATAAAGACACCAAAATATGCTCGAAATAAGAGAAAGAAACCAATGAAAATTCCCTTCCCAAATCAAGTAGGAAACCGAAGGTAAGAAATCTCAACAAGGCTTCAAAAGATGGAAAGAAACCAAAACAAAAATGTAAAACAAAGGCAATGGAAAAACAAAATGTTTTTGAGCTTTGGAATTTTATAAAAAGAAGATTTCAAAGAGACCAAGAAGAACTATCCAATTCCCAAGCCAAACAATCTCTGAATTTCAAGCAAAACTTCAACAAAAATGCTCTAAATCTTATAGTGCCACTTAGTAGCAAGATTTATACGAGCAAAAGGAAGACAAGAAACCCAGTAACTCAGCCCAGAAGAATAGCACAATCTTGCAGCAAACAAAACTTCAAAGAAACAACAATGACTCTTCAAAAATTGCAACAATACCTAGTCCGATGAACTCAAGAAAACCAACCAAAAAGCAGGAAAAAATTAAAGTGCAAAGCAAGACATAAAGTTAGGAAAGAGCATATGAGCGGAAGCTCTCTGTCCTGATTAAGCAGAACAACCAAGAATCTCTAGAAAGAGATCTTGGTACTCGAACCAGAAATGCAAGCACTAACCAAATGAGCCAGTCTTCAACCAAACAAGAGATAAAAATACCAATAACCACTTTCAACACAATCCAGAGACGAAAAGGACACTGCAGGAACAGGTCTCCACAGGCAGACAAGACCAAAAAGTCAAAAAATCAAAAAATTCAAAATTTGCCCAGGCATACGCTACTTAGTAGTTTTGAAACAAGCGTGCATACGCGACTGTGGCAAAGGAAAAATGCGTATACGCAACTTCCTTTGACAAAACCTGCGCGTATATGCGTCTATGTAGAAGAAAACTAGTGTATGGAAAAGTAAATAATGAAAAATAAAAATGATCAAGCCTGGCTAAAAAACCAGGGCTTTAGTCTGACTGAGAAAAAAATAACTGGACTGGAAATAATGATTAAAACTGTCGGAAACCTTTAAAACAGCTGAAACCACCCAACAGGGGAATCACAAAGAATGTGATCCCCAACGGAGTTGCCAGTTCTGTTTCGGGAAATAACTCCCTAGAGGTCGTTGGGTCAAAAACCTCCACAGATCAGGGCATGCTATTCAAGAAGGACTCACACAACCAAACTTGTATGCTAAAAGATAGATATTATAGATTGTAGAACTCACACGTATATCCTACGTTTGATGTAGATCCCGCGAGGTCCAAACCCCTAGCAACCCTTCTTCCTCTTCGACCTGGAAATCAAGAAGAGACATGCACGGAAATCTAGTTGTACAGCATATATCTTTCCTAAATGTCAGTGTAATCCACGTGAAACATCATATAAATAATAATAAATGCTTAATTAACAATCTTTTCACATATGCAAGCAGATATTAACATGTGAATTCAGGAACAAGATGGTTCTTCTTCATTACGAACAGCATGTACAATAATAGAAAGGTGGATAGATCACCTGAATCCTTCCACGATCTTCGAACAGACCGTCGTCCGGATCCGTCCCGCCCTTGCCTCACTAGGATTCTTTCAATACTTGTGCACACGAGATGACATATAAGCTTATGAACATCTCCAGGAAACAAGGGTTTCCTGTAAAAATCTGGGAAGTGTAGGAGGCACGGGAAATCAAACTTGAATTGGGCTCCAACAGAGTATAATGTCTATAGTTTTCTCTCTCCCTTAGGCCATGCATATGAGGGGCTTTTATGCTCCCTCAAAGTAGTTTCAATCTGTTAGAAACAGTTGGCCACGGGCTGGGGTGGTTGAATTACGGGAATAACCATCAACCCAGCCTCGAAAATAGGGATATATATATATATTTTTAATGATTTTAATGGCATACACGGAAAAGTATCTCTGGACTCGCGTATACACGTGGAAAATTCTGGGCATATCCGCGTATGGGATTTTAAACATTGTTTTTTATGAACTTTTATTCAAGTCTGTGGGAATGGGTGCCCAAGGCCAAAGAGACAATCATGAATCACATGAGGGTGAAAAATCATGCTATAACACTCTTCTTCATTATTTTCTTCTTCATTTTGTTCCTTACTGACATCTGCTTGTTCATTGTCACTTCCCTCATTGTTTGACTCATTATTACCCTCTCCCTCATTTTCTGATGCATTGTGAGAGGGTGATGAAGGAGGGTTGTCCTGAGGTGAAGGAATATGTGCAGATGGTGAAACATGATCAATAGGAGATGATGGAGGAGTAGGGACAGGAGGATGAGATGATGAAGCCACATTTTGCTGAGGATGGGCTTGTGGATTGGTAAACACTTCATGGGCAATTAAAACCTCCCATGGGATGCCCTTCTGCTGCAATTGATGCATCACAACCATTTTGATAAGAGAGTGGTGAAAGAGGCTCTGCATATGCTTTGGATGGTCTCTCTTTTGTACAATATAAGACATTTTGTGAATACTCCTGTAGAGGTAGTAGGGTAGATGCAACATCTTAACACTAGTAAAGTGCATGAGCAACCTGATGTGATAGGAATAAAGCTGGGAGAATCTTCCTTCAAATGTGAAATATTTTATAATGACCCTCATCATGGGTGCATACCTCTCAAGAAAATGTGAGAAAGGAAATATGGATTTATTGTAGTCTTTGTATCTGGGTTTAAGGTATGGCTCATAGTAGATCATGTCTAAATTGGCCTGCTTGAACCATTTTTGAACTACAATAGGTATCCCAGTGGCAATAGTAATGGCATCTGAAGATAGCTCAAAGTTTACCCCTGCAAGGTTGACTTGTTTCTCATGTAGGTTAAGTATGAAGAGGCTAGTCAGCTCGGTGTGATTCTGCACCTGTTGTACTTTATGACAAAATTCATAGCAGCCTACTTTTTGAAAGCAGGAGACGGTTAAGGGAGAAGCATTTAGCTCCATTGTGTTTAGGGGTTCAAACCTATTGATCCTACCACCTTTGTGTTGATGCCTCCTTGGAATATGGCCTTCCTCACCACTATCACTCTCACCTTCCCTTGACATTTTGATCACTTTGTTTTGAACAAAACCCTAGGACTGCACAATAAAAATTAGATGAAGGGATGGAGGATGGCAATCTTTGCAAGTGAATGATATGGATGGGTGAGTGAGGGTAATGGAATAGGAATATGAGTGAGAGGAAAAACTCAAGGACAAACTCAGATGCTTGTTACAATTCTGCTTTGACAACAACTTGCACTGATGGCAAATGGATATGAAGGAATGAAATGAATTTGTCAATATTTTTGTAATGCAGGGGACTTATTTGGTGAATGGAGTGAGTATAGGCATAGGCCTAGGTGAATGGGAAAGCTCCAATAATGTAACCCCTTGTTTTTCATTGTTCTTCTTTTGTAGGCAGATGAAGGATTATTTAAACAGTGGTTTGAAGTTCAAACTTAGGTTTTTTTTTCTTAGAGTTCCATTCCTTTAGTTTGCAAACCATCAAAAATCTTGAAGAGAAAGGTAGGGCATCCACTTACCATTTATTTTTTTGATTGAAAAACCCTTGGTGGCAGCTTGAAAATATTTTGAGTTGAGTTGAGTGTCTGCAAGGTGTAGGATGGCCCTCTTGGCCAAGCGCACAGTGCCCAGGCAACAGGTGACTCGGGTCAGGCAAAGGTGCAGCGCATTGTGCCAGGTGCACAGCACCAAAGTCTTTTATCGGGCATGTTGGGTGAATCGAGAAAACACGCAATTTTCTGCTAGGCATGTAGCGCCGAATAAATTTGCACAGAAGAAATGGGTATGGGCGCAGTGCCCGACTCCAGACGCGCAGCACCTCAACACTTAGCCAAATTTTTGCTCAAAAACTCATAGTTCCTTCTCCTTTCGAAATTTTAAATTCTTTGCAAGGCAACACTGATTTGTTTGAAGTGTAAAATGACCTTATATAGACTCAAGGATTTTATTTTAGCTTCACAACCCACTTTCCTAATGTTTTTAAGCCCCTTTCACTTTTTCACTGATATTTCTTTATATTTTTGTCATGTAGGTGATAGAAACATTAACTTCTCTTCTTCTCTTGCTTTGTGAGGCATGATGACTTCCTTTTTGACAGTCTAAGGATGTTTAGACAGTAGCTACATCTTCAAAACCTATGTGGTTTCCTTTACAATACTGAACTTATCTTTTTCACTTTTTCTTACTGACCTTTCACATTGTATGCTCTGCAGGATACTGAGATGATGAATTTTGACCTTCTTGTTTCTCCTTGAAGTATAACAAGCTCTTTAAACATATCTGGGGGATTTCACACATTAATACCTTCAAAAATCTCATTTGACATGCATTATGGAATTCAAAATCATGCCCTTTACCTTCTTTGGCCACTTCTGATTTGCAGGTGCCTAAAAATACTGACTTAGCTTTCTCTAACTCGTTGGTGCATGATAAACTCACTTTTGACCATCATAGGGAGGGTTGCACACATTGGTAGTTTCAAAATATTCTTTTACCTATACTATGGAGCTCAACATCATCCTTTTCATCTTCTTGACCACTTTTTCTTTATAGGTGGCTGAAATGGAAATTTAAACCTTTCTCACTGATACTCTTTACCTTCTTCTTTGTAGGTTTTGCTTGACTCACTTTTGTAATATTTGGGATGTTTACACACACTGGCAGCTTCTAAATATTCCTTTACCTGCACCGTGGATCTCAAACTATCTTTTGACCATTTTTGGCATGACAAACTCCTTTTTGACAATTCTGGGATCTGATCATAGTGGCATCTTCATAATCTTTCTTTGTTGTCATCATGCAGTCCAAACCATGGTTTCACCTTCTTTGAACACTTTCCCAAAACCCTAGGTGTCTAGAATGCTTGAAAACAATTATCAGCGTTGTCTTCTAAGTTCTCTATAGCCCTTTCAATTTCATTCATTTATGTCCAGTTCACCTCACCTTTTTCCCTATTTCATCTGTAATTTTTGAAAAAACTTCTCTTCATGTTTGGTTTCTTGGTGTACCTCCTCCATGGTTATTCCTACATTTGATCACTGTTTGGCACCCTATTGGATCTTTAAGTTCAAAACCTTAGTTCTCCTTGAAACACAATTTCTTCTCCTCTCCTTGCTATGAATGTCTTTATTGAGGAGAAGCCCTCTTACCTTACCAACTTTCTGCTGATAGTCATTTTAACACTCCTGCAGAAGTGTCAAAGTTCTCATTTACTTCTTGAAGAACTTGAATTTGATAAGGAAATTTTAGATCTTCTCTTGAGTACCATGACTCAACATTCCAATACCTCTGAACTAAAAAAAAACAAAGAAAAACAGAGTCTGAAACACCAATTATTCACCTTGGGACATATGAAACCCTAATTGACCTAGTGAGAAGGTACTTTGACCTGACCTTGACTGAAAATTGGCTTGGAGGCTTCAAGTGTAAAAACAGAGTATTGACAAAGTGGTGTATTGAAGATCCAAAATCCAATGTACTTGATTTATCTAAAGAGCCTACAAAGATAGTTTTGAGACCATCAATGCTTGAGGAACCTGGTGAACATGGGAAGGAGTAGGCTTATAGGTAACCCTAGAGTTAAAGTGGAGTTATGGGCAAAGAAAAAACAGAGTGATGAGGTCATAGGTAGGAAAAAGGATGAGGATCAGTGGCATAAGCCCACAGGGAACTTTTTTAGGAGTGGCAGGGTGATCATGAAATGGAAAAATGGTAGAATATTGAAAAATTTTGTATAAGGATATGAAGGCAGTGAGATTTCTAAAACTCACAATATTCAGGGAATTTTGTTTTTAGAAATATAGAACCAATATTTATTCATCTACAGATAGTAAAAATTATTGATGACTAACTGTGGCTCCACTTGGGGAGGGTAGCTCCTTTTCAGGAGGTGTCCAAGACCTCATATTTCAAATCACTAGGTTTTGAAGACCAGCACCTTACATGTACTTGGAATATCCATCTTCCTTCATTTGTTGATGTTCTCTTGAAGCTATGATCTTATAAAATATGAAAACATGACTGCTTCAATCTCAGTTCTACCTACCCATCCTACTTTGCCTAACATTTTTTCTTCTTCCGGGTGCATTTGGACTGGCAAACCCTTGACATTCTTTTCTTTTGAAAGCATAAAAACTATCTACTTGTACCCTTATCACTTCCAAGGTTTCAGATTAGGCTAATGAACTCTCTTATTCTCTACCTAATCTACTCATTTGTCAAGATTAAACTGTTTGACAAAATTTATTCTTTAACCTATTGACATGAAATTCAAAACATGATCAAACCAAGATTAAGCAATCTGATTTGCCCTGGGTTGTGGCATTTGGACAAGCTGCACACAGTCATTATTTTTGTACAATAAAAAACTAGAAAACATGAGGGTTATGATTCAAAATTTGTTATGCATCCCTCTCATTTTCTTTGGTTTAGATTTATGCTTTTGGAACCAACATATTTTTCTAATCTAATCTACTGAAAATTCAAGCTTAAATGGTTTTACAAGTCTTCTTTCACTAACCTATCAGTAGAAATTTAAAACATGTTTAATCATGATGAGGCTAGATGATTGAACAATATTCTTCCTTTTCAACAAGTAGTGGCATTTAGACTTGCACACTTTCAACAATACTCTTTTTTGGTATGGGGCTATACCTATTCTTTTTCCTGCCCTCTTTTTATTCTTTTATCTGTTTTTTTGTTTTTGTTTTTATGATTTTTCATCAATCAATGTTATGTACAATGAATGAAAGCTTCAAATTAGCAATTTTGACAAAAATAGTGCTTGAGCATCCTACCATTGGCAGGACCTCCTAATAACTCTACTCCATCCAGCTCTTATAAAAAGAAAGCATTGTTACCTCTAACTAAATGAATGATATAAGTACCCTTCCACAAATTTTCAAATTTTCCATGCTTTCCTTTTTCCTCTCTCCTTGAATCCCATTTCAGCACCTTGTCTCCAATCTAGAAATCATTGGCTTTGGTCCTTCTATCAAAGATCTTCTTAATTTTATCTTGCACTGCTTGTGTTCTTTTGTAAACTTATTTCCTTGACTGCTGCAAATGAATGGTTTGGTTCAGCCTCCTTTGCATATCATTCTCTTCTGATTGTACCTCTTGAAGAAGCTTCATAACTAGAACTCCCAAGGATGTTGGGAAAACTGCATCCAAGCCATACACTAGCTGATGGGAGACATATTGATAGATTTGTTGGTTGTTAGTTTATCAGCACATAGTGCATGCACTAGTTTTCTATGCCATGAATTTTTATTCTCTTCCAGCAGATTCTTGATGATATTCACCAAGTTTTTGTTAGAGGACTCAGCCAATCCATTACCTTGAGGGTAATAAGCGGTAGAGTTCCCTAGTGTGATGTGGTACTTGTAGCAAAATTCCACCATTCTCTTGGACTTAAATGTAGCAGCATTATCGGTGATGATATTTTTAGGACAGCCAAATCTAGACAAGATGTTGTTTTCAAGGAATTTGATGATGACTAAGTCGGTGGCATTCCTTGAGGGGATGGCTTCTATCCACTTGGTGCAATAATCAGTGGCAGTGAGAATCCACTTATGTTGGGTAGGTGAGGTAGGGTGTATTTCGCCAATGAAATCTAAACCCCACTATTGAAAAGGAGTTTCAACACTGATATGATGCAAGGGAAAAGGCAATCGTTTTTTTCTTGTCATCAAAGATTTGGCATTTATGGCAAGTTGCAACTAGCTTGTGTATGTTAGGGAAAAGGGTAGGGCAATAGTAACCAGCTCTAAGGATTTTGTTGGATATGGTTTTCCAGTAGAGATGACCTCCACACTCTCCTTCATGAAACTCATGCACAGGGAAAATTTTAAGGATAGAAAATTATCTTGAAGTTTAAAAAAATGGCAAGTCTCACTGGTCCCTAATATGTAAACTATAAATGTATATTGATGTATTTATAAAATTATTCAAATTTATAATGATTTTATATATACTCTCTATATAATTTTGGCGATTTTTAACATAAAATAATTTTATATTGTAAAATTTGGGTGAATCATTTTTATAAAAAATGGAAATTGGAAAATAGCTTTTTTGGGAAAAAGTGGAAAATTAGCCCACTTACGAATATTATCCCCTAAAATTTTCCATGCTCATGCATGATTCTATCTGCATCATCTTCAAGTAAACATTTAAGAAATATACCAACATAATTTTTCCAATACAAAACTCTATCTAAAATGCAAAAATTTAATGCCTTTTGTTTCAAGAATCTAGCTTTTGTTTTGGACAAAGCAGGAGGAGCATTTAGATTAACAAGTAAATACAATATGTCAGCATACCATAGTGAGTTCAGGAATGCTTCTTCAATGGGTGGAGTTGCCAGTTCCTCTTGTTCAACCAAATAATGTAACATGTTTATGTCTAATGCTTGGAAATTTGCTTCAGCCATGAGTTTGGCAAGTCCTTGTCCTTTAACCAGTTTAGTGGGTCTGATTTCTAAATCATATTCTAGGATAATAGCAACCAAATTACCCCTTTTTCCATCAAGGTCCTGATTTAGAATTTCTTTAACAACTGTATGTGGAACAAAAGCAATAAAATGGGAGTGCAAAATGTAAACTCTAAAGTCTTTCAATGCTTTGATCAAGGCAAAGGCTTGTTTCTCCATGATGTTATATTTTAGAGGTGCATCCCTCAATGCTTTTTTGAAGAAAGCTATGGATTGTTCTTGTCCCATCATGTTCTTTTGAAGCAGTACTACAGCAATAGTGTATTCTGATGCAAAGGATAAAATGAAGAAATCTTTGGTAAAGTCGAGGCTGATTAGAACTGGTGTTTGGATAAGTGCTCGTTTTACCAGTTCAAAGGATTGTTTGGCTTATGTGGTCCACTTAACTCCTAGTTCTCTTTTCAGCATGTTTGTGATATTTCTTAGGAGTTCAGCAAGGTTTGGTATGAACCTTCTTCGGAAGTTGATCTTTCCAATGAAATATTGCAGCTCTTTAATGTTCCTAGGGTGGATGATTTGTAATGTACCTTCAATCCTTTTGGGGTCTATATTTATCCCTTCTTCATAAATTATGTGGTCTAAGATTTTTCCTTCTTGAAGACCAAACAGTGTTTTCTTAGGATTCAAAGATAGGCCATACATCCTACATTTCTCAAAGAACTTTCTTAAGTGAACTAGGTGTTCTTCATCAGTTTTAGAATAGATAGTGATGTCATCAAGGTATATCACTATGAAGTAACCTATGTCTTTAAAAATAGCTATGTCCATGGCTCTTTGAAAAGTACCCCCAGCATTCATCAACCCAAATGGCATTTTTACATACATGAATGTGCCCCAAGGTGTTGTGAAAGCAATTTTGTGCTTATCACTTGGAAGTACTAGTACCTGATTGTACCCTGGAAATCCGTCAAGAAATGATATCCTTTTAGAACCTACCACCCTTTGAAATATATGATATATCTTAGGTAAAGGGTAGTTTTCCTTCAAGGAGGCTTTGTTCAAGTTTCTAAAGTCTATGCACAACCCTATCTCCCATTTTTTCTTTCTTACTGATACGAGGTTAGAAACCCATTCTGAGTACCTAAGTGGGAATATGATATCAGCATCATACATCTTCTTTATTTCTTTTTCAACTAGAGGTACTAGCACGGGGTTTATTCTTCTCAATTTTTGTTTGAATGGTTTCTGGTTTTCCTTGAGAGGAACCTTATTTTGAATAATGTTTGTGTCATAAGACTTCAAATCCTCATGTCCCTATGCAAAAACGTCTTTAAACTCTTTGAACATCTCTATGTATTTATGTTTTATGTGAGGTGGCAAAGTTTTGGGCAGCTTGATCATTTTGGGTTCTTCTATGTTGCCTATGTTACATCCCTCTACATTAGTTTCGGTGGTTTCCATTTTTGGCTTCCTAGCCACATCATTGAAGTCAAACAACTCTTCTAAGGGGGCAATACCTCTTGGTAATGAGTTATCTTTGCATTGCAACACCTCAAGGTATTTTTGATCCTGGTCCCTAGAAAATTTTGCCTCATGAAAGTGTTCTAGCAGATTTACATCAGCATTAGGAAATGGCTCTGTTTTTGGTGTTTGTTCTTCATTTGGGCAATCTTCTTGATGGATGAAGTCTGATTTTGACATTTCAAACTTAGTTTTGGGCTGCAAGAAGTCTTCAATATGTTTGTGATTTTCAAATACTTGCCAATAATCTATGTTATCTGGGACTACTGGTCTGCACTTGACTTCTACTGTGTATTGTTCATTGGCATGAGTTATTTGGCAAGTGCTGGCAGCAAAGGCAAGCTCATTGGCAAGGCTATTTTGAGCTCTAGGGATGGAGGTAAGTTCATATTTCTCAAAGGTTTTCAGGAGGTCTAAGTTAGCATTCCTATATTCTCTTAGCCTAGGATTTTTGGTTGAGTGCTCTCCTTTGATTTGCCTAATGATCAACTCGGAATCTCCTTGAACAGAAATCTTCTAGCTCCTATGTTTTTAAGAAAATTTAAACCAAGGAGAAGAGCCTCATGCTCTACAATATTGTTTGTGCATTAGAAATATAACTTGTAGGAGTGGCCTTCATTTGTGTTGTTGTAGTATACCTAGGGGGGATAATATAGGGTACAGAGGGAGGTACCCAACAGAATAATATGATGTAATAATATAAGAATGATAAATAATTGGGCCATAGTTAATAAATAAAGTGGTTAACCCACATTATGTAAGGGACCACATGTAGCTAGGGAATAAAGTGATAAGCCCATTGTATTGGATGTATGGTATTGAGATACCCATGGTAACTACCCATGGTATTGCATGTATGAAACCTATATAGAGGCTAGAGTCTCTACATTGAGAGATGCCAAGGATTATTGTATGGGCAAGCATATGGCTTGTGGAGTGATCTCCTTCCTTAAGGAGTGAATGTATGGTGTTGCCCTACCTTAAGGGTTTTGATATTAATGAAGATCTAAAGTTTTATCTTCTATGGTGTTATTTCTTGGGCATATTTTCCATTTTTATACATTTTCTATCAGATCTACTAAGTAATCCAGATTTGATATTTTTTCTGAAAATTTTCTGCCAAATTTTCCAGATCTGCTCTACAAAATCGCCGCCCAAAAATTTCCTGCAAAAAAATGAAAAAACAAATCTCCAAACTCTTCCCAAGAAAGTGCTCTTTGATTGCGGCTCTTCAATATCTAAAATTCAGCACTGAAGTAGCCCTTCGAATTCTCTTTTGAATGCCACAAGTCTGACTTGATTTTGATTCTCCAAGACAAAGTTATGTCCAATCTCCCACAATGACCTAATTATGGACTGGTTCAGTATAGCGAACTTGTACGACTTGCCACGTGTCACTGTTTCGTTCTTCAACTTTGAAATTGATAGCCAAGAAACCAAAGTCTGTGTACTTGTGACCACTTTTTACAGCACTCCAATCCGATGCTCAGAGAGAGAGTTATTGAAATTTTCCCACGATCACCTTTTTGAGATGAAATTCGGGAGCCTGAAAAAGCACTACCTTCCATAGATCATATCTCCAAAAATATTTCGAACCAAGCTCTGAAATATTTTTAAGAGTTTCCTTAGGATTTCAGCTTTGCACCATAAAAATTTCAGATTCTAAACCTCAGTAGAAAAAAATTTATAGCGCAAATTCCACGATGACCTTTTTGGAGCAGCGAAACCCTAGAATCCAAAGCTCTGATACCACTTGTAGTAGATCTGACAAGAAAATGTATAAAAATGGAAAATATGTCCAAGAAATAACACCATAGAAGATAAAACTTCAAATCTTCATTAATATAAAAACCCTTAAGGTAGGGCAACACCATACATTCACTCCTTAAGGAAGGAGATCACTCCACAAGCCATATGCTTGCCCATACAATAATCCTTGACATCTCTCAATGGAGAGACTCTAGCCTCTATATAGGTTTCATAGATGCAATACCATGGGTAGTTACCATGGGTATCTCAATACCATACATCCAATACAATGGGCTTATCACTTTATTCCCTAGCTACATGTGGTCCCTTACATAATGTGAGTTAACCACTTTATTTATTAACTATGGCCCAATTATTTATCATTCTTATATTATTACATCATATTATTCCCTTGGGTACCTCCCTCTGCACCCTATATTATCCCCCCTAGGTATACTACAGTTGTGTATCCAAACACCAGCTCCTGAACCAGCTTTGCCACAAGAGCCATCAAAGCTCATGCTCCAAAGTGTTTCAAGTTCAGATTCACCATTATGTTGTTGTTCAGGGCTACTAGAGTTTTGGCTATCATGTTATTCAATTTGTGTTTGGTTTTACTGTTCTAGTAGGCCTAGCTCTTTCTCATTTTCATTTACATGTTCATTAATGTCTTATTCATTGTACAAGATAAATGAGTCAAGATCTGAATGTATAGAGTAGAGAGGGGTGTTGTTTGGTCTATCTTGGTTGCTAACCATGTATTTCATATGAGATTCTCAGTACAATCTTATTGTTTGCTTAAAGCCTGGGATGGTAGCATAAGACATGTCCATTTGGAGGTTCCCTTGAAGTTTGGCCCCCCATGATCTAGATAAAAGCATGCCATACTTTGGGGGAATGTCAGCCACTACAATGTCCATGACTAGGCTCTTAGCTAGTATTTGTGCTCGATTGACACACAGATCCTTGATTAGACCCAAAAATTTGACTCTACTTGAATCAAAAGAATACAATTCTTTGTAAGGTTTGGTTATTCCGAGGCCTAATCACTCCATCACTACCTTGGGCATGAGATTGTGTGAGGCACCAGAGTCTAGCATAGCATTATGCAATATTTTTTCATGAATATTTAAGCTAACATAGAAAGGAGGTACAACTCCTTCTTGATATTTTCCCTCTACCTCAGGTCCAAAAAATAGTTTAGGCTTGTCATCAGTCAATTTTAGAGTGTCGGTGTCATTCCCTAGGTTCAAAGCTTTTAAAACTTGGGCCCTATATACATCCTGAGTTACAAGTTCAGTAAAAGGTATGCTTATTTTGATCTTGGCAATCTCACCCACAAAACTGAAAGGTGTTAGTGTTCTTGGTATATTTACATCAGTCCTATCACACATAGTCATTTCAGCGACCTTAGTTGGCTGAATTTTATTGGGAATGTTAGTTAGAGCAGTTTTTCCAGGGCCACTAGTTGATGTACTAGGGTAGCTTGGATCACCATTACACTGGCTGGTTTTGTCTTTGTTTTGATCATATTTCTTAGCCATGGTGTTGATGTTTTCTACTGTTCTTTTCATTATGTTTTCAGGGTTCTTCTTAACATCAGTTTCTAGTTTGTTTTTATTGGATGCATCTTGAGTTTTCTTACTCCTAAGGTCATACTGCCTATGAACCTCCATTATGGTATTTTCAAATCCTAATATGTACTCTTCAGAATCCTCATATGTCCTATCATTTTGGTTTGAGGAAAAGAGCCCTTGTTCTTCTTCTATGATAAAAACATCACCCTCATTATTAGAACCTATCAGATTTACATGGTTTTGTTTCTGCTCTTTAGTCTCTCTTTCCTCTTCATCTACATAGTTTTCTTGGAAAGGAGGTCTGATTTTTTGGTAATTGTCTCTTTGTCTGTTTTGAGGAGGATCTCTTCTGAAGTTTTGATTTCTATTTATTTTTTTGGGATTTTCTTGATTTTCCCTAGGAGGTGCTCTTTCATTCAAGTTGATCCTCTACATAATTATTTCCATTACCCTCACTAGATTGTCAATTTTAGCATCAAAGGTGGAGGCTATGGCTTCCTCTTGTATGTGACTTTCTTTTCTGACCTCATCCTAGCCCTCTTCTCAATTAAATTGGCTTCTACACTCATGGCTCCCCTTTTCATGTCTTCTAAGGTTAGGGGATCTCTTTCTCTCAATTGGTAGGCCATGTCTGGATCAAAACCCTCTGGAAATTTTACTAAGGCTAGGCCCTGTGGAGGTTTCATGTGAGGCGAGAGTGCATTGTACACACTATTGAACCTAGTGCAGTAGTCTTGGACACTTTCCCCAACATTTCTCTTAAGGTTGTTATACTCTGAGAGGATTTGAAGAGGGTTTTTCTTAATCTCCCACTTGTTTATGAATGTTTGATAAAGGGAAGGGAGGTCATATATGTTGTTAGGAGTTCAGTTTTTGAACCATTTTTTTGTGTCTCCTCCTAAGCTTTGGGCAAACATCCTCATTTTTATGGTCTCCTTTTCTATCTCTTGGTATTCAAAGGCATAATTCATCCTATCTACATGTTGTTGGGCGGTGGTAGAGTCAGCTCCAGTAAAGTGAGGGATTTTGGATTGGTAATCTTGAGGCATTGGCAATAAAGGTTGGGGTAGAACCAATCGGACAAACCATGCTGCCATGATTGGAGGTAAAGGAACCCAAAGAGGGTTTGTGAGAGTGAGGTTTATGAGAGGAGGTGGAGGATGAAGTGGAGTGGTTTTCACAATGGATGTGTGAATGGGGGTGGCAGATGTACTTGGACTAGCAAATTGAGATTGAGCAGATTTGGAATGGAAGGAGCCAAAGTTTTGGAGAAGCTGAAAATCAGGAGGAGTGGAAGGAGAGGCTTCTCTGCTAGGACTCTACTGCAAATATATGGGCTCAAGGTCTGTCTAGTCTATCCCACTCTGAGACTTAGTTCTAAAAAAAATAATTTCTATGGTATAAGTCAAATTGGGGATCTTGCAAGGCTGTGAGGTTTTTAGGGACATAACTTGCTTTATGAATGGTCCTAACATTAGTTGAATCTTCGGTCCTAGAAGTTTTCCACAAAATATTTTCTGGGTCATACTCTCTGGTAGGAGGGTTAGGTTTAGTGCAAGATCTGGTGCTAATCCTTTGCGAAGCCAGATTTCAAACTCAATAATGCAGAGAGGCTGAAAGTTTAGGAATGTCTTGAAAATAGACCTATCTGCAAGAATACTAAGTTCACACAAAGAGTGAATGGGTTTAGACTATTATGAATGATTGGTGCGTTCCCAGGGGAGTCTATGAGAACTAGTGAAGTTAGTAGGCTTACTGGAGGCTAGTGGAGTCGCCAGGTGGATGAGGTTTACAGCTCTGAGGGTTGGCTTGTTGTCCACTATCAACAATTCAAAAACCAATCTAGAGATGTTTTGGGTTCTCTGAGTTTCTTATGTAACACTAATATTTCAGTGAAATTTCTCCAGTTGAGACATCATGTTGCTAGTATGGTGAACCAATTCGATAGAACTATTGGCTAACACTTGATTTTTTAAGTTTGACAATGATTTGAGAGTTCTTAAGGTATACTTAGGATGTTACTGACTCAGTGTCCCACCGTGATCGCCATTATCTTAGGTCCCCATAATTTGTTAGATTGGCAAGACCAAATGTACAAGGGTAACATCAGACCACTCTCTGGATTCCTAGGACCTAGCCTTCCTGGACTCAGAGAGGGCTCTCTCTATGTTTGTGTAAAGGATGTGAACTTGATTGATTTTAGGGTTTTGCTTTTAGGCTATTTATAGGGATTAGGGTTTGTTTGTTTGTTTTTTTGGTTGGATAGGGTTTCAAGGAGAAAAGGCAGAGTAAGAGAGAATTAATCCATTGGGCTATGGAGTCTGCAAAGGTCTTGAAGAGTGCAAAAATAGGTCAAGGGTGTTTCATAAGGTAAGTTAACAGGGCCAAATGGATCTAAATAGGTTTTGTGTGGGTGAAATGGACATAGAGTTGTGAATACAGTAAGTTAAGGGGCAATCAAGGATCCTTTAACATAATAAGAACAAGAAAAAACTTTCAGTATGATAGTATAGCAAAAGTTGAAGAGCAATAAAGGATTCTTGAATCAAACAATACTAAGCAGACCTCAGACAACAGATAAGTAAACTTAGAGAGCAATTAAGGATTCTCTGAACATTACCTTCAAACAAATAGAACTTTAAACACAATATTTCACTAAAACTAAAGAGCACTTAAGGATTCTTTAAAAAATTTCAAGGAAGAAAACATAGAGATCAAAGGAGGCAGGCAGAAGTAGGGTGCCAAGAAAGCATGTCCTATTCTCTAATTTTTGTCCTATCACCATGAACATAATGAGAACTAAAGAAAACAAATACAAAGGTGGAATACATCACCATCCAATAGAGCTCATGAATCCTAAGAATGTGTTCAATCCATAGATGCTCAGTCCAAAGCCATCACAAGACACCAAAGCCAATTTCCCTAATAAACTCAAAGTTTGTATCATATTCTGCTCAGAAACCAACCAACATCTATAATTAGGCCTCAATTCTATATTTAACAAGAAAGGATGACCAAAACCATAACTATGGTTTCCAAAATGTCATAAATACATCATAAATGCCAAATTTGTCCATTAAGACCATGCAAGGCCCAAGACACAAAATATCTAATGCAATAAATGAAAAATAACTTCCAACATCTAACTTTGGTAAAAAATGACTTTGAGGCTCCTCAATAACTCCAAAATATCATCTAGTGTGTTTTATTAACTTTGCAGGCAAGGGCATAGCATTGAGGTCCAAGGGCGCAGCGCTTGCACCGGAAAAATAGTTCACCTTGCAACTAAGTTTTGAAGGCCTTCCCGATGTCGGAATGAGCTCTGTGATAGCTCATTGGAAATATTGTCAAGTCTACTTTTCGAAAATACCTTTATTTTTTTATTTGGTGTCCATTTTATTGCCCAAAAACCAAATCTCCCAATACTTCTCAGGGAGGAGCACCAGCCCTGAAAATAGGGCAGAATGGTGATTGTTTGCATGTTTTTTACCCTTTTGGGGGACCAAATCTGCTCCAAATGATCTGAAATTTGGTGTGTGTGATGTAATTGGTAAGATGAAACCAAAAATGCAAACCAATCCTAAAGAAAATTCCCCAAAAAGGAGTGCAGCACCAAGGGCGCTGCACCCTTGGCACCTTAAATCAGTCAAAATCCAAAATTTCCAAAAACTTGAAAAAAATTGAAATTGTCATCCTCATGGTATTTGGGATGCCTATAGGGAAGAATAAACTAGGATATCAAGGTTTTCTTGGCTTTTTTCCTCCTTTAGGGCTTGAATTTTAGCAAGGGCTCTTTTGAGCTTGGCCCTTGCATTTTGATTTCTTAAGGCATAATGCTTGGCCATCTTCTTCTGAAGTCCAAGGTCTCTTTGTGTCTTTTCCAGCTGATCCTCGAAGTGTGTATTAGCCCTATCTAACCAAGGTTCCCAATCATACTCTATCTCCATGGAAATAAGCTCACTTGGAGTGAGCTGCTCTGCCAATGTTGTTTCTTGCTCCTTCTCCTTGCCTAAGACCTCCTCAAACCCATTGTTTTTGGCCTTCTCCTAGACAATTTCCCTTCTTCAACTTCACTTTCATCAAAAACACCCAAGACCGTATCTAGCCTAACCTTGGTCCTTTCAGCCTCTTTTCGGGCTCCAATTTCCTAAACCTCATAAATGGCCTTTTGTGCCTCCAGCTGCCTTTTTTCAATATCATAATAGTGGATGACATTCGTAGCCCTAGCTAGATTGGCTTCAAATATTTGATTTGGGCATCTCTGCTCTTGAGCAACATGCTTGACATCCTTGCCTCGTTCTCATCATCACTGTCACCATGAATGAGTTCAAATTCTTGTTCAGTTTCATGTTGGTATTCTTCTTCTTTCTCTATGACCTTCTCTTTGCCTTTGTCAAGCTCCTTGGTTGAAGTAAAAGGCATGGCCCCTTGCCTCTTGAGGGCAGCAAACACATGCCTACTTCCTATTTTGTAGATCAAAGAAAAAGGTTCAAGTATGCTCATTTTAGTTCCTTCACTATTGCTGCCATCATGACTGTCATTATCATTGATATCTTCACTGTCCTTATGGCTTTCATCAGCACTGTTCCTTTCTGTCTCTTTTTCCTTATTTGATCCACTAATTTGTTGGCTTTTTGACCTATTGCCATCATCATCATTCCTGATTTCATGTCTACTGTCATCTGTCTCCATGCTCTCTACCTTATCACTGATATCCCCGTTGTCATTATCACTTTCAACATCATCATTACCTCCTGCTTCAATGCTCTTTTCCTCATTCACATCCTCCATGTTGACATCATTATTTTTTTCTTTGTTGCTTTCCCTTGCACTGACATCTTTTGTCTCACCGATATTGTTTTCACTGATATCAGCCTCATTTCTTCTTCTTGACTGTTAGGTGCTTCATCATTGGTTTCTGAATCACTGTTTCCCTCTTCACTGTTTGATTCTTCCTTACTGATTTCTGCACTACCTTCATCTTCTTCATTGGATGATTTTTCATTGTTTGAATCCTCACTATTTTCCTCTTCATTTTGTTCCTCATTTATATCTGCCTTATTATTATCTTCGCTCTTTTTTCCAATTCTATCATCATCTCCATCATCATCACTGCCTTCTGTTTCCATGCTCTTTGCTTTGTCACTGACCTCTGCCTCACTGCTGATATCCTCCTTACTGTCATCAGCATTATTTTCATCATCCTCTCTACCCTCTTCTTCAATGTTTTCTTATTCATTTTGTTCCTTACTGACATCTTCCTTTTCATTGTCACTTCCCTCATTGTTTGACTCATTATTTCCCTCTCCCTCATTATCTGATGCATTCTGAGAGGGTGATGAAGGAGGGTTGTCCTAAGGTGAAGGAATATGTGTGGATGGTGAAACATGATCAACAGGAGATGATGGAGGAGTAGGGACAGGAGGATGAGATGATGAAGGGACATTTTGTTGAGGATGGGCTTGTGGATTGGTGAACACTTCATGGGCAATGAAAACCTCCCATTGGATGCCTTTCTGCTGCAATTGATGCATCACAACCATTTTGATAAGAGAGTGATGAAAGAGGCCCTACATATGCTTTGGATGGTCTCCCTTTTGTACAATATAATACATTTTTTCAATTCTCCTGTAGAGGTAGTAGGGTAGATGCATCATCTTAACCCTAGTAAAGTGCATGAGCAACTTGATTTGATAGGAATAAAGCCGGGATAATCTTCCTTCACATTTGAAATATTTCATAATGACCCTCATCATGGGTGCATACCTCTCAAGCAAATGTGAGAAAGAAAATATGGATTTATTATAGTCTTTGTATCTGGGTTTGAGGTATGGCTCATAGTAGCTCATGTCTAAATTGGCATGCTTGAACCATTTTTCACCCACACTAGGTATCCCGATGGAAATAGCAATGGCATCTGAAGACAGCTCAAAGTTTACCCCTGCAAGGTTGACTTGTTTCTCATGTAGGTTAAGTATGAAGAGCCTAGTCAGCTTGGGGTGATTCTTCACCTGTTGTACTTTATCACAAAATTCATAGCAACCTACATTTTGGAAGTAGGAGACAGTTAAGGGAGAAGCATTTAGCTCCATTGTGTTTATGGGTTCAAACTTGTTGATCCTCCCACCTTTGTGTTGATGCCTCCTTGTAATTTGGCCTTCCTCACCACTATCACTGTCACCTTCCCTTGACATATTGATCACTCTTTTTTGAACAAAACCCTAGGACTGCACAATAAAAATGAGATGAAGGGATGGAGGACGACAATCTTTGCAAGTGAATGATATGGATGGGTGAGTGAGGGTAAGGGTATAGGAATATGAATGAGAGGCAAAACTCAAGGAAAACCTCAGCTTCTTGTTACAATTCTGCTTTGACAACAACTTGCACTGATGGCAAATGGATATGAAGGAAGGCAATGAATTTTTCAATCTTTTTGTAATGCAAGGGACTGATTTGCTGAATGGAGTGAGTGTAGGCACAGACCTAGGTGAATGGGAAACCTCCAATAATGTAACCCCCTGTTTATCACTGGTCTTCTTTTGCAGGCAGATGAAGGATTATTTAAACAGTGATTTTAAGTTCAAACTTAGGTTTTTTTTTTTCTTAGAGTTCCATTCCTTTAGTTTGCAAACCATCAAAAATCTTGGAGAGGAAGGTAGGGCATCCACTTACCATTTAGTTTTTTGCTTGAAAATTCCTTGGTGGAAACTTGAAAATGTTTTGAGTTGAGTTGAGTTTCTAAAGGGTGTAGCATGGCCCTCATGGCCAAGTGTGCAACGCCTAGGCAACAGGTGAGTCAAGTCGAGCAAAGGCACAACTCCTTGTGCCAGTCGCGCAGTGCCAAGGTCTTTTGTCGGGCCTGTCGGGTGAATCGAGCAAACGCGCAGCATTCTGCCAGGCGTGCAGCGCTTACCTCTAGGCGCCCAGCACCGAAGAAATTTTCCCAGGAGAAACGGGTAGGGGCACAGCGCCCGACTCTAGGCGCGCAACGCCGACCTGAACGCGCAGCGCCTCAACACTTAGCCAAATTTTGGCTCAAAAATTCATAGTTCCTTCTTCTTTCGAAATTTCAAATTCTTTTAAAGGAAACACTAATTTGTTTGAAGTGTAAAATGACCTTATATAGACTCAAGGATTTGATTTTAGCTTCACGACCCACTTTCCTAATGTTTTTAAGCCCCTTTCATGTTTTCACTGATATTACTTTATACTTTTGTCCTGTAGGTGATAAAAACATTAACTTGGCTTCTGCTCTTGCTTTGTGAGGCATGATGACTTCCTTTTTTATATTCTAAGGATTTTTATATAGTAGCTACATGTTCAAAGGATTATAACCATCTCAATCATGTCAAGAAATTATTTCCTAGACACTCTTTCTTTCTCTTTGGGATCAACTTCTTCATGGATTTCTGCTTCCTCTTGAGGCATGCTTAATGTAGCTTCTGCTTCCTTAGGAGGTGAACTAGGTGGTGGAGATTGTGGCAACCTTTCTCTCCTTTTCTTTGGCTCTTATTGAGACCATTCTTCTTCCACCAATTTTCCTTCTCCTCTTTTGAGCTTGAGCCTAGTAAGCATCTAAAACTTGCAAATAGTTAAACAATTATTTGCACTAAAACAACACCAGAGAATAAACTCTAGATCTGATATCAATATGATCTGAGATGAATATATTAGTTTTGTTGTGCTAAGTGTCTTTTCAGTTTATAAACATGTGCATACTTGTCTCATTAGTTTTCTTAAGGATTGAGGATTTAAACATGAATTGTAGATGTTTTTAGTAAATTATAAGCATAAAATAAGCACAACTAACACTGAAAAACAGTGCAAAACAGAGAAATAAGTCACCAAATATAATTTACACAACAGGCATGATGAAGCAGTTGACCCCTCCTGGGCTACATCTGTTGGTCCAGCTCCCAATGGCATGTCCATCTTTCATTATGCTCAAATTTTTGCTATTACATGTAGTTATCGGCCTCTAATGGTTTTTTTTCTCTACACCAATGGCTCCATAATGCTCCAATTAGTCAAAAATGACTCTTCATTCACTCTAAATGGGCAAAAATTGAGTGCTATACTCTTTTTCCAAATTACACCTAGAAAAATTCCACTAAAAGTGGAGAACACCACTTAGCTGGAGTTAAAATAGTGGATTTCCGCCATAATTATCACATTGGCTAAATAATCTGCCGAATAAACTGTGGCATTTAAGTTTTGCGGTTGGGGTGGCTACATGCCAACCCCAAACCTGCAGTCTTCATAAAGGTTAGTGGAACTGTCGAAGAAAACCACGCGGAGATGGCATTTAGTGTGGCCAAGTGACAACACCACAAATGGTTGCGGAGTCTACGATTAGTTAACTGGCGGTTGATGTAGACTGTCGGAGGTTGACATATTTGGTTTGTAATGTGAACACGCCATGCGGGATCGTTGGAAGGTTGGGACCGCCAGCAGTTCCAACCCCCAATACGTATTGTATTAAACTTGAAATAGAACCCGGCTCCTATACAGGTTAAGTTCTAAAGCGTAGCTCAGGCGGTGTGGCATGTGCGTGCTCTATCGGAGGTCGCGGGGACAAGCCCTGTGGACCTGATCCGGATTTATGCGGGAACACAATAGAATAAACATATAACCATAAATACAGAGATGCAGCGGCAATAACACTTCATTTCATTAATATCAAAGAACTGAAATTTGCTTACAGACAGTATGGAAATAAAACTAGCTAGGGCGTTGGTAGCTATCTATGAGAAGAGATGTTGCGGCTACAGGCCTCTGAAATGAGTTACAATGAGGCTCGAGGGCCTATTTATTATTTATAAACAATGGGAAATCCTAAACAGCCAAAACCCTAACCCTAGGAGATGAAGCGCCAAAACTATGGGCCCCGTTTGGGTAAATTGGTGTTTCAACTTCCTAGGGGCGTAACTTTGGCATACGATCTCCGTTTGACGCGTACCATACCTCGTTAGAAATATCTATCCGAGGAATAAAAATTTTGAATGAGCAACATGGATCCATGGACCCATGTTGCTGGATCCATGTTGCTCTCCATTTTCCCAAAAAACGTCGTTTAGGGCCTCAAAACGGCTTCGGAAGTTCAGGACCCAAAGAACTGCTAAAAATAGTAAACTGTGCCGTAACTGAAAATTTGAAAAAGACAATGGTGGAGCCCCAAATGGAATAGGCGGGTGACCACTAATATCCACCTGGATCATTCCTCCCCCCTTAGGAAGCAATGGTCCCCATTTCGTTAAGTTCCTCCATGAGATGAGGAAATTTCTGCTGAACTTGGTCCCTGGTGAACCACTTTCCTTGAATATGGGGAGTTATCCGACTTGACCTTTGATATAGTTGGATCTTCTATTGGTGAGTGTTCTTGATTTGCATGTGCATGCTACAATCTGTGGTGGCATGTTCCATGCAGTCTGGGTTTAACTCTGTTGGTGTGAGTTGTTCTACAATGTGAGAGGTGTCCAGTAGAGGTGGGAAGTAAGGACGAAGGTGGTCCACATTGAATACTAGGTGCAGACCAAGGAATGGTGGAATACTAAGCTCAAAATCATTGTTCCCTACAGCCTTGGTGATGGTGTGCGGCCCATATCGGAGCGGGCGAAGCTTGCGGTGAGGTCCAGTGAGGCGCTCCTTCTGCAAATGCAGCCATACTTTGTCGCCCACCTGGAAGTTGTGTGGCACCCGGTGTTGATCATGGCGCTGCTTGTACTTCGCATTGGCTCTGTCCAATATATCATGAACCTGTTGGAGGATGTGTTGAATGCGCTCGATGAAGCTACTTGCTTTGTCAACTTCAGACTGGACATGAGCTGAATTGGCCTGAGCAGCTGCAAATGGCATGGCTACGTCGATGGGACATAGTGGCTGGAATCCCAAGCCCACCTGAAAGGGGCTATGGCCGATTGAACTGTGGAGAGCCCGATTATAACTATGTTGTACATAAGGGAGGCTCTCGTCCCATGTGCGTGGATGCTTTAAATTGTACATGCGCAGAATGTGTACAATCATTCTGTTGACGACCTCTGTCTGGCCATCTGTTTGGGGATGGAAAGCTGTGGACTTGCTGAGCTTGGTATCCAACATCGACCAGAGGCTGGACCAAAATGTGCTGAGGAACCTGCTATCCCGATCTGATATGATAGACTGTGGGATCCCAAAGTGCACCCACACTCGTTCAAAGAAGAGTTTAGCAGTGGCTTCTGCTGTGATATTCTTCTTGCAGGCCGCCATAATGGCCATCTTCGAGAATCTGTCGACGACCACGAAAACACAGTCATTTCCCTGCTTAGTAGAAGGCAGGCCCGACATGTAATCCATGGAGATGGATTCCCAAGGTCGACTAGGGGTAGGTAGAGGAGTATATAGGCCTTGCTTCTTGATGGTCGGTTTGGCGATGGCACAAGCAGTGCAGGATCTGATGTGCTTCTCGACATCCTTTCGAAGGTTCGGCCAATAGAAATACTTCTGCAGGATTGCTACTGTTTTCTCAACCCCAAAATGCCCAGCGACTCGACTGTAGTGTGCTTCCCATATCATCTTGGCACGCTCGCTTGAAGGAACACAAAGGTGTCCCATGTGACATAAAAGTGCATCTTGGAGGTGAAAATTTGGAACTTGCGTACCCCCAAAGAGTGCCTTGTAAGTGTGGCCGAATTCTGGGTCACTCTCATAGAGAAGCGGCCAATCAGAAGTCTCGTGCCCACAAGAGTTGAGCATAGTGGTGAGCGCCACGATCGGTGGTCGGCTGAGGCAGTCTGCAACATGATTGGTGCTACCCTTCTTGTACTTGATGTTCAAATGAAACTGTTGCAGATATGTGGACCACTTCTGATGGTGATCATTCTGCAACTTCCCTTGTGTCTGTATGAACTGCAGGGGCCGGTGGTCTGTGTGGATGATTGTTTCCTTCCCAAAAATGTAATGCTTCCATTGTCGACAAGCTTGCACAATGGAATACATTTCTTTGTCATAAGTGGGATACTTGTGAACTGTGTCAGACAATGTCTCACTGTGAAATGCCACTGGATGTCCCTATTGAGTAAGAACTGCCCCAATAGCATAGTCAGAGGCATCTGTCTCGATCTCAAATGGCTGTTGCAAGTCTGGTAAAGTGAGCACTGGGGCAGAACAGAGGCGGTTTTTCAGTTCTGTGAACGCCTTCTATTGAGGTTCCGACCAAAAAAATTTTGTTCTCGCTCCTCCCTTGGTGACTTGACTCAAGGGCCAAGTGATATGAGAGAATCCCAACACGAACCTCCGATAGAAATTAGCAAGACCCAGAAAGCTACGAAGCTCTGTTATAGTGGTTGGGGCTGGCCAATCCCGAATGACTTGGATCTTGGCTGGATTCACATGCACCCCCCTTTCATCAATAATGTATCCCAGATATTGAACCTGGGTCATGCCAAAAGTGCACTTCTCCAAATTGGCACACAACTTGTGTTGCCGCAGTGTTTGGAGGACTTGTCGGATGTGGTGAAGATGCTCTTCCCAAGTCTGGCTGAAGATCAGAATATCATCCAAGTACACCACTACAAATGAGTTGGTGAATGGCCGCAAGATGTCATCCATCATCCTCATGAAGGTGGCGAGAGCATTCGTCAACCCGAAAGGCATGACCAGCCATTCGAAAAGGCCTTCCTTGGCTTTGAAGGCAGTCTTCCACACATCGGAGGGTTCAATTGGTACCTGGTGATACCCAAACTTCAAGTCGATCTTGCTAAAATATTTTGCACCTTTGAGTTGGTCCAGAAGGTCATCAATCCGTGGGATTGGGTACCTATTCCGGACAGTGATCTTGTTCAGCGCCCGATAGTCAATACAGAGTCTCCACGTCCCATCCTTCTTCTGTACCAACACGATCAGGCTCCCACGGGGCGATGAACTTGGTCTGATGTGACCTTTCTGCAACAGCTCCTGAATCTATCTCTTGATTTCATCATTCTCCAGAACAAAGCGCCGATAGATCGGTCCATTAGGTAGCGGCGCACCGGGGGTCAGATCAATCGGGTGCTTGACCTGACAGTGCAGAGGAACCCCTGTGGGTGAGGTGAATATGTCCCCGTGCTCCTCCACAACCTTATCCATTTGTTGTTGTTGTGCAGAGGAGCCCTGTCTGGAGGTCGTGGCCACAGTCTTCTTCTTGCCCTGGGGGCGGATCATCAGGAAAACGAATTTTCTGGTTTGGGAAATGAGCTTACTGCATTGTTTTGCAGTAACCAAAGAGATAGCCGTAGGAGGTGGTACCTCTGGTATCCTGTACAACTTATTTCCCAAAGTAATAATAACAGCACGAGGTCGAGACTCATACACAGCATGACGCTTCCACAAGTATGGTTGTCCTAATAATGCATCAGAAACATCAATAGGAGCAACGTCACATAATACCTCATCCGTGAAGGGCTTGATGCTATAGGGAAGGCGGCACTGCTGGCTGACGCGGAGATCTCGTCCTTGGTGAAGCCACCCGATGGTGTATGGATGTGGGTGAGCTGTGGTCGGCAAGCCCAACCGCTTCACGGCCTCTGCTGAAATGAGGTTCTTTTGGCTCCCATTGTCGACAATGAACTGTACAGGGGAGCCCTTTACCCACATCTGGGAGTGGAAGAGACGTTCCTCCTCCTATGGATCTTCCGGTTCCTCCTTCTGGACCTTTGTAGTGGCAGCATGATGGCGTTGGGCTGCACGCCGATAATGTGTTTCCCTTTTACATTCCCCTTTTCGGAGTTCTAATTCGGAGTCGAGCATGCATCTGCTGGAAGCCTCATCTCGGCCACTAGCGGCGCAGCTGAGCCTTTCCCTTATGTTGTGAGTGGAGCTGTTATGGAACTCACACCACTTTCCCATGTCCTTCTTGGGCTTCATGGTGTTGTTCTTTTCTTGCAGCTTTGGCAGGTTGCCTTTGGCCGCCATGCCTTGGCTTTGTCCTTTGTTCTGAGGTTTGGGGGCACCTTTCCTTGCTTTTGATTCACAGATCCAAAGTCTCGCTTATTCTGTTTGAATTTCTTCTCAATCTTGGAAGCATTCCATTATGTCGTACCAAGCAAGGAGATGTCGAGGAACTCCATTTCCTCCTGAATGTATCTGTGTAGATAATTGCGATACTTTAGCACCAAATGTTTCTCTGAATCTTTAATACTCAACTTTGTGCATAGGGTATGGAACAAATTCGTTAGCTCATGCACATCTTGATACCTTTGTTGCCGCAACATGGTCCATTGTATGTACTTTTCCTCATCTCTCCCCATGAGATAATATTGTTCATGTGGCGTCTCGGAAATAATTCAAGTTGGTGCGAGCGAGAACGAGAGGGGTTAAATACAGATCCTTGTTCTCCCACGATGGGTTCCCACCGAGTCCTTAACATGGGGGGTAGCTTTGAGGAGTCTGAAAATAATTTTCTCCGTGCGAAAGTCATGAACTGAGAAATATCCTTCTAACAGATTCAACCATCTATCTACGGAATTTGCGTCTATTTGACCCTCAAATATGGAAATGTAAAAATTTACTTGTACCTTAAAAGGAGTCGTGCCTCCAGAGTGGTTGCTGGATGCAGATGCGCCACCGGTGGGTAGCCGTTGAAGGATCTGAGCAAATTTATCCATCATCACGTTCCTTTTTCTTTTGAGGGCCTCCTCGAGCAATATTTTGATAGGATCCCCTACTCCCTCATCTTTCTTTTCGTCCCCCATGGGCGTCCGTCGAGGTTTGCGAGGCTGATCTTGCAAAGGTTCCACCAGATCGAGCCCTAGCTCCTTATACCCCGACCTCGTTGGGGACATGCAAAGAAGGATCGAGAAAAAGCAGACCGCTCTGATACCACTGATCCGATTTATGCGGGAACGCAACAGAATAAACATATAACCATAAATACAGAGATGCAGCGGAAATAACACTTCATTTCATTAAAATCAAAGAACTGAAATTTTCTTACAGACAGTATGGAAATAAAACTAGATAGGGCGCCAAAACTATGGGCCCCGTTTGGGTAAATTGGTGTTTCAACTTCCCAGGGGCGTAATTTTGGCATACAATCTTCGTTTGACGCGTACCATACCTCGTTAGAAAGATCTATCCGAGGAATACAAATTTGGAATGAGCAACATCGGTCCATGGACCCAAGTTGCTCTCCGTTTTCCCAAAAAACGTCGTTTAGGGCCTCAAAATGGCTTCGGAAGTTTAGGACCTGAAAAACTGCTAAAAATAGTAAAATGTGCCGAAACTGAAAAACTGAAAGAGACAATGGTGGAGCCCCAAGTGGAATAGGCAGGTGACCACCAATATCCACCTGGATCAGGACCTCACAAAAATTTTGATACACCATTAAGGGGACACGTGGCACCCTTTAATTGGTCCTCCAAACCAACGTACAACCAATTCAACCAATCAAATGGAGCCACTTGTCATCCTTTAATTGGTTCTGAGGAAAGGAATATTCCTTTTGCTGACTGTGCATCACAGTCAACCCTGGTCAAACTGTCGCAAAATTTACATGTTTGGCTTTTCGATCAAAACGCAATATCTCCCTCATACGACATCGATTTTTTGAACCATTCGCGGTGCCAGAATCAGAAAGATGCGATCTATGCAACCATCCTAGTTTCAACCTATTGAAGCCTAGAAAATCTCTGCTTCAAACATCGGGGAAAACCACCCAGTCGGGACCTTAGGACAACTCCTTTTCCGTTTGGAATGGTGGCTCCGACTGGATTTAAAGGACTAGTTTCCTTATGACTAAATGGGTTGGTGAAAGTTTGATTTGGATGAATGGAAATGGGACTAAATTGATTGAAATAAAACTATCTAATTAAACTAAATGCTGATAAAGAAATTCTAACATTAACCCGGGTAATTATAAGTGAATACAACTTAAGATTGTTCCAATTTAACAATAACCATGAAAATGTATTATTATTTAAATTGAAATGTGCAGAAACGAATAAAGATAACTCTGTTTAAGAAATTAAATAGAGTTATATTAGCATATTGCATTCATCATTGTATACCATCTATATATGCTTATGAAAGATAACATCTCAATTATACTCAGAAATGATATATAAAAGGAAACGTTATGAAGACCAAATATATATAAATGATAGCAAATTTTCAAGCGAATATCATATAACAAAGGAAATCAACAGTGAACAGATAGAAATACCTCATTCATCTTGAAGACTGTAAAATGAAATGTGATACTCTAATCCAGTAACTCCGATGTAAAATTAAATCCAAAGGTACAGAAATGCAACACTTCAAAGACAATTTCAGCACAAAAACACCAGATGTGATCATTTATAAAATATAAGAGGGAATGGAGTACAGAAATGTAAGCTCCAAGTCCAAAAAATATTCCAACTCCAGATCCCTCTCTAAATGCATGAGAGGGATTTAAATAAGAAATTACATAACAAAATCCTACTACTACTGCTACAATCTATCAAATTAAAAACAGAAATGCTATCTTAAATAAAACTGATTCATTGCTTTTCTTTCTCGCTTGATGTAGCCAAATGAAACTGATTCATTGCTTTTCTTTCTTGCTTGATATAGCCAAGTTGCAAATCTTCAGCATATCTTGGAGCCTCGGTGGATGACTCATCTCGGAATGCAACTGTCTAGCATAGGTGGCATCGGAAAATTCTGGAATTAGACAATCGACAGCATTTGAAAGGAATTTGATAGCCATTTGTTGATTGTTTGGGTTAATTAAATAAGTCCACATATTTTCCCATGATATTGCTTGAAGTTTGTCGATTTGTTGAATTTTATTGATCATTTCTTCTTTCCATCTGTTTTCAATTTCTTTCACTTTAGGCAAACTGCCAGGAACACAGTCTGAAATGAGATTGATTGAATACAAGCTGTCATTTATAAATTGCATGATATTACTCATCATGCCCCTAGCTCTCGATATTGCTCTCTCAGCTTTCATTATCTGATGTTCCCATTCTGTAAACAAGATTTATTTATGTCTTTCTTCTATCCTAGGAAGATTAGCTTCTCTTCCTTTTTCTGTATCCTGCCAAGTAAGAAATTCAGAAATCTTTTCATCAGCATCATCAATTTCTTGTCTGAGAGTAATAATGTTCTGGATCAAGGATGAGGTAATATCACAAAATGGTTCTGCCTGTGATAGTTTTGCACAAAATTCGTTCAATTGTTGAGACAACAGTTTATTAGTTTCAAGAGCTTCTGATTTGAATTCACTTAATTTAGGGAAGTCTTTGAACCTATCTAAAGCTGTTTGAAACTCCTTTTCTTGTACAATCTTCGCATTCTTCTCATTTTGTAACAAACCTTGTAACCTGGAAATTTCTTCATTCAATTGTTGTTGTTTGCCTAAGACCTGCTCATCAACTTTCTTCTTTTCTTCGGCAAGCTGTTCTTCTAACTCTTTGGACCTGAGTTCTTGATCTTGTAGTTGTTGTTGCAATTGAGTAATCTTTTGTTGACTTTCCTTAGCTTGCTCTTCAAGTGAAGCTATATGGAGATCTTTCTGAGTCATCATCTGCGAAACTTCTACATCTTTATCAACTGTTGCAGCACTATAAGCTCCTGCATATTGGGACAATTTAGTGAGATCCTCAGAAGGATTCACTTCAGTATTCTTGTAAACAATATTCATAAATTCTTCCTGTGGAGTAGAAAACATGTCCTGATCCATCTTCCTTCTTTTTCTCTGTCTTCTGACAACACCCTTATGCTTAGGGCTGTAAAATACATCTAAAGGAGGGATCTCCTCAATCTTCAATACAATCTGCCCTGTAGGATGTTCAGGAATGATTTCGACACCCTTCTCTACTTGCTCTTTATCTTTATCTTGCAGTCCCAATTGCTGAGCGAATTGATCATATTGTTTCAATAACTGAGAAGAAACATTAAGATCAGTAGAGTCTATAATTTTCTCAGTAGTTTCTTTTCCTCCCGATTGCGTGTCTGCTTTGTCTGTATTTTCTCCCTGCTCAATGGTTTTGCTATCCGATCCTCCTTTTTGATTATGCACAGTAGTACCAGTACTTGTGCATTTTTCTATTGTTTGAGCAGTGGACTGCTGATCAGTATTTCGATCAGATTTACCATCAGTATTCCCTTTCTGAGTCTCAGGTTTGCCATCGGTGCCCACCTTTACAGTATGTACAGTTGGCTGGTTAACAGCCGATTGTGTAATGACTTTACCGGCAGATGTTTCTCCTGGCGTTTTGACAGATGTATCCTCTGTCTCTGACCCTTGTATTGGAATTCTTAGTTGGTCTAGAGGAACTCTTAACAATCTTTGACTTCTGAATAACAAAAATTTATTCATTTCTTCCTTTTGGAATTTAGACTTGGCTAAATCATAAATTTGAGGAAAATTATCCAACGAAACAAACAAATCATCAAACTTATCTGGTTCATGCTCAAATCGAGCAATTGAAACTGAAGCAGTAACATTAAAGGCTATCTGTCGCGGATCATACTGTCTCCCTGGAATGGTTGCAAATTTACAACCCTTTATTTTGGCGACTTCCTTTTCAGCATGTTTGAAGTCATTTAAAGTAAACTGACCACAATTGAATGGAAATTGAGGCCACATTCTCTTCTTACTGTTGTTTAAAGATCTGGATATTCCTTCAACTGTTAATTGATAGGAAATTTCCTGGGCGAGAAGTTTGTCTGGAACAATAAGAGGAAGAACATGGGGTTCTACAATACTCCCAAAAATCCTGATGTATGTAAATTTCTCCTCTTCAAACCAATCTCCGATTGAGGATAAGTCGGCTTTAGCTTTATCAAAGAATCTAGGAGGGAAGCGATTGAAAATGGTTTGGAAAATAGGGATAAGGAAACCATGGCATATTCTATACACATTATCTTGGAAATGAACTTTCCAAAGAAGTTTATGATATATATGAATTGGGATAGGGTCTTTGGGAGTCCATTTCCATCCAAACAAGGGAAACTCGAAATTAAAACAAAGAGCATCTAGAATATAGGCACAAAAGAAGAAAGGAGTGGAATTTCCAGCAGTTTTATCTTGTCTGTACTCGAGTATTCTATTAGCCATTCTATCAGAAAGAATAACAGCCCAGTCCATAATGTCAGAATTAATAGCAGCTAGGATTAATGGGACCATTTGTATAGAAAACCTAGCTGAATTATCATTGCCAAATAATCTACACATCATGGCAGCGGCATAGAAATACGGAGGTAAGAGGGAATCTACAGAATACATACCGGATGCTTCATTTCTGTGCTTCTCAAGATTTTTTCTCCAATCTCTGATGGGATCAGATTGAAATTTATTATTATCAGCAAACTCTTTGATGAATTCTTTGTTGTACACCTTCTGAGGATCAGGAAGATGATACATTGCCTTAATGTCTTCTGCTTTGAACGACCCAAAAGACACTCCAGAAGCTGAAACAAACGTTCTGTCCTGTATCTTCACACTATCGATGACCCATCGAATTACATCATAATAAGGCATGATGCTCGCTCTGGCTGCAATTCGATGCAAAAATGAATTTGCAAGTGTTTTTTCAGTAATCTCAGAGTCGGAATCTGAGCTATCTTCATCTGGAACTAATGCCTTTTCCACTGTGACTTTGGGGTTTTCTTTCTCCAATAGATTGTAAACTCCAACCCACGTCATTATTCCGAGCCCTTGGCATGATGTATCTGTAACTAATCTCAGTTTTGTTGGCTTCTCTTTTGAGACTGTAGGAGTCTCAACAAACTTAACAGGAACAGCAGTCTTGGCTCTTCTCCTTCTCTTCGACATTTCTGCGTTTGATGCTATTTCCCTTTGTCTGTGAATGAAAGGGCTTGGTGTTCCTTGGCTCTGAAAAACAATAAACTTTCAGTCGTGACAAACAAACAACTTGAACGGAACGTTTATGAACAAATGATTCGTTATTTATTGGTTTCGTATAATGCGTAAATGTTCTTTTTGGGTCACACTCACGTATTAAAAACGAAATCATCAACCAATATTCATTCGATTTGCTATTGAATACCCACGTACAAATGGAGATTTGGCGCTTGTTAAATATTATAATATTCATCTATTCTAAACTTTTCGAATGTAATAAATATCATTTATCAATCGCATCGAAAGTTTTCAAATGGCACATAAATATCATAATACAGATTTCTTCGATTGGCCGATTCCGATTGAAAACTTTTCCGATTTCCGATTAGATTGTTTAGATCGCAATCAGGGGTTTCAATCGAAAAGAATTGTTAATGGCTTTCTCCGATTTCCGATGGTGGGGTCTACCATATAAAAGTTTTCCCATTTGAACGAACAAATGTTTGTTTTCTTTTGAAAGCGTTTATTGTAATAACGCGCATCGCATCGGGGAATTTTAATTTGACCGCAAAGAGCTTATTAAAGAGTATCTCGATCATGCGATTGTGACTGGTCGCATCGCATCGGAAGTATGTGAATGAATAACTTAAACTCTTTGCGATTGAAGTTTTGCGATCGAACTAATCGCATCGGAGAATTTGGGTTTGTATGTCAAATTTCCTCTAAGGGTTTTCTCCGATTCTCCGATTGCGATTGTTATTCATTGGACTTTTAAAATTGATTTGTTTTTTATGATAAGGTCTTCTATATTTGATCGGATCAGAAGTTTTGAATGTTGTATTTGGTTTGGATATAAACAAATATGAGATTTTTCAAAACAATGAATCTTTATTTCTAAGTCTTTTATTTCTATAAAAAGAAAAAGGGACCCTATTTCTAAATGAATTTTTATTCTAAAATTAAGAAAAAGGGAGGGTTGTTGTATAGTACAACAATTGGCGATTCACTGAAAGAACCAGTTATCTCTGAAAAAATAAAATGAATACTATATTTTTAGTAAGTAAAGATTTTTAAAGATAATGAAAATTATCCTAGGATAATCAAAAATAAAATCTAACTTATGAAAAAGAATAAAAATTATTTACAATTTCTTTCTAGTTTCTTGAGAATAAAAACATTTTTGGGTTATCTCAAGCTTTGATTGGTATTAATAATGAAGTAAGTGAATTTCTCCAAGTTTGGTTTTATAATATACTCTATTGTCATAGGTATTGCCTCTGCTGCCTGCGAACGTTCATAGTCTCGACAGGGTTACCTTTTAACCATTAACTATTCATTGTCCCATCCAACTAAGATTATGACTTTTTAAAAGATAAATTCATAAGACATATTATCTCATGTTTTTTGTCTTTTTTTTTTTTTTTTTTTTAAGAGCCGTTGTTCTGGTTTGGTAGCCAGTTAATAACAATGCCATTCACTAGTTGTAATTAAACTGAACAAGCTGGCTCGTGATGAGACCCCTTGTCTTATATTTATAAGCCATTACCCTGTTTTGATGTGCAGTATTGGTAATGTCAATTTCATTACTTCTTATGAATATGGTAAGTCGGCTCGTGATGAGACCTCTTATCTCTTAAAAATTTTACATAATTTCTTAGAATTACATTCTAAAAAATCACAACCTAAATGGATGGAGTGAAATAGTTTTATCCTTAAGAATCACTGGATGCCAATTTTTTTTAGAGTTTTTTGAGTACCAAAACTTGAATAATCTTTACTTTTATAGATAACCTCTCTCTACTTAATAAACTTATAATGATTTACATTTCCCTCAAGTTTTTCAAAAGATCATACAAATAATTGGTATAATCTTTCAAAGTTTAACATCTTATTTAAAACTATCAAACGACTATGAGCATTTCTTTAAAAATTCTTATTTACACAAAATAAATATTTATAATATTGTTCCTAAGAATTTTTCTAACAAGTAAACAGTCAATTAGAGACTTACTAACAACCTTTATTTGCAAAAACAATTAAAAACTTTGCAGAAAGGAATATGTACAGTTTAAGAAGGGGTTGCCTCCTTATGAAAAGAATTTTTTCAAGATAAACCCATTTACAGGAAGAGATTCTCTCTTACCTGTTAGATCTTGGAGTATGAATGTATTTGAGCCTATCTTTTCAACGATCTGAAATGGCCCAAGCCACATTTTCTGAAACTTGGTATGCTTAGCTTTTTCTTCATGTGCTTTATCCCATTTCAGAACAAGATCACCAATTGACAAAATTTTTGAGCCGGTAGAACTTGCATCAAAAGAAGATTTTACAAGCTGTTGATGTTTTTCATGAACAATTTTAGCTTTATCTCTATCTTCTTCTAGTTTAAGGATTTGATCATATCTCAATTGAATGGATGAAGAAAGATTTTCTTCAATAAATTGCACTAAGGCTAATGATGGAAGAGTTAAATTTGATGGTATCACAGCTTCTTTTCCATAAACTAAATTAAAAGGTGAAGTTCCTATTGAAGCTTTTTTAGTGATACGATCAGCTCATAATGCAAAGATTAAAGACTTGTGCCAATTCTTTTGATTTTGATCAATAGTCCTTTTAATGATTTTGATGAGATTTTTGTTAGTGGATTCATCCAAACCATTACCTTGTGGGTAATAATTTGCTGAATATTTCAGTTTAAAACCTCTTTTGACTGCAAATTCTATTAAACTATTTCCGGAAAAATAAGATGCATTATCAAAGACAAGAGCTTGAGGTACACCAAACCTGGTTATGATGAATTGATCTATGAAATCAATAATTGCATTAGAATTGGCTACCTTCAAAGGGATTGCCTCTACCCATTTTGTAAAGTAATCAGTTGCAGTAAGGATGTACTTGTGCTGTTTGGAAGAATGAGGTACTATCTCACCAATAATGTCAAGCCCCCATTGTTCAAATGGTTGCTCAATACTCACTGGTTGCAAAGGAAAAGCTGGTTTCCTTTGTCTTCCACTTGCAGTTTGGAAAATTATGCACTTCCTTACATAGTCATGTGTATCTTTAAAAAGGGTAGGCCAGTAATAGCCAGCACGAATTATTTTGTGAGCTGTGGTATCACCTCCAAAATGACCTCTTGCTGGTCCATCATGCAACTCCTGCAAAACCTTTTCAGCTTCAGTCTTTTCAAGACATCTTAATAAAATTGAATCATAATTTTTCCTAAATAACACATTATCAATGATCTCATATTTAACAGCCTTTAACCTTAAAGCACGTTTTCTCTTATAGCTGAGATCAGAAGGAGAATACCCATTTTTCAAGTAATAGATGAGATCAGCATACCGAGATTCAGAATCAGTAACACTTATCTGACTTACTTGAATATCTTGATTTGAATCTTCATTTTCTGGTATGTTATGAGCTCCTGCTAATAGTCTGCAAAAACCTTGTCCTCTAACAATCTTAGCTGGTTTAATATCAACATCATATTCTTGCAAAGCTGTTACCCATTTAGCTCGTTTTTCTCCTACTTCTCTCTGAATTAATAATTGCCTCACTGCAGAGAATGGGACAATGATTTTTGTATGAGTTTTCAAGAGAAAAGGTCTGAAATGTTTGATTGATTTAAACACAGCGAAGGCTTGTTTTTCAACATCGGAATAATTCAATTCAGCTCCTTGCAGATTTGAGCTAAAGAAAGAAATTGGTGCTTCAATTTTCTGATCATTGAGCTATGTTAAAACAGCTGCATAGGATGTCTCGGTGGCTAAGGTATACAAAATAAAATATTTAGAAAAATCCGGGGTACTCAATGCTGGTGCATTAATGATCGCTTGTTTGATTGCTTCAAATGCTTCTTTCTCTTTATGCCCCCATTTGAATACTGAATTCTTCTTGATCATATTTTGCATAGGTAAAACAATTAAAGAAAAATCAGGAATGAATCTTTTTACAAAATTGATCTGTCCGAGAAATGATTGCATGGATTTTTTGTTATGAGGTAAAGAAATATCAGAGATTTCTTTTACTCTATCTGGATCAATGTATATACCATCTTTTGACACAACAAATCCCAAGAGTTTTCCTTCATCCAAAGCAAAGAAAGATTTCTTTGGATTTAAGGAAATACCAAACCTTCTACATCTTTCAAATATTTGTTTTAGATCATGTAGATGATTGGTTCTCTTTTTTGAAAATACTGTTATGTCATCAAGATAAACAACAACTGACTTATTGATCAGACCTTTAAACGCTATGTCCATGGCTCTTTGGAAAGTTGCTCCTGCATTTATTAGTCCAAAAGGCATTTTTTGATAAGCATAAGTTCCCCATTTTGTTCTGAAAGTTGTTTTCAATCTGTCATATGGATGAACTAAGACTTTATTATAGCCTGAAAATCCATCAAGAAAGGACATAAGTTCAGAACCAGCTACCTTTGGAAGTATCTGTTCCATGGTTGGAAATGGGAAATTGTCTTTTAAACATGCTTTGTTTAAATTTCTGAAATCAATACAGATTCTTATATCACCATTCTTCTTCCTCACAGGTACCATATTGGAAACCCAGTTGGAGTGCCTGACAGGAAAAATGATTTTGGCTTTTAATAGTTTATTAAGTTCTGATTTGATTTGATCTTTGAGATTTGGATGAACTTTCCTTAGCTTTTGTTGAACAGGTTTAATATCAGGAAGCATTGGAATTGTGTGTTGAATAACCGAAGTATCATATGTTTTTAAATCATCATAATTCCAAGTGAAAACGTTTTTATATTTGTTCAAGAGTTTAATGAAAGCATTCCTTTCCTCTGGTGCTAAATTGAGTCCTAAATTAACGTTTTGAGGTTTGGAATCAGAACCAAGATTTACTAATTCAAACTTCAAAGTGGAACTTTGCAGTTTGGCATTAGTGACTTTCTTGAACCTGTCTTTAATATCATATAAGTCCTCCAATTTAACAACAGATTTCGGAATGGGATTTTCATTACCTTTTGACGCAATTTGTAAATCATGATCATCTTCATCAATAATTTGCTCATCATATGATTTCTCTGAAGTCATGAAATTTAAAATATCTTGATCATGATAGAAAACTCTCCAATTTGTAACATTGTCTGGGACAGATGGATGAAAAATTAATTCTACAGAAAACCTATCGGGACTGCAATCTTCAGCAGGTAGGAGTTTAGATGCAACATTAGCTAACAAGTCAGCTGATGTATTCTGATTCCTAGGAATAGGAGAAATATTGAATGCTAAAAAATGAGTGGTGAGATCTTGTACTAGGGTTTGATAATGTTTAAGATGTCCTGAAAGGCAATGAATAGTATTCCTAACTTGTTTTATGACTCCTGCTAGCTATGTGCGCAAAGATCCCAAGTCCTGCTGTGTGCGGACCCTGCTGTTGTGTGCGCAGGTCGGGTTTGGGTATTGTAAGAAGGAACTGACGGGTTGATGAATGAGAAATGTTGTTTGAGTAACTGAATCTATGTGTACTGTTTATGTGAATCTGTGATAACTGTTGTATTATGCATATTCTGTGTTAAGCTATGAAAGTACTGTGTAAGTGTTTCTACTACATCTGCATTTGTTCTGTTATGTTTTATGCAATGCTGCACTACTGTCTTAGAAGTATATAATTTGTTGAGCACCGTAAGTCTAGTTGACCTTACGCACATAGATGTGAAGGAGACCTATAGATATGGTTATGAGATAGGTGATCTGGTCATTATAAAGCCGGATGTAGCTCTACTTGGCTTACCTATCCTCTCTCAGGGTGCGAAAACCTGGTTCCAGCACCCACCCATACTACTTCAGGTGAGACTTTGACCTGTGCAAGCAGGTCACTGCCGAAAGGGCCAGTAGTATAGGGGTTTGTTGGCAAACCGTAACCTCTAAACCTGGGTCAAGACCCCTCGAGCCAAGAAATGGTTCCATTGCTGGGACCGGGAGAATTTTGAGAGAGGGATCGGGTAATGAAAAGAGAGTACTGGAAGCCTGAAAGGAAGGAAATTGAAGAGTGGTTCGAAAAGCAGATTAAGTAATTTGTGATAAAAGAGAATCGTAGCACGAGGTTAACGACGGAAAATTGGAAAAATAGGTATATTCTCACAGAAAGCTACGAAATTTTCTTTGTGACATTTGCAATCGAGCTTCAGGAGTGGCTGGCTAGGCTCGTAGAGTTCTAGAAGTGTTGGAAGGATGAACGAGTCACTCAGTGGACTCCAGGGCTGATCCAGCAGCTAGAAAGGACTGATAATACCATCACGCGCACGGTGGATCACTGGGTGGATAGTGTGCTAGGAGGGTTTGTGACAGAATTTGTCATTGATCAGTTCGTCTCCTACTCCGAAGCAAAGTGAAGATTCTTTAAAGGTTTTCGGGGCAAGTTTCTGAAGACATTACCCCTGCTGATTAAGATATTACTGTGCGAGAAGAGTATTTTGTGCAGTCATACCGAGTGAATGACCTCGGATCCAGAAGAGAGCACGACACGTAGTGGTAAATACTATCGAACCAACCTCAAAGGGGGAAGATATATCAATATACCTCTATGAGAGACGGTTGCGCAGAACCCCCCGGCTACATCGTCATCCAGGCTGCGCAAAGGTAAGAGTTTGCCCACACCACCACCTCCGCCGGATAGTGATATGGCTGCGCACCTGAAACTACCTACCTTCAAGGGGGTAGGAGATGAGGATATGGACCGATTTTGGTTTGTTTCCGATTCCGTATGGACTACACAAAATGTGACAAACGATATGATGAAGAGAGCACAATTGTCCCTGGAATTCAAAGAAAGAGCTTTGGACTGGTATATGCGATACATATATCAGAACGAGAATGCATCTATTCAAGATATTAAGGACGCTCTAAAGCAACAATTCCGAAAGCGAAAATCTTACTCTCAGTTAGTAGCAGAGGTGAAGGACTTCAAGAAAGGAGCGTCTGAATCTGTATGGGAGGTTGATCAGCAATTGAAGAGAGAAATCAGGGAAGGAGTATTTGATTATGACGATAGACAACATACGGAATGGTTCATCGTTATGTTGTTGCCCCACCTGTGCACACCAATGAGTCACCAAACCTTCGAGTCACAGGAAAAAGCTGTGGAATTCGCTATGAAACTAGAAGCTGTGCCTAGAGAAGATACTTCGTTAGGAGTAAAGCAAATTCAGGAGCAGCTCGGAGCTACGCACATGGAAATTCAGAACCTACGAAACGAACGAGGAAAAGGAGCCAGCACAGATCTATGGTGCATACGATGTCGGGTATCTGGCCATACGAAGGATCACTGCCTTCTATTGATAGATTACATGCAGGAAGGAGGACCTAGTCTAGTTCGTCCAGGAGCAAATGGAGAATCAAACCTAGTACGTCCAGGCTCAAGTGGGTCTGCATTATGGTGTGATGACTGCCGCATCGCAGGGCTGCACGATACAAACCATTGCCTCGAGCTAGGAGCATATGTCCTAGAACTGAAGCAACAGTGGTGCTGGTTCTGCCGGTCGGTAGGACACGATGAGAAAAACTGTCAAACTTACGACCTGATGATAGATCGAGGAAACTTGTATAGGGTATCGTCAGACCCTGCGTCACCTAGATCTCCCGCGAGCTTTGGTGGCTCTCCAGCAAGGGGCAGGGAAGGTTGGGGAGGAAGCGTGGGTCGAGGACGTGGACAGCTAATCTGTTATAACTGCGGGGAAGTAGGACACTTTGCAAGGGACTGCCCAAATACTACAAGGCAATCCTACAAATATTACAGACAGCTGGACCATGCGATCGAAGATTGCCCAATTTTAATAACAAAAATGCAGGAAAAGAAGCCCACCCCTATGCAGAATTTGCAGAGAGTTAAAGTTGAGCTAAGGAACATGGACCCAAGTGTGAAATTCATAACATGCAGTGGGATGGCCACCCGGGGACCAAAGGAAGAGGCTTCCAGGGATCCTCTGACCTGTCAAGAAGGATCGAACATGAAAAATGGACAAGAAACAATGGTCGTAGTTGGCCAGGACTTCGCTCAGGAAGAAGAAACTACTGTGCAGGTACCGACACACCCCAAGACAAATGAGGGGTTCAAGCCCTTTCTGCAGCCATGTATGAAGCTGCTTCGTAACCCAAAGGCTGTAGAGAACCTTCAGGAATTAATGAATCGCTGCGCAGCACGGCCCAATCCGACCGCAGAGACCAAGGATGTACAAAAACTATATAGGTATAAAAAACATACCGGAAGAGAAATGCGGCTAACTGCGCAAATTGGAGACTATGAGATGGATCAAGTTATTTTGGACCTTGGATCAGATGCGAACGTGTTACCTAAAAAAACATGGCAATGAATGGGAGAACCTAAGGGTCTCCCCTCCATGAGAGTCCAGTAATGAAGTAGATGTCTTCTACCTCTATGTGTATGGGCATTTGATCTATCACGAAGAAATATTCCTCCGGTTCCCAATAATTTACCAGCATTTCGAGCAATCAGACATTACTCTTCATATTTGGCATTTTGAAAAATTTGAGCAATCTGCAATTTCGGAGGATATTGAGCGATTGTTGATCTTGCATTACTTCATTATCAATTGCACTATGCTCACGTTCCCTCCAAGTGATGGTCATCCTAAAAAAATTCATTTATTTTTTCATTAGATGCGTTTTTTTACATCGCGGGTTGCGCATACGCGACTTACCCTGTAGACAGTCGCGTATCATACGCGGCTTGGTCCATACGAACCCTACGCGACTTGGTCCATATGAACCCGCGTATGTGCAGAGCCCTAAATTAAAAAAAATGTTTTTAACGGTGAAATTTCCAAATTTTAACTCTATTAATGGACAAAATTGATAATAATGATGGATTAAGAGCTTACCTGACTGATTCGTTGAAGTTTGACCACTGATTGCTCCTGTTTTGACGAAAGAAGGTTTTTTCTCCAGAGCTCTTTTTCCCAAATCAACAAGTAACAATGAACCAAATATGAGGTAACATGTGTATTTATGCCCAGAAATTGAAATTTTTTTCCAAAATTTGTTACGCTTATTTTTTCAATCCACCTTAAGCTGCTTAACCCGAATGCTTGTAAGTGCCCAGATTGGTATATTTTCAGGTACATTTTGATGAAGTTGAGATTTTTCTGGTTTTTGATCCATGAATGCTGACCTGTCATGGCAGGTATATGATCTTCACTGGCATATAGGTTAGGAAATCCACTTTTCGTTGCATTTTTCATACTAGCCTCCATTCTGATCACTTGCCATAGGGTCGATCCCATCAGGTCATGAGTATTTCACCCATTTCACTCGCTGATTATTTAATCATGACTTGGTGGTAGAGCCTTCCTTTACATGGGCTTCCTAGTTAGTTCCTCGCTATCACTTGTTGCCCATGCTGCGTTTTATGTAGGCTCGGGAGTCCTCTTTAGTCCCACCATGACTTATGTGTTGAAGCTTCATTCTTCTTCTTCTTCACTATCATTTTTCTGGCTATTACCCTAGAGGCTCCCTGGTGTCGTTGAGTTGTATTACTGCATTGCATATTGGCTACTTGTTTATCCTGGCCTTTAGCCGGCTTCATTTGGACTCGATGTTTAAGCCATCTTTTGACCTTGACTGTCTGTACAAGTTAACCATTGCATGCACTTAGCTATCACGACTTGACACCCTTTTTACCCATGGATGGAACATTCCTTTGAGTATCGCTTACCAGTTTCCACCACCTTGCATTGAGCATAGGATCGTTCCTATCCCAGGAACTAGTGCATTTGTTTCTTGATACTTGTTCTATCCATTGTACCATAGCATTCTTTTATTCTTTTTCAGGCTTATTATATGAAAAAGACAAAAAAATCAAATATAACAAAAAGAGCGGGAACGGGATGTTACTTCGTAATTTGATGGCAGTACAGTATCAGTTTGTCACCCTTGAACAAAGCACATACACTTATATATTTCCTTCATTTGGGATGGTTTTAGTTTTGACCTAGGTTCAACTTTTGCCTTGTTTCACTAGTCAGTCCTCCCCCGATTGGTTATCTCTTCCAATCATATGGAGAGTTTGTTTTTGCCTCCTGCATAACAGACTTATACAGTGTCATTTTTACTGCCATGGTCATCAAGATTCGTGCTTTTGTTCAAGGGAATTCTAACCAGATTCGGCCATTCTGCGGTGTCTCTTGACTCATTATTTCAGTCGGCCTACCCGGTCTTGTCAGTATCTTGTTCTATCACATCAGATGTTTTGGTCTTCTACTCGTGCTGGTTTGAGAAGGTCTCCATTGACTTCTTGCTGGCGGGTTTGTCTCTCATCGACTACGACATATTGCTCTGAGAGTAAACCTAGAGCTGCACCCTGGCCCTATTTCCATCATTGATAGGTGACCTTGTGCTCAACATTTGATCATCATTATGGGTCTTTGACTGAGTGGTTTTCCTTGTGTTCAACGTCAGCATACATTATCACACTTCGCATTCGTGCAGTACCTTGATTTCCATTTGACCCTATCGGTGGATATCTCGCCTCTGTGTCAGCTTTCATTATTGGTTGGTTCAGAGGGTTTCTTCCGTACGCTAGCTTCATCTTGTGCATGTCAGAAACGTACTTCGGTTTGGTTCCATCACTCTGCTTCGTTTGATTCCTTCCAAATCTTGGCCTGCGGGTTACACTCGCGCTGGAATGATGTGGGATGCCTTAATTCCTTCCTTCTAGCAGATCTTTTCCCATCGAATCCAACTCATTGCTCTGGGAATAAGGTCTAGAGTCTTTTGTCAGTACCTTAGGGTTTGCAGTCATCAGTGGCAGACTCTTCGCTATTGACAGTGGGGATTCATCATTGCCTCCTGATTGGTAGATTCTTCCAAGTGTTTGACTTCAACTCATTCATTCGCACTTGTTAGATTATACTGGGGCACCTTGACACTCATTTTCATTATCGGTGGGTTGTCTCACGTTTGTTAACAGTATACACTATTGACCGATAATCAAACGATTTCTCACATGGTCGATTTCAACTCATTTATTCCCATTGTGTAGAATTGTGCCATCGAGATCGGTGAAGACCTCGGGTTGCATCAGCATTTTTCGGTTCACTTTTGACAGTCCATTCAGTTTCTGCTAGTGATGCTGTCCACCTTTATATGTTGCAGTGTCAGTATAGCAACATCCTATATGTTGGCTCTCGAGTTGCGTGATTGTACCATGTGTTCCACCCCTTATGATTTGGTACCTGGCGATTCAGTTACTTTTGTGATCAGACATCCATTTTTAGTATTATTGATCAGTTTGATATATGTGATACTTGGACATTGATTCCGACTTGTACTTCCGGGCCGTGCTCAGATGATTCATTGTGTACTTTTAGTTCAGCTATACTTGTATACATTCTGGATCTATTATGTACTTTTTATATGGATATATTTTTTGACTGAGCATGGGTATGCCCGCCTCAAACATGAGCTGACTCTCTGTTTTCTTTCATTGGTTTTTGGCAGGCTGAAATCTGGTGAAGTCCTCTCTTGTCCTGGTGAAGTTCTTTCTATGCACATAATACATTTCGGCCATCATGTACCCCTTCTGACCTCATATATTAGGGGGCATCTGTTATAGCATCATTTTTCACCCTCATGTGATTCATGATTGTCTCTTTGGCCTTGGGCACCCATTCCCACAGACTTGAATAAAAGTTCATAAAAAACAGTGTTTAAAATCCCATACGCGGATATGCCCAGACTTTTCCGCATGTATACGCGAGTCCAGAGATACTTTTCCGCATATGCCATTAAAATCATTAAAAAATATATAAAAATCCCTATTTTCGAGGCTGGGTTGATGGTTATTCCCGTAATTCAACCACCCTAGCCCGTGGCCAACTGTTTCTAACAGATTGAAACTACTTTGAGGGAGTATAAAAGCCCAGAGTATAAAATCCCCTCATATGCATGGCCTAAGGGAGAGAGAAAATTATAGACATTATACTCTGTTGGAGCCCAATTCAAGTCTGCTTTCCTGTGCCTCCTGCACTTCCTAGATTTTTATAGGAAACCCTTGTTTCCTGGAGATGTTCATCAGCTTATATGTCATCTTGTGTGCACAAGTCTTGAAAGAATCCTAGTGAGGCAAGGGCGGGACGGATCCGGACGACGGTCTGTTCGAAGATCGTGGAAGGATTCAGGTGATCTCTCCACCTTTCTATTATTGTACATGCTGTTCGTAATGAAGAAGAACCATCTTGTTCCTGAATTCACGTGTTAATATCTGCTTGCATATGTGAAAATATTGTTAATTAAGCATTTATTATTGTTTATATGATGTTTCACATGGATTACACTGACATTTAGGAAAGATATATGCTGTACAACTAGATTTCCGTGCATGTCTCTTCTTGATTTCCAGGTTGAAGAGGAAGAAGGGTTGCTGGGGGTTTGAACCCCACGGGATCTACATCAAACGTAGGATCTACAGGTGAGTTCTACAATATATAATATCTAGCTTTTAACATACAATTTTGGTTGTGTGAGTCCTTCTTGAATAGCATGCCCTGATCTGTGGAGGTTTTTGACCCAACGACCTCTAGGGAGTTATTTCCCGAAACAAAGAGGGTAGTGAGGATGATGAAAATAATGCTGATGATAGTAAGGAGGATATCAATAGTGAGGCAGAGGTCAGTGACAAGGCAGAGAGCATGGAAACATAAGGGAGTGATGATGATCGAGATGATGATAGCATTGGAAGAAAGAGCCAAGATAATAATGAGGTAGATATCAATGAGGAACAAAATGAAGAGGAAACCAGTGAGGAGTAAAAAAATGAAAAATTAGTCAGTGAAGAAGATGAAGGTAGTGTAGAAATCAGTAAGGAAGAATCAAACAATGAAGAAGGAAATAGTTATGCAGAAACCAATGATGAAGCACCTAGCAGTCAAGAAGAAGAAAATGAGGCTGATATCAGTGAAACCAATATTAGTGAGACAAAAGATGTCAGTGCAAGGGAAAGCAACAAAGAAAAAAGAAATGATGTCAGCATGGAGGATGTGAATGAGGCAAAGAGCATTGAAGTAGGAGGCAATGATGATATTGACGGTGATAATGACAATGAGGATATCAGCGATAAGGTAGAGAGCATGGAGACATATAACAGTAGCCATGAGAGCAGCCATGAAAGCAGGAATGATGATGATGGCAATAGGTTAGAAATCCAACAAATCAGTGGATCAAATGAGGAAAAAGAGACAGAAAGAGGCTGAAAGGACCAAGGTTAGGCTAGATGAGGTCTTGGGTGTTTTTGATGAAAGTGAAGATGAAGAAGGGTAGTTGTCTAGGAGAAGGCCAAAAACAATGGGTTTGAGGAAGGCCTTAGCCATGGAGAAGGAGCAAGAAACAACATTGGCAGAGTAGCTCACTCTAAGTGAGATGCTTGCCATGGAGATAGAGTATGATCGGGAACCTTGGTTAGAGAGGGCTAATACACACTTGGAGGATCAGCTGGAGAAGACACAAAGAGACCTTGGCCTTCAGAAGAAGATGGCCAAGCACTCTGCCTTAAGAAATAAAATTGCAAGGGCCAAGCTCAAAAGAGACCATGCTAAAATTCAAGCCCTCAAGGAGGAAAAAAGCCAAGAAAACCTTGAGATCCTAGCTGATGCTTCCCTACAGGCATCCTAAATACCATGAAAAAGACAATTTCAAATTTTGGCAAATTTTTAGAAATTTTGGTTTTTGACTGATTTAAGCGCTGCGATATTTTTTGGGGAATTTTATTGAGTATTGGTTTGAATTTTTGGGTTCATCTTACCAAGTACATCACACACACCAAATTTCAGATCATTTGGAGCAGATTTGGTCCCCCAAAAGGTCAAATAAATGCAAAAATTCACCATTTTGCCCTATTTTCAGGGCTGGTGCTGCGCCCTGAGCAGTCTTGGGAGATTTGGTTTTTGGGCTAGAAAATGGACACTAAATGAAAAAATAAAGGTAGATTTTGAATTTAGACTTGAGAAGCTTTCCAACGAGCTATCACAGAGCTCATTCCAACATCGGGAAGGCCTTCAAAACTTAGCTGCAAGGTGACCTATTTTTCCGATTTAGGCGCTGCGCCCTTGGACCTTAATGCTGCGCCCTTGCGTGCAAAGTCAAAAAAACATACTAGAAGATATTTTGGAGTTATTGAGGAGCCTAAAAGTCAGGTTTTACCAAATTTAGGTGTTGGAAGTTATTTTTCATTTATTGCATTAGATATTCTGTGCCTTAGGCCTTGCATGGTCTTAATGGACAAATTTGGCATTTATGATGTATTTATGACATTTTGGAAACCCTAGTTAGGGTTTTGGTCCTCCTTGATTGTTAAATACAGTATTGAGGCTTCATTTTAGACGTTGGTTGGTTGCTGAGCATAATATGATACAGAATTTGAGTTTATTGGTGAAATTGGCTTTGGTGTCTTGTGATGGCTTTCGACTGAGCATCTATGGATTGAACACATTCTTAGAATTTATGTGCTCTATTAGATGGTGATGTATTCCACCTTTGTATTTGTTTGCTTTAGTTCTCATTATGTTCATGGTCATAGGACAAAAATTAGAGAATAGGATATGCTTTCTTGGCACCCTACTTCTGCCTGCCTCCTTTGATCTGTATGTTTTCTTCCTTGAATTTTTTTAAAGAATCCTTAAGTGCTCTTTAGTTTTACTGAAATATTGTGTTTAAATTTATATTTGTTTGAAGGTATTTTTTAGAGAATCCTTAATTTCTCTCTAATTTTTCTTATCTATTGTTTGAGGTTTGCTTAGTATTGTTTGATTGAAGAATCCTTTACTGCTCTTCAACTTTTTCTATACTATCATACTGAAAGATTTTTCTTATTCTTAGTGTTGGAATCACGATTTATGTTAGACAAAAACCTGCAGGAATTAGTCTCCGCTACAATCGCCAGAGTTAGGATCCACGAGAGGCGGTTAGTCCATGTCACGAAACACACGGGAGCATTGAACCCAATGTCCAACAATATCCCCCCCAGCGCGAGTCAGGTGAGTTTCGAACTCAAGACCTGTCGCTCTGATACCACTTGTTGGAATCACGATTGCTATTAGACCAAAACCTGGAGGCATTAGCCTCCGATACAATTGCCAGAGTTAGGATCCACAAGAGGTGGTTAGTCCATGTCGTGAAACACACGGGGAGCGTTGAACCCAATGTCCAACACTTAGTATGTTAAAGGATCCTTGATTGCCCCTTAACTTACTGTATTCACAACTCTATGTCCATTTCACCCACACAAAACATATTTAGATCCATTTGGCCCAGTTAAGTTGCCCTATAAAACACCCTTGACCTATTTTTTCACTCTTCAAGACCTTTGCAAACTCCATAGCCCAATGGATTTATTCTCTCTTACTCTACCTATTCTCCTTGACAACCTATCCAACCAACCAAAAAAACAAACAAACCCTAATCCATATAACTAGCCTAAAATCAAAACCCTAAAATCAATCAAGTTCACATCTTTTACACAAACATAGAGAGAGCCCTCTCTGAGTCTAAGAAGGCTAGGTCTTAGGACTCCAAAGACTGGTCTGATGTTACCCTTATACATTTGGTCTTGCCAATCTAAAAAATTATGAGGACCTAACATAATGACGATCACGGTGGGACACTGAGTCAGTAACATCCTAAGTATACCTTAAGAACTCTCAAATCCCTGTCAAACTTAAAAAATCAAGTGTTAGCCAAGATTTCTATCTAATTGATTCACCATACTAGCAACATGATGTCTCAACTAGAGAAATCTCACTGAAATCTTTGGGTTACATAAGAAACTCAGAAAACCCAAAACATCTCTAGATTGGTTTTTGAATTGTTGATGGTGGACAACAAGCCAACCCTTAGAGCAGTAAACCTCATCCACCTGGCGACTCCACTAGCCTCTAGTATGCCTACTAACTTCACTAGTTCTTATAGACTCCCTTGGGAATGCACCAATCATTCATAACATTCTAAACCCAATCACTCTTTGTGTGAACTTAGTATTCTTGCAAATAGGTCTGTTTTCAAGACACTCCTAAAATTTTAGCCTCTCTGCATTATTGAGTTTGAAATCTAGCTTCGCAAAGGATTAGCACCAGATCTCACCCTGACCCTAACCCTCCTACCATAGTTGATGACCCAAAAAAGATTTTGTGGAAAACTTCTAGGACCGAAGATTCAACTACTGTTAGGACCATTCACAAAGCAAGTTCTGTCCCTAAAAACCTGACAGCCTTGCAAGATCCCCAATTTGACTTATACCATAGAAAAAACCTTTTTTGAACTAAGTCTCAGAGTGGGATAGACTAGATAGACCTTGAGCCCATAGATTTTCTGCAGAGTCCTAGCAGAGAAGCCTCTCCTTCCACTCCTCCTGATTTTCAGCTTCTCCAAAACTTTGGCTCCTTCCATTCCAAATCTACTCAATCTTAGTTTTTTGGTCCAAGTACATCTGCCACCCCCATTCACACATCCACTATGCAAACCACTCCACTTCATCCTCCATTGCCTCTTATAAACCCCCCTCTCACAAACCCTCCGTGGGTTCCTTTACCTCCAATCATGGCAGCATGGTTTTCCCCATTGGTTCTACCCCAACCTTTACTGTCCATGCCTCAAGACTACTAATCCAAAATCCCTCACCTTACTGGAGCTGACTCTACCACTTCCCAACAATATTTAGATAGGATGAATGATGCCTTTGACTACCGAGAGATAGAAGAGGAGACCATACAAATGAGGATGTTTGCCCAAAGATTAGGAGGAGAAGCAAATAAATGGTTCAAAAACTTAACTCCTAACATCATACATGACCTCCCTTCCCTTTATCAAACATTCATAAACAAGTGGGAGATTAAGAAAAACCCTCTTCAAATCCTCTAAGAGTATAACAACCTTAAGAGAAATGTTGGGGAAAGTGTCCAAGACTACTGCACTAGGTTCAATAGTGTGTACAATGCACTCCCACCTCACATGAAAACTCCACAGGGCCTAGCCTTAGTAAAATTTCCAGAGGGTTTTGATCCAGACATGGCCTACCAATTGAGAGAAAGAGATCCCCTAACCTTAGAAGACATGAAAAGGGGAGCTGTGAGTGTAGAAACCAATTTAATTGAGAAGAGGTCTAGGATGAGGTCAAAAAATAAAGTCACATACAAAGAGGAAGCCATAGCCTCCACCTCTAATGCTATATTGAAAATATAGTGAGGGTAATGGAAAGAATGATGGAGAAGATCAGCTTGAATGAAAGAGCACATCCTAGGGAAAATCAAGAAAATCACCAAAACAGAAATATAAATCAAAACTTCAGAAGAGACCCTACCCGTTTCTCCTGTGCAAATTTCTTCGGCGCTGTGCGCCTGGAGGTAGGCGCTGCGTGCCTAGAAGAATGTTGTGAATTTTCTCGATTCACCTGACAGTCCTGACAAAAGAACTTGGAACTACGTGGCTGGCACAAGTCACTGCGCCTTTGCTTGACTCGACTCACCCATTGCCTGGGCACTACGTGCTTGTCCAGGAGGGCCATCCTACACCCTGTAGACAGTCAACTCAACTCAAAACATTTTCAAGCTCCCACCAAGGGTTTTTCAAGCAAACAAATAAATGGTAAGTGGATTCCGTACCTTACTCTCCAAGCTTTTTTATGGTTTGGAAACTAAAGGAATGGAACGATAAGAAAAAAAAACCTAAGTTTGAACTTAAAACCACTGTTTAAATACTCCTTCATCTGCCTGCAAAAAAAGAATAGTGATAAACAGGGGGTTACATTATTAGAGGTTTCCCATTCACCTAGGCCTATGCCTGCACTCACTCCATTCACCAAATCAGTCCCCTGCATTACAAAAATATTTACAAATTCATTGCCTTCCTTCATATCCACTTGCCATTAGTGCAAGTTGTTGTCAAAGAAGAATTGTAACAAGCAACTGAGCTTGTCCTTGAGTTTTGCCTCTCAATAATATTCCTATACCCTTACCCTCACTCACCCATCCATATCATTCACTTGCAAAGACTTCCATCCTCCATCCCTTCATCTCATTTTTATTGTGCAGTCCTAGGGTTTTGTTCAAAACAGAGTGATCAAAATGTCAAGGGAAGGTGACAGTGATAGTGGTGAGGAAGGCCATATTCCAAGGAGGCATCAACATAAAGGTGGGAGGATTAATAGGTTTGAAACCCTAAACACAATGGAGCTAAATGATTCTCCCTTAAGTGTCTCCTGCTTCCAAAATGTAGGCTGTTATGAATTTTGTGAGAAAGTACAACAAGTGCAGAATCACCCTGATCTGACTAGGCTCTTCATACTTAACCTACATGAGAAACAACTCAAACTTACAGGGGTAAACTTTGAGTTGTCTTCATATGCCATTTCTATTTCCACTAGGATACCTAGTGTGGGTGAAAAATGGTTCAAGCAGGCCAATTTAGACATGAGCTACTATGAGCCTTACCTTAAGCCCAGATACAGAGACTACAATAAATCCATATTTCCTTTCTCACATTTTATTGAGAGGTATGCATCCATGATGAGGGTCATTATGAAATATTTCAGATGTGAAGGAAGATTCTCTCGGCTTTATTCCTATCACATCAGGTTGCTCATGCACTTTACTAGGGTTAAGATGCTACATCTACCCTACTACCTCTACAGGATTATTGACAAAATGTCTTATATTGTACAAAAGAGAGACCATCCACAGTAGATGCAGAGCCTCTTTCACCACTCTCTTATCAAAATGGTTGTGATGCATCAATTGCAACAGAAGGGAATCCCATGGGAGTTTTTCATTGCCCATGAAGTGTTCACCAATACACAAGCCCATCCTCAAAAAATTTGGCTTCATCATCTAATCCTCCTATCCCTACTCCTCCATCATCTCCTGTTGATCATGTTTCACCATCCACACGTATTCCTTCACCTCAGGACAACCCTCATTCATCACCCTTTCACAATGCATCAGACAATGAGGGAGAGGGCAATAATGAGTCACACAATGAGGGAAGTGACAATGAACAAGCAAATGTAAGTAAGGAACAAAATGAAGAAGAGGGTAGTGAGGATGATGAAAATAATGCCAATGAAAGTAAGGAGGATATCAGTAGTGAGGCAGAGGTCAGTGACAAGGCAGAGAGCATGGAAATAGAAGGCAGTGATGATGATGGAGATGATGATAGCATTGGAACCAAGAGCCAAGATAATAATGAGGCAGACATCATTGAGGAACAAAATGAAGAGGAAAATAGTGAGGAGTCAAACAATGAAAAATCAGTTAGTGAAGAAGATGAAGGCAGTGCAGAAATCAGTAAGGAAGAATCGAACAGTGAAGACAGAAACAGTGATGCAGAAACCAACGATGAATCATATAGTAGTCAAGAAGAAGAAAATGAGGTTGATATCAGTGAAACCAATATCAATGAGACAGAAGATGTCAGTGCAAGGGAAAGTAGCAAAGAAAAAACCAATGATGTCAGCATGGAGGATGTGAATGAGGCAAAGAGCATTGAAGCAGAAGGCAATGCTGATGTTGACAGTGATAATGACAACTAGGTTATCAGTGACAAGGAAGGGAGCATGGGGAAAGATTACAATATCCAATAGAGCAGCCATGAAAGCAGTAATGATGATGATGGCAATAGGTCAGAAAGTAAACAAATCATTGGATCAAATGAGGAAAAAGAGACAGAAAGAAACAATGCCGATGAAATCCATAAGGACAATGAAGATATCATTGATAATGACAGTCATGATGGAAGCAATAGTGAGGGCACTAAAATGAGCATAATTGAACCTTTTTATTTGACCTACAAAAGAGGAAGTAGGCATGTGTTTGCTGCCCTCAAGATGCAAGGGTCCATGCCTTCTACTTCAACCAAGGAGCTTGACAAAGGCAAAGAGAAGGTCATAGAGAAAGAAGAAGAAGAACATCATGAAAATGAACAAGAATTTGAACTCATTCATGTAGACAATGATGATGAGAATGAAGCAAGGATCTCAAGCATGTTGCTCAAGAGCAGATATGCCCAAATCAAATATTTGCAAACCAATCTAGCTAGGGCTAGGAATGTCATCCACTATTATGAGATTGAAAACAAGTAGTTGGAGGCACAAAAGGACATTTATGAGTTTTGGGCAATCAGAGCCTAGAAAGAGGCTGAAAGGACCAAGGTTAGGCTAGATGAGGTCTTGGGTGTTTTTGATGAAAGTGAAGATGAAGAAGGGCAGTTGTCTAGGAGAAGGCCAAAAAAAATGGGTTTGAGTCAAAGGCCTTAGCTAAGGAGAAGGAGAAAGAAATATCATTGGCAGAGTAGCTCACTCCAAGTGAGTTGCTTGCCATGGAGATAGAGTATGATCGGGAACCTCGGTTAGAGAGGGCTAATACACACTTGGAGGATCAGTTGGACAAGACACAAAGAGACCTTGGCTTTCAGAAGAAGATGACCAAGCACTATGCCTTAAGAAATAAAATTGCAAGGGCCAAGCTCAAAAGAGTCCTTGCTAAAATTCAAGCCCTAAAGGAGGAAAAAAGCCAATAAAACCTCGAGATCCTAGCTGATTCTTCCCTATAGGCATCCCAAACACCATGAGGAAGACAATTTCAAATTTTGGCAAGTTTTTGGGAATTTTGGTTTTTGACTGATTTAAGGTGATAAGGGCGCAACACTATTTTTTGGGGAATTTTCTTCAGGATTGGTTTGAATTTTTGGGTTCATCTTACCAATTACATCACACACACCAAATTTCATATCATTTGGAGAATATTTGGTCCTCCAAAAGGGTGAAAAACTTGCAAAAATTCACCATTCTGCCCTATTTTCAGGGTTGGTGCTGCGCCCTTAGTAGTCTTGGGAGATTTAGTTTTTAGGAAGGAAAATGGACACAAAATGAAAAAATAAAGGAATTTTTAGAAATTATACTTGACAATATTTCCAACGAGCTATCACGAAGCTCATTCCGACATCGAGAAGGCTTTCAAAACTTAGCTGCAAGGTGACCTAATTTTCCGGTGCAGGCACTGCGCCCTTGGACCTCAATGCTGCGCCCTTGCCTGAAAAGTCAACAAAACACACTAGAAGATATTTTGGAGTTATTGAGGAGCCTCAAAGTCATTTTTTTCAAAATTTAGGTGTTGAAATTTATTTTTCATTTATTGCATTAAATATTTTGTGCCTTGGGCCTTGCATGATTGTAATGGACAAATTTGGCATTTATGATGTATTTATTACATTTTGGAAACCCTTGTTAGGGCTTTGGTCCTCCTTTCTTGTTAAATACAACATTGAGGCCTCATTGTAGATGTTGGTTGGTTGCTGAGCATAATATGATACAGACTTTGAGTTTATTGGTGAAATTGGCTTTGGTGTCTTGTGATGGCTTTGGACTGAGCATTAGTCTTCGGATTCATGAGCTCTGTTGGATGGTGATGTATTCCACCTTTTTATTTGTTTTCTTCAGTTCTCATTATGTTCATGGTCATAGGACATAAATTAGAGAATAGGATATGCTTTCTTGGCACCCTAATTCTGCCTGCTTCCTTTGGTCTCTATGTTTTTTTCCTTGAAGTTTAATTAAAGAATCCTTAAGTGCTCTTTAGTTTTATTGAAATATTATGTTTATAGTTATATTTGTTTGAAGGTAATGTTCAAAGAATCCTTAATTTCTCTCTAAGTTTACTTATCTATTGTTTGAGGTCTGCTTAGTATTGTTTGATTGAAGAATCCTTTATTGCTCTTCAATTTTTTCTATACTATCATACTGAAAGCTTTTTCTTGTTCTTAGTATGTTAAAGGATCCTTGATTTCCCCTTAACTTACTGTATTCACAACTCTATGTCCATTTCACCCACACAAAACCTATTTAGATCCATTTGGCCCTGTTAACTTGCCCTATGAAACACCCTTGACCTATTTTTGCACTCTTCAAGACCTTTGTAGACTCCATAGCCCAATGGATTGATTCTCTCTTACTCTACCTATTCTCCTTGACAACCTATCCAACCAACCAAACAAAAAAACAAACCCTAATCCCTATAACTAGCCTAAAATCAAAACCCTAAAATCAATCAAGTTCACATCCTTTACACAAACATAGAGAGAGCCATTTTTGAGTCCAGGAAGGCTAGGTCCTAGGACTCCAAATACTGGTCTGATGTTACCCTTGTACATTTGGTCTTGCCAATCTAAAAAATTACGGGGACCTAACATATACCACAAGGAGAGAGGTTAAGTGTCATGAGAGAAGCTCATTCATCTCTTATTGGTGGACACTTTGGGGTAAGAAAAATAGTGGCACATCTACAAATATATTGCTATTGGCCTGACATGGTAGATAGTGTGTCATGTTTTATGAGAGGTTGTTCTATGTGTGCAACAAGTAAGCCTAGTAATAGGAATCATGGGTTGTACACGCCTCTTCAGGTACCATCAAGGCCATGGGAGGGTGTCTCCATGGACTTTGTTGGAGGTCTACCTATGTCAAGAAGACAACATGATTATATTTATGTAGTTGTGAATAGATTCAGTTATATGTGTATACTTATGCCATGTAAGAAAACCATTACTGTTGAACAAACTGCTGAACTTTATTTTCAACATGTTTGGGTTCATTTTGGATTGCTAACTTCTATTGTTAGTGACATGGATTCCAGGTTCATCGGGAATTTTTGGTCAAATCTATTGAAGATTATGGACACAAAGTTGAAAAACAGTACCACTTTTCATCCACAAATAAATGGAAAAACGGAGGTGGTGAACAAAACCATTGTGCAGCTATAGAGAGGATATTGCAGCAAACATCCTAAGTTGTGGGATAAGCAACTGCATTACATTTAGCACGCTTACAACCAGGAAAAACACTCTTCAACTCAAACATCACCTTTTTAAGTATGCTTTGGTTATTTGCAAAAATCGCCATTAGACTTCATCTTTGGAAAGGATGTTGCAATAGATGGCCATAGTGACATTGAGAAGGCTCGAAAGTTCATTGAGAAAATTCAGATTATACATCAGCAAGTTCAAGAACAGCTTGAGAAAAGTCAAAGAAAATACAAAGAGAGTCATGATAAACATAGAGTTCATCACAAGTTTCAAGAGGGAGATGAGGTATGGTTGCACGTTAAAAATAAAGGATGCAAGGGGAAGGTAAAAAGCTCAAACCCATTCACTATGGTCCATTCAAGATCATAAAGCAAGTTGGTAATAATCCATTTCAATTTTCTTGCCTTCTTATATGCAAATGTATTCAGTTGTTAATGTTGAAAACTTATGTTTGTGTTCAACTACCTTATATTGAATATTTCTTGCCAGAATTTCTAGATGAGCTCAAGGAAGATACTATTCTTGACAGGAGGACAAGAGCATCCAAGAGGGGAAGTGTTGACTACCTTCGAGTTGGGCTCAAAGGCACTAAACCAAGCAAGGATAAATGGATGGAGGTTGGAAAGGTGAGGGAGCTGTACCCTCATCTATTGAACAAGTAATCAAGTATTTTGGGGTCCAAAAGCTTCCCAATGGGGAGGAGTGATCAGGAGTTCATAAATTTTGCTCAAAATTCAAAGTTACAGAATTGGGTTGAAACTAAGATGGTTGCGTAGATCTCGTCTTCCTGATTCCGGTGCAATGAATGGTTCGAAAAACCAATGTCTTATGAGGGGATGCACAGTCAGCAAAAGGAATATTATGAGGAAAATTCCTTTCCTCAGAACCAATTACAGGATGACAAGTGGTGCCATTTGATTGGTCAAATTGGTTGTACGTTGGTTTGGAGGACCAATTAAAGGGTGCCACGTGGCTAGCCCTGAGGTTGCCACGTGTCCCCTTAATGGTGTATCAAAATTTTTGTGAGGTCTGTAGGGTTCAACCCTGAGATCTCTGACGGAGCACACACAAGCCACACCACCCAAGCTATGCATTAGAACTTAACCTGTATAGGAGTCGGGTTCTATTTCAAGTTTAATACAATACGTATTAGGGGTTGCAACAGCCGGGGGTCCCAACCCGCCAATGGTCCCGCGTGGTGTGTTCACGTTGCAAACCAAATATTTCAACCTCCGACAGTCTACGTCAACCGCCAGTTAACTAACTGCAGACTCCGCAACCGTTTTTTCTTTGATAGTTCCGCTATCCTTTATGAAGAGAGTGGGTTTGGGGTTGACATGTGGCCACCCCAACCAAAAAAATTAAATGCCATGGTTTATTCTGTGGGTTGTTTAGCCAACACGCTAATTATGGTGGAAATCCACTATTTTAACTCTAGTTAAGTGGAGTTCTCCACTTTTAGTGGAGTTTTTCTAGGTGTAACTGGGAAAACGAGTAGGAGACTCCATTTTCGCCCATTCAGAGTGAATGAAGAGTCATTTTTGACTAATTGGGGCATTCTGGAGCCATTGGTGTAGAGAAAATATCCATTAGAGGCATGTAACTACATGTAATAGCAAAATTTTGAGCATAATAAAAGATGGACATGCCATTGGGAGCTGGACCAACAGATGTAGGCTAGGAGGGGTGAACTGCTTCATCATGCCTGCTGTATAAATTATATGTGGTGAATTATTTCTATTTTTTACTATTGTTTTGTGTTATTTGTGCTTATTTTATGCTTCTAATTCACTAAAATCATCTACAATTCATGGTTAAAATCACCAATCCTTAATTAAACTAATGAGACAAGTATGCAGATGTTTATAAATTGAAAAGAAACTTAGCACAACAAAAATATTACAGCCATTTTATATCATCTGGGCAGTGGTCTTGAGGCTAGCCTAAAAAAGTGGCACAAATCTCGCAACCGCTGTCACAAAACTAAGGAATTTGGGTCATAACTACTGATAAGTAGGTTTATGCGTGTGGTTGGAGCCCCATCACAACATGCATAATGTTTCAAGGGTGTAGTTGCGGTGTTAGGCTTGTGAAAAATCAATTCTAGCTCGGGACCTGGTTATAAGAGGTTGTGGTCTGACTTTTGGGTGATCTAGTGCTCTTGGGAGGTATTAATAAGTTTTTGGTTTGTAGGCCCCACTTCAATAATTGGAACTTGGAGGTAAAGTCATGTAATAGTAGCACTCATCTCATGTTTACCTTGTAGATCTTGTTAAAGCGGGTAAATGTTGGAGGGGGTGTTACATTTGGGGGTTGGTTGGTGGGGGAGAGTTCTATGGGAAGTTGCGGAAAAGATGCCCATGTTCATGGAATTCGCATCAAAAAAATTTAATTTGATTGTAGTTTATGTTCTGCACCCAGAAATTTTCATGAAAGACAAGCCTGATTTCTTTAGAGATCACCTATGGGACATCGATGTAGATGTTGATTCAGGCATAGGAGACATAGTGCCCAGATTGACTTCCCTCCAACATTTGAATGTATTCTCCTAGCTTGTATCCTATTCCTTTTAGGAAAGAGGGTGCCCAATAGTCTATTGGCAAGGGATAAAGTCGAAACCAGATTGACATTCTATGAAGTCCTCCTTCTCAAGGGTGAAGTTTTCCTTCCAATATTTCATATACAGTCCAACTGAGTTGAAGAAGTAAGGTCCTCCTTCAATGATGTGATTTCTGACTTCTAGTAGGTCAAACATCACTGTGAATAAGCCCTGAGAGCTAAGTTGGAGCTTTATTCCCCCCTTTGTGTTGAAATGGCACCAAGAAATGACACCCAAGGGGGTTTTTGATTTAATTTTACCTTATTTAAATTTGAAGAGAAATTGTAATTTCATCTCATGACAACTTGTATTAGTTAACTAAGTTAGAATGACTGAATTAGCTTAGGGAATTCGAGTTGAGGGTCAAAGAGGAGGCACATACCATGATTTAAGGGGATCCAATTACAATTATTTGTGAGTTGTAATTAGTTAACTCAAGAAATTGAGATAAAATCAATTTAACTAATTCTAACTGAGTGATGAGCTAGTGGGAGGTCCAATGAATTAAATATGATTTAATTCACAAGTAGTGATTAATCAGTTAACTGATAATTCTGTATAAATAGTTGTTGCATGTCAGTTATAAGGAAGGCCCAGTTGAAATTGAGGTTAAAGGGATAACAACTATTAGTTGTATAATTAGAAATTATGCAGGTAAGTTATAAAGTCAGGTGGAGGCCAATGATGCATTGTGAAATCAATTCAAGGGAATTTCCAATTTAATAGGGTGGAAATTCCTCCAAAAATGTGTGAGCAAGGCACACTAAGAAAAGGCTGAGAATTGGTTAAGTAATTGACTGATTTTGCCTAGATCAGAGTGAGACAATTGGTAGAGTGAAAGAGTTTCTTAGTGAGAGAAAGCATTGTATTGTTTCATGGTCTTGAATTTATACAATATATATATATATAGCGGGGTTTTAGGAAGTGTGCTTTCCCTAGATATATATTGTGTTGTGCGATTGATTGTCTCTTTCTCTTACTTAATATGTGATTGTGTGATCGTTTTTTGTTTTCGCAAATTGTAGAAGGATTCAATATTTTGTTTTAGTACATTACAAGATCAGTTTGAATCCTGTTGTTAGATTTTCTACACTTAGGGCACCATTTTTGATGTATCCAACAATTTAGTGCCTTATCCATGGGCTAGAATCCCATAAACGCAAATGACAGCTTGTTCCTGCATATATTTCCTGTAAGCAACTATTTCAGAGTCTTCAATTTCCAAGGGGGATTTTCTTCATTTTTGGTTTGCATAAATTTGTTGTCGTTGGCTGAGCGGATATCTCCCCGTTTGTTTTTGCAAAGTTGCTTGTTTTTTGTTGTTTTGTGCCCTTTCCTGCTCCTCCCTCTCTTAGGTGATTGGCTAAAGGCTTATTAAAGGCATCGCAATTGGTAAGTTTTGTGAAGAAGGAAGCCTCTAGCTCCTTCCCTTTTCCAGCGGCAAAGGCTCTAAAGGAGGGGGTGCCAGATCCCCCTCCTAACACTGTCATAGAAGATGTCAGATCCAAACCCTAGTTTGCAGTTGCAGCAACACACTTTATTTTCCCATTTTTCTCCAACATTTAGATGACTTTGAAAAACTTAGAAGCAACAAAAAAAAGAAAAAAAAAAGTGAATTTCATTTTCAATGTTGACCACAAATATTGTGTTAGGGTCCTATAATAATATGGTTCATAATTTTTGAATTGACTATGATTAGTCTTGTAAATATGTACATACCTTGCTTTCTGCAAGTTGTTTTCCCATATTTTGAAAATAATAAAAAATTAAAAGAGGGTAAAAGTCCTCAAAGAAAGATCAAATGAATTAGAAAAGAAAAGATAAAAAAAATAAAAAATGGACCCCAAAAGAAAAAAGAGATAAGAATAAGACATGAAAGTGATGCAAGTCAAAATTCCACTACCTTTTACTTTTACTTCAAAAATAAATGATTATGTGCAGCTTGTTCAAAATGCCATAATCCATGATGAGTTAAATAGTTTAATCTTAACTTTTTCATGCTTTGAATTTTATGTTTATAGATAGAGAATAAAGATCTGTCAAACAGTTTAAACTTGACAAATCAGTAGATAGTTAGAGAATAAATGAGGAGCTCAATAGTTTAATCTGAGCTCTCGGATGAAATAAGGTTAAAATTAGATAGTTTTATGCTTTAAAAGAAAAATGGATTTAGGGTTGCAATCTTAAAATGCACCCATGAAAATGAAGTAAAAAAAAATGTTAGAATAATGATGGGTAGGTAGAAAGCAGTTGTACAAGGCATGTAATAAAGCATCATCTAGAAAATTACTAATTTCCCCTCCCCCACAATGATCCAATATTCAAAACCTTCAGTTAAAGAGGCTCAGAGCATTTCTTTGAATTTTGTTGGTTTCGGACCCAAGGCTTAATAACTGATTTGGTTAAAAATATTGGATTCCCTTCATAAAAGCCCATTTCCTCAACATATTCACCCTCTACCAAAAATATAATTCCTTTACCTAAGTAAAATACCTTTTTTTCTTAGAAAAAGTAAAATCCCCTCTTAATTAATTTCATTTCATCCAAAAACACTCAAAAACCCACAAAATACAATTTATCCTAAGTATTATGTGTAAATATTAAAATGAGGTCATTATTATGCTCAAAATGCCTATTTTACACTTTGCCTAGTTTATATTTTCATTCATTAAATTTCATTTCATATTAATTTTTAACATAAAGTATTAAATCCCTTTAAAAATACCCCTTCCAGTATATATAATTAATTCCTTTATTTTTAAATATCCCAAAAACCCACTTATTTACGTTAACCTATGGTTCTATATTGCCCATGTGTTGAAATAACACCCCGCCCATATCCCCATAGGATAAAACATATCATATAAATAAACCCGCCCCTAATGGTTATAAAAAATTTGTAAATGTTTCATACGCCATGTCAATATGCCCTGCCAATCAAAATAAAACATTGATTTTACATTAAAAACCTACATTTTAAATTTTAAACTTAATCCTGCCACATAAAAAAATATCCGGGTCCCACGCCCCATCCACCGAGCAGCTCCCTCATTTAATCGCAGCCATTCGCATACATACCCTCAGATCCGACGATCACAATGCCATATCACATTTCAACTTGTGCGATAAACAACCATTTAAAGATTTGCGAAATGTGCAGTTTTGCGCCCTTATCTCTCCTCCATGCGGCAACATATAATTGGATCGCATTCGATCCCATGAAAACTACTTACCTCCCATAGCCTGCGCGATAACCACCAATGGTTTTTCTCCCGCTGGTACCAAAACCACCCTTCCTTTCAGTTAACTCGCATTCAATGCTTACCCTGTTTTAACCTAAAAACACTATAAAAATTTCTATGCACGTAGTTAAATAATTTTCTGTATTATCTGTGTGTTTTATTCATCTCCGACTGAATAAACGAGCCCTGTACACCTGTTTTCAAGCCCAAGGAACCAGAAAGCCACTATCATTGCTGTTAAGATCACTGGAAGCGTCCAACTTGCTTCCAAAAGACCTCAAAAGCCATTAGAAGCCTGTCCGACGCCTCAGAATCATTTAAAGACTAAATACCTGCACAAACAGGTATTCTTCATAGAAAAACAACTTGTTTATCATTTGAAAAATAGTTTTCTGAAGGAATTAAGCCTAGTGAAACCCATTTACCCACAGAAAGACTGTAATTGCCTGCAAAAGAACGAATTAACTATAAAAACTCTGATAAACCCCTGTTTCGATATTGCAATATGGTTTTTAAAGAAAAATTGAATATGTTTAACCTTTACAGATATTGAAAAAGACTCCTAATCTATCCAGAAACCCTTTGCAAGTAACCCCAATCCTTCTATGCCCAATTTGAACCATTATCAGTCTAGTATTATCCGAAAAAAGCATTGAAACCCTTATTTTATCATTTCTTGTACCTGTAAGAGACTGAAGATCAATTTTCAAGCCAAATTGAAAGGTCTAAAATCAAATTGAAGCCAAGTTGTGCCTATTTTTATCCATAGACCTATGTTAAATTCAAAAACACTTCTATAAACAATTGAATCTTACAGAAGAGTTCAAAAAGGCCAAAATACAGAGTTTCAAGCACCCATAAGGTATAAAAATGTCAAAATCAAATCCAACAGTGTCTTCCAAACCACAATTGTTGTAAACCCTCTACAACCTTCTGTTGTAGACATTGAACATACACCCTTAACAGATGTGGATTACAAAATAGTAGATCCAGTGATAGAATTTAATTTGTTAGACCTCCACTACTGGAGTTTTGAAAATTCATTAGATCAGGGAGATGAAGTGCAGATTTGGGAGTCAAATCTACCCAAGTATGTAGTTCCACTCACTCATCAGTGTCTAGAAGTTATAAGGTTGTGTTAGTCCTATTATGCTCCTGAACAAAGAGCCATGTTAAATGCAAATAAAGAAGTATTGTCCACAATTACTGCTGAGTCAATAAACCTAATGCTACAGCTCAAACTAGATCCCAATGCATTTCCTTTATCCATAGAAGCACTCACCAAGCTTTACATTGGTCTGGAATTTCCTAAAAGGTTTCAGATTTTTCAAAATTTCATGCCTGCCTATGTTGAAATCCCAAAAGTAAACCCTCCTTCTTCTACTTCAAAATTTCCAGAAGGATCTAGGCATGTCATATCCATGTTATCCTTTATCCTAGGGTATTTTATAGATGAGCATACAGATGGGTCCATCCTAGGTTTTTTATCTACCTTTGTACCAGGACAACCTCCTTCTTTCAAATACAATTATGCTAAATACATAGCTGAGAAAATCCATGATTAGCTTATCAAATTTCCAATTGAAGGAGTATTTAGGTATACCTCCTTTCTTTTTCACATGTTTCTATATTTTCAAGAAAAAAAGTTCCCAATAACACTTCAGAAGCTTGATGTAGAGGGAAATCCATTGTCAGTCATCTTTTGGACATATTTGATCAGTAAAGAGTCGACAGAGTTCAGTTATGTAGAGTTTACAGATTCCTTTGTTCATCCATTTGTTAATATTCTTACAAATAAGGTACAACCAAGAATCAATGATGATATAAAGAAAGTTTTACAACTACCAGAACAAAGTAAAACTGGAGATTGGTACTTATATAAGAACCATATAGAAATCAGAATTTTTGGGTCCAATATTTTACCCTATAAACTACCTAAGTATGTGCCAATGAGAGTTTTTGCCTTGGAGTACATCAAGCAAATTCTCAATTCATATTCCATCAATTTTTTGGTAGCCAAAAATAAGACCCAATTTAAGTTGAAAAATCATATAGGACCCTTCATTTGTACTCACAGAGATGCAACATTAGAAGCAGCAAAAAATTTGCTGGAGTACAAATTTGAATTTAGCTTCTTATGGAATTATGACCCTCAGGGAATTCTCAGCAAAATGAGGGTTAAATTCAAACTGACACCTTATATTCATGACAAAAGGCTAGATATTGAATAATATGCTAATCAAGCATAGTGGCTAGAAATACCTTGATTGAAGCAGTAAAACAGGGTGATACTAGTCATACCTTGGAAACTGTGAATCAAGTGGATAAAGCTACCAAAAGAGTCAGAGAAGAAGGTACTTACATTGCTGAAACAACCACTGAGACTAGGTTTAAAATCAGGTATAATAAAAAGCCTAAGATCAATCCAGTTGATAAAGACAAAGAGACCATAGAAGTGGAAGATATAGATGTTCCAGAGACCAATACAGATGCTGCTACAATCATTATAAATGAGCAGGATAAAGATACTTCAGACACACAAATGGTTGAGAAGCAACAAAACATGGAAGCATCCTCCTCACAGTTAGTAGAGGACAAAGATATTGACAACAAAGAGAAATATAAGCAGATAAAGGCCAAGAATGAAGAAATCAAGAATGAGATTTATTCTCAGTATTTAAAACGAGCACCAGAGATCCATAATAGACTTCTGTCAGATTTTTATTATTCAAATAAAAAGTTGATTATGTTAGTGCTTCAACCAATAGTCAAGACTCCCAAAGCAGTGGCAGATTACAAAAAGGTTGACCTTGAAGTGCCTACAGAAAGTATCCATGCATTAGATCAAATTGAATTCCACAGACAAACTTCTGAGATGCTTTATTCTAACATTACTACAAAGGCAATGAGTTCCCAAAAGCTTCAGAATACAATAATAAATATGAGAGATCAAATGAATATGGATAAGGCTTCCTCATATGCTAAAGATTTTAGGATTAAGTCCTTAGAAGAGTTGGTTATTCAAGTAGGATATGATCCTACAAATGTGAAGGCTGCAGAATAATTGGTGAAGAAAAAGAATGCTGACATTGCAGCACTTAGAAAACAACTCAAGCTTCCACCAACAGAACATCCACAAGCCAAGGAAATTGTACAAGAGGCAAGCCAGAAAGATGATATGATGAACTTGATTTTACAATTGACAACACAAATAAAAGAGATGGAAATCAAAATGGACAAGCTTGTCCATGAAAGAGAAACTACAAAAGCATAGGAAGTTCCTACATTTATTCCCATGGCAACTACAACTGTGCCTTCAACTCTGGCAGAATATTTGGCACCAAAAGTACCACTGGCAAAAACTGTGCCAGTGGCATCTTCTACTACTTTAGCTACAGAGTCATCTACATCAACAGTAAAACCAACTGATGAAGCCAACAAGCTTATCAAAGCCATGGCGGAAATGACATGTCAAACCAATGAAATCAATAGATTGAAGAAAATGATTGAAAATCTGGAAGACACCAAAAATCTAGCCCAAATCAATGCCAAAACTCAGGAAAAAAGGGCTAACAGGTTAAATGTTGAGTTGAAGAATCTACAAAAGGATTTGACTTTGAAAGAACCAATTTCCTATATAAAGAATCAACTATGGAGTAAAATCATTGAATCCATCAATGATGTTTGGCCATCAATACAGGTGATATATGAGCAAAGGGATTTATTGAAGGCAACTCAACAAGAAATTCATAAAACAAAGGAGGAACTAGGTGCCAAACCTGAACAGGCCCTAGAACTAATCAAGTTTCTCAACAACAAGAACAAGCAATAACTAGAGGAGATAGAAATTACTGACAGAACAGAGACAATCCTTGAAATAAGAAAGTAATTTCAAAGAAGAATTATATGAAGCAACTAGAGGAAAAGTGTGAAAACATGAACATAGCCATAACTAATTTTATGGTTAAATTTGAGATTTTGAGGCAAAGAGGTTTGCCAAACATCTCGGTTATTAATGATAAACTCATGGCACAAGAGGATTACAACAAGAAGATAAGAGATTATGCAAAAGAGAAGGTAGACAAAACAAAAGGACAAGGAATTCCTATAGGAAAGGTTTTATATAAAAGTTTTGAAGACTTTTTTAATCTACAGCATGAGATAAAACACCTATTTGTTATAAAACCAACATTTGCTAGATATACTGAGGCAGATGAGAACTTTAGGAAGCTGAAAAAGATTAAAATTCCTGATGAAGAATCTTGGGAATCACTCACTGAATTACTGTAAAAGTCAAATTGCAGAGAAGAGGATAAAAGCAGTTGGCTGATTTTACACAGTCAAAACAGAAAAGTATAGTAGTAAGGCAGTTAAACAATGGTTAAAGTGTATAAGTGATTAAAGAGTATTAGAGATAAAGAGTATCAGATAAAAGATAATATTGCAAAACAAATCAAAAGATCTTATGTCAGCGTTGAAAACAACAAAGCAACCAGCTAAACCCAATCCAAAACTGCACTTCTATTTTATTTGGATAAATAGGACAACTTGCTAAGTTGTTAAGCGACTGTCATTATTTTGTTGTAAAATATATTTTATTTCCTTAGAAAAATCTTATCATTATTCTAGGATATTTTGTAAACATTTTTGTATATATACTTTATCTTTTGAAGTATTATTGTGGAATAAATTGCTGAAGATTTCTATAGTCATTTTTTCTATACCTGAAAGCTTTTTGTAGCAAGTTCAAGTAGCAGACTGTATGAAATCATCTAGCATCACATTTCAGGATTCATGTGATGAGCCATTGGAGTGAAGTACTTTCTACTATCTTTGTTTACCTTATCATGTTTTACATACATTCATACATGTGTTCTAAATTTTAATGATGAACTAGGAGTATTATTATAGGATTTGTTAAAAGCACCCTGTCTTTAACTAGTTTTCATTTCTATGTTTTCTGCTGATTTCTAGAGTAGGGAATTCTTAATTGCTCCCTCTTTTGAATGACCCTTGTCTTCTCCTTCCTTATCCAGATTAAAGAATCCTTAATTTCTCTTTATCCCGATCAAACCACTTCACCAATGAGCCTTCCAAGATCTTCAATGACTTCTCTATCTTGCCCTGAAAATATTTGACTTTTTGACCTTGATCCTAGTCCTGTCTGCTTGAAATTTGACTCCTTATCCCAATGGACAAACAGAGGGCTCTCTCTATAATATTTAACTTTATTTTAATTATATGATATTAGGCTAGTTATGATGTGCAAAATGGTTTGGTTTGGTTTGGTTTGGTGGGAAAATTCACTTAATGAGATGGATAGTGAGAGATATATATGTGTGAGAATTTATCTATATCCTCTACAGATGTGCAACTTTGTACATATTGAAAATAAAAAAAAACATTAAAATCAATAAAATTGAAAATAAAAAATATTAATGTATAATAATATTATATGTAAGATAATGATAATTATAATATTTAATAATAAAATAAATCTAAATACATTTATTTTAATTTATATTTTCAAGTAATAAATATTATATTTTTATTTGTTTTAATATTTTTTATATTTGCCAAATTTTAAGGTGAGATAAATTTAAGTTGGATTAATCTTTTCAAATAATAATACTAATTTTTTTTCAACTGAATGATTATGAAATTTGTATTAATAAACATTGGTTTCAAGGCCAAAACCTTTTACATATTCAATTAATTCTTCAGATTCCAACATTTGTTCACACAAAAAATGATCATGTCTTCTACTACAACTTCTACTTACCCTCTTTCTAAATTGACCATACTTGTAAATCTTCCAAAAGATAGCTAAAACATGTACATATTTGTGAAACATATTCAAATAAAAAGAGGAGATAATAAACTAGCCAACTTGGGACATTTCATCTTCAACACCTTCTGCAATTGTTTCTACTTCCTCACCCTCTTGGTGAACATGGTCATTGAGCTAAGATTGTCGATTTTTTCGTGATATTCCAACTCCATATTCACCTTCGTTGACCCATTTTGAGGAACAAATTCAAAGTTTTCCAAACAATAGTCCAACATTTCCACTTTGAATTCAACCTATCCATCTTGACCTAGAGGAGACTTATTTTCTATCTGACGAGAAGGGATTGACCCTGATTTCCATTAGCCAACATTTCCCCTTATCTATTTAGCACAATTAATATATACTCCATGGTAGTTGTCATGTAGTCCAATTGTGTCGCTTTCTCTGTGTTCTCCTGAACCATTGTGCTTTGAGTTGCGCCATCCATATTGTTTACCGATTGTTGACGTGAGGGAGCTCCAGAAAGACGACTATACCAAATACGAACCACAACCCCAGGGAAAATAACTTGGTATATTGAAGGTGTTGCGTTGTTTGCAAGAGCCTTTCTAACTCATGTTACCTCCAAGCGCGAACCTTAAACAACTTTCATCCATCATTACTGTTCTCGTCCATTAGTCCCCAACCTACGAATTTGCAGTTGTGAAGCGAGACTTATTCCATAATTATGGTGCCATTAAAGCATTTTGAGCTCAATGCTTGAATTAAAACCACTGTCCACCTTTCCTCCATGCAATAACAATGGGTTCTTCCCAACATCTACCTATCCTTACCCTTAGGATTATTACCTTGTATCATCTAAAAGGGGAATGAATGTTTCATACCTTTCAGAATATGCAACTGCCAAACAAATTCAACAAGAATCATATGGCTCACCATTCTAAGATTACATTTTCCAATGTTTTGTAGATGCTCTTTGATGCTCGTTTCTCTTTCCTTTGCACTTATGACACCCATTCCTCTAAGAAAATTAATTTTTATTAAATATGGTCATGGTAAAGGCTTGTAATAATATCCATCATTATCTTGGAGTATCACCCCTTGATCCAAAGAGGCTCCTTTGCTTGCTAAGGAATCTACATTGGAGTTACGATGTCACTTAAAATGGAAGAATTGTATGGATTCAAACTTTCCAATTTGAATATGGATCCTTTGAAAAATATAAATTTGACCATAGGTATAAGTTTCTTTAAATTTGAGCACTTGATGTATGACTATCATTGAATTCCCAAATATTAATAAATGTTGAATATCCTTTAATATATCCATTTCTAGCCCTTGCCACAAGACCAAGAATTTTGCTTCATTATTTGTGGCGATCCATGTTGGCAATGTTGACATTGATGTCAAATGATCATAGTCATGCTGAAGAGGTTGATTGATGTTGTAGGAGTTTGTCATGTTGAAGAGGTTGATTGATGTAATAAGGGAGTAGGAGCTTGCCTTCACATCACTTCAGCCAGTAATTAATGGTTTTCTCGCTTGATGTGTTTCCACTTATATCTGATGTATTTATGTGTTGAATGTAGAATGTCTCTCACTTTCAAAAATGGTTTTGAATTATTTTTATATATGTAAATATATCTTTGATAACTATGAAGGAAAAAATTAAAAGTTCAGCACATACATAAGCCATTAGTTGCAAAAGAAAATATTTAAAAAGGGAAATTAAGTTGAGTTGAATAATAGATGAGACATAATTATTGATTCATCCCCACTATCAGTAATAACCAATTACTTATCAATCCCCAGACCCCTAGCATATTGGATCTCAATTTCTTCATCAGGGCGATAGATAACCCCTCTCGCTCTTGCCTCCCCTAGAAAAATAATAATATTTTTATTGAAAAATAGATTTATATTTATGTGTATGCATATGTATTCGATCTTTTTATTCTCATAAAAGGAAGGAATAAAAACTAAGTGTTTAAAAAGTGAAGCAGGGAATTGTGGGAGAATGGGTGTGCAAGGGAGTGCGTTTGCGGAATGAGGAACACAAAATTTATTCCATACACATGAAATTTGGCTCAAAATATATAGACTGTTTCACTTGTAAATTTGTAAGAGGGAGATGGATTTTTTAAAGTGTTCACTTCGAGTCATTTTGGAATATATATTCACACTATCTATAAACATTTGAAAAACTAGTGTATCATCTTGTTTAATATTTTGGCTGTCTACTATGCATGTAAGTATTATTGCAGTATACATAAGTTGTTTGTGTGTTTATAGATGTTCAATTATCTTTTCAAATTTGAAGTTCAGGATCTTTACAAATATGAAGTTTAAGAAACGTAAACCATGATTGTAAATATATTTGTATGTGAGGATATAATCGAAAACTATATGTTTGGGCTATATATATATTCCACTAGTTACAATACTGGCCAATATTACATATCGCTCTATCGTGAAGCCAAAGATTTGATAATATATTGCAAACGAAATAACATCTTATGTAAGTAATTGCAACATGGGTAATATTTTATTTTTCCCATTGAATAAATTCACGATGTACTTTATCTTTATTTGTACGAATTCACATGCCTTTTAATCCAAATTTTTTTATAACCACTATTACATGAAGTGTACATAAATATGAAATCACTAGTTGTAAATTGGGGTAACTATCCTCAATAATCTTAAGAATGAAATAGAGGTTGAAAAAATTCCATTTCTCATATAAACATCATTTGATCAATATTCTCAGATATTAGCCCAATTGAGGGGATTTCCCTAGACAAGCTTTAAAGACTAGTGATCAAGAAATGAAAAGTAAATCATAAATTTTTTAGGCAGCCTCTTCGTAAGACTAAGAAAACATCAAATATTTACTACTTTACAAGTGAAGCAAATAAGTGTGGGAGAACGGGTGTGTATAAGGAACGTGTGCACAAAATAAGAAATACAAACATTTTTCAGCACACATATTTCTTCCGTAGACATGAATTTTGGTCAAAATATATAAATTGTTTCACTCGTAAATTTGTATAAGAGAGATAATTTTTATTTTATTTTAAAGGATTCAATATGAGATAAATTAAGGTTAGATTTTTTTTTTTCAAACAATGATAATATTTTCTGTGTCTGTATATGTGTTCAAGTTTTACACTCTCACAAAAAGAAGGAATGGAAACTAAGAATGTCTAAAAAGTGAAGCAGGGAAGTGCAAGAGAACAAGTGTGCGAAGGGAACATGTATGCGAAGCAAGTAATAAAAACTTTTTTCCGTACACATGAAATTTGGCTAAGAATATATAGACGGTTTCATTGGTAAATTTGTAAGAGAGATTATATTTATTTTCTTCTAAAGGGTTCAGTAAAAATCATAAATAAATTATGCATCCTCTCTATAAGACTAAGAAAACATCAAATATTTGCTACTTTAAAAGAAAACTTAGATAAACTAGAAACTTTATTTGAAGTGTGGCTGACTTTAAAGTCTAGAAATAAAATAACAAAAACAAATAAAAAAGAAACTATGCATTATCTTAATAAGATTAAGCAAACATAAAATATTTGGTACTCTAAAATAAAACTAAAATAAATTCAAGGACTATCTTCAAGTAAGCTTTGAAGTCAAAAAAAAAATATAATAACAAGGAACAAATCAGCAAGAAGTTATCTCAGTAAAAATACGAAATTTTAAATTATTTGTTCATTGAGAAGGAAAACGAAAGAAATCATCAAGTCTCCTCTAGCCACCTTTAAATTTCAGAAATAGAATGACAAAATAATAATAATTTTGAAATGAAAATTTAAAAAAGTTAAGGAAAAAATAATGAAATAAGAGTTTTCAACCATAAAAATTATATTAATTTAACATCAATTATATATGTGTGAGAATTTATTTATATACTTGTAGATGTGAAACTTTGTGGAAGTTAAAAAAAAAAAAAAACATTAAAATCAATTGATTGAAAATTAAAATACATTAATGTATAATAATATTATATGTATATGAGAATGATAATTATAAATTTTTGTAATAAAATAAACCTATATACATTTATTTTAATTTGTATTTTCAAGTAATTCACACACACACACACATATATATTCTAATTTGTATTGCCTTTCATTAATCAAAAAATATTACATAGATCAACCTATCACTGTTACCCAGATTTTCCATTAGATGGTCTCAACTTTCCTAGTGGGAAACCACATATTTTTTACCATTCTTTAACCAAATAACAAGTCCAAAATTGTAATAGTAGCAACATTTGCAATATCACTAAGAAGTATAAAGAAAGATCAAACCAAAGTAGATCAACAAAACACATAAAAAAAAGGATTCATAAAAATTCATTGGAGTCAGATCTTTTGTGCTAGATCCTAGAGGAGTTGATGAAGTAGCAATGCAGGGGATATGGTGTTCGATTTGAGCTAGCGAGTTGTCTATATGTTCCTTGTAGGACCTCATATTTCGTTGCTTCCTCTTAATATCTACTAGATTAAAAAATATATTACACTCATCCTCTTTCTGCTCCATCATAATTCTACCCATTAGAGTCTTCATTTTCCAATAAAGAAAGAGGGCTTGGAGGTATTGCTTTCTTCAGCCCCTATTATGGCCAGGGTCTGAAACCAACTTCCCACTCTGGTAACTCCAATTTTGACTTATCATGCCAGTATTTGGCAACCAAATTCTCCAAATTCTGTAGCTCACTTCTAACACCAATAGGAGTGGTCTCACGAAAGGGTTCCCCAACCTCTCAGGTTGTAGGTGATCCTAGTTACGCCCTTGAAGGTTGTGACCATCTCCTCGATCTCTTCGATTTGTAATCCTTTGTCATTGCATGGTACAATCCAACAAACACTAAGACAATTCTCAATAGGATACAATAGAAAAATAAAGGAACATTTATTCTTAACCCTCTGTAATTCTTCAAAAGCCACAAGCCCAAATGAAATCACGAATTTCACACCACCCTTGAGCTAGAGGTAGGTGACCACTATAAAAATAGCTTCAATATATTAATTACAATAGAATGGAGACATCCTACATACCTTCCATAGGTCACAAGCGGGCCATAAACTTCATGACTTATGATAAAACCCAGAGAATTACACCACACACACAACACAACACTTAGTATTTATGACACAGGAAGACTAAATCTAGAGGAACCCCATGATAAAGCATAACCTATAGCAATAAGGCCCCTTTCCTCCCAAGCTCCACAAACAAAAAATAGAGACCCTTCCCTTAAATTAAACTAAAAATTGAAATTTATCCAAACACAACAATAACTCCATAACACCCATGTAATAAGCCAACTAATAGTTTCATCATTGGGGATATGAATCATCTAACAAACCAATATTTAAACCACAAAAAAATTGAAGGGGAAGGAAAAATAGGCAAGAAAAGAGTTACCTATAATGAACCAGGTGCCAACTTCTGCATGAAGATACTGTTAACTATCCTTTTTATAAACCGACGTGGAGATGGAACACAAATCCAAAGTAATTACACAATTTATTAGCCGAGGTTCTCCATTCCTTCGTATGTTGTCACTCATAAGAATGTTGGACCAATTGAAACATATTTTCTTTAACCATGACCAAATAGTAGTAAACCTCGACTCAAGATTATCAACAATGGTAGGGGTTACCAGTTCCTATATGCAGATATGATACCAAGATCTTCACAAACTAACTTGTATAAAACATTCCCTACTCGGACATTGCTAATTAAGGATTCACATGCAAATGCATGCACACGGGTGGCCATGCCACCCCTACAATTTAATGATATCCATTCAATCAAACATGAGATGGTGGGCATAGTGACCTAGGCTCCACTTCCCTCAAATCACACCCTCATCAAGGAATAATTATTATATTTTTATCTGTTTTAATATTTTTTATATAATTTATATTTCTCTGTATGTATATATATTCAAGCATATCACAAACAAAAGCACATAAATGGTTTTTTATTGGTGGCAGGTTGATTTCAGTTCAATCAATCCTACAAAGCATTATTGTATATTGGATGACTTTATAAGTCTTACCCTGTTCCATCATCAAAAATATAAATTCTATAAGTTCAAATTTTATTTGGTCAGATTCATATGAGGATACAAAATTCCACCTTGCTAGGTTGGTGTTCATCTCTAAGCCTACGATGGAGTGGGATGGAGCATGTTAGACATTGAAAATTTTGGTTGGGCTTTGGCGGTAAAAATTTCATGGAGGGTTCTAATTCAATAAGTGATTCCCCTACTTTATATGTCAAACACCTTATATACAATAAGTACACAAAAACATTAAATATAAAATTCCTAAAATGAAAAATCCTAATTGTGAAGTGGTAGAGGGAGTTAAACCCTAAGTTCAATTTTTGCAGTCACATAAGCAAGAAGAAGCAAGGGTTTAAGGTAAGTACTGATTTATATTTTATTTATATTTTTAAAATTTTAATTAAATTTAAATAGGAACAGAGATCGTAAAAATTTTTACTAGTAAAATCAATAATAAATATTTTATTATACATGTTTTTTACTTTTATTTTTAACGAATTGTGAATAAATCTAACATAAATTGTAATTTTTTTTAACAATAAAATCAACAGTAAAATTTAACTTTTTTTCTATCCAAGGTTTTGAGTGAATCACCATACATTTCGAATTCTAATCTTTCTGTGATTCCAGTATGTCTCTTTTTCAAATGATCTCTTTTTTAATTAAACCCTAATAGAAATTGTAAAAAAAATTATTAGTAAAATGGATAATAAAATTTAATATTTTTTTACTATGCAGTGTTTTAAGTGAATCACCATATGTTTCAACTTCTAAAATTCTATTGCTGCACAGTGCTTTAGATATGTCTCTCTTGCAAATCACTCGAAATTTTGGGAAAAATAATGAAATAGTGAATAAATTTTTACTATTTAAACGACTTTAAGAAATTAGATTTCGAAAAATCAATTGTTACTCGTTCTTTAATTTGAGAAAAAAGAAAAAAATCACGGGTTTATTTGTTTATTTTTTTCTTCGAACATTAGTGCGTTTATAGGAGTAGCGCACCAACATCGCTGGGGCGCCAAATTTGTTCAACACATCGACATTTTTTTATTTTATTTTATTATTATTTTTTCGAACATCAGTGCGTTCGATAGTAAAAGTACCAGTGCGTATATAAGAATAGAGAACCGACATAGTCGAGGTGCCAATTTTTTTCAATGCACCGACATTGCCAGGGAGCCAATTATTTTCAACGTATCGAGATGAATTTTTTTTTTTTTTTGGGTGAAATTTTGAAATGGTGAGATTTTTTTTTTAATGGAACAATGTGGTTTGTATTTAAATGCATCCGCGTTGTAATTTTTATAAGAGCACCGAGATGATTGAATTCATTTTTATTTTCTAAATTTTGGAAACATGTGCATACCAGTGTTGTTTTTCTTTAAATGCATCAGCGCGCTTTTGTAAAAGAGCACCAATATGATAACATGTTATATATTTTTCAGAATTTCGAAAACTCTTGCAGGTATTAATTGAACGCCAATGTGTTGTTATGATTTAAACACATTAGTGCGATTTGTTCTGATAAACACATCGGTAGAGTTCAAAATCTATCTAAAATTTTATTTTCACATAAATTGACATATTAATCTCAAATTATCCTTTAGGACACATCCACATGAATTACAGTAGTTGATAGTATACATTTTTTGCTTAAAGTCGCCTTACTCTTTAAAATGGTTTGAAAACTATATTGAAATTAGGATTATGGTTATATGGTTCTCGAAATTAATTTTAGATATGCACACAAAATTTTATTTATGATTTTTCTCAAATTCAGGGACAAAATCACAATAATATCAAATGTCCAATTCTTCAAATTCAAGCTCATTCCATATTGTTGATCAAAGTACTTTGCAGAGTTCTCCATTTCCATATCCAGTAAGTTCATATTTTATTTATATTTCAATTATCTAATTGATTTTTTTTAATACATGTTAATTTGAATAAAAATGTTTCCAAATTTGCAGGATCCTGATTCAAAATCGATTTCAAATGCAACCAATATTCATCCATTTTAAAAACATCAGGAGCTCTTATCAGGAGCAACATATCGCAAGTAGTTAGTATATGTAATTGGAAAACCTATTCACCCTTCCAATTGGAACATGGAATCTTCCAGCCACAATCTTGGATCAAAAAATGGTAAAATTGTTTGGTATAATGTAATTTCAACAAACCAATTGCATTGACATACTTACAATTATCATTTATATTATACTAATGATGTTCAATGCTTTTTAAAAATAGGATTCTGGTGATTATGAGCGACCCACCTACCATCTTCTAATGCACCCCACTACCATGTAAAATTGAGAGAAGGATACATTAAGAGCAAGACTCAGAGAGGAAGCATATAAATAATGGTTTAATCAACCACCTATTCAATTCTCGCTCCAGATTTATCAATTAGGAATGTCTACAATAACAATAGTTTTTCATCACAAGCTGGCAATGGAGGCAATCAAATAGAGGTTGGTATGGATGTTTTTTTATGGGATATGACTACCATGGACGCAATTTTTTTAGGTTAATTCCAAAACGATGACCTCAGGGGTTATGCTCATATCAGTGATACCTTATTCGGAATCCTGAAATTCTCTTCCACCACCCCTCTCTTTGGAACTGGCGGTAAGTCAAAGTCTACTCAAGTGGGGACAACGATGTTGTTGTGAAACTTGAAATTAAAGTTTGGCATGTCAAATGCATGTTTCTTAAAAATATTGAGATAATTCACCTGCATGATCGATCAAGTCCCTTATATTTTGAGAAATCGTGTCACACAATAAACATTAAAAATGGTCGATTTTATGAACGCTAAATATTAACATTGTACAATTATTTCCCCACCAACTATAGGTTATTCAAAGATAAGGTTCTTCCGAGAGAGAATGTCTTGCTAGGTAGATGCTAAGAGGAAAAGAAATTGTTGAAAATGTTTAGTGTTGAGTACCTACCATATCGTGCATGTTCGAATGATTGTATTCTATATCAAGGAGAATATGCAGACAAAGTGATATGTATGAAATGTGGGCATGAAAAGTACCATAATTAAAAAATATGAGTAAATCACATGGTCATCCTCATAATATATTGAGAAATATGCCTATAATCCCAAGGATTCAAAGATGCTTTCGTTGAAAATAATTAGCTACGTTGGAGGGATGACATGCCTCACAAAGAAGTGAGTCAAGAGTTATGCGAATCCCAGCAGATTTAATAGCCATGAAGTATATAGAGGATACATGGCCTGAAAAATTCAAGGATGAAGTACAAAGTCTACGACTCAACATAGCCATGGATGGCGTCAACCTTTATTCCCTCGAAAACACCAATTATTCTGTTTGGATTGTAGTAGTGATCAATAACAATACCCCCCCATGGTTTTCCTTGAAGAATGGACATCCTATGTTAGCTCTCATAGTCCCTCGTAGAAGAGATGTGAACAATATGGATGTCTACTTACAACCATTGGTAGATGAATTGAAGGAATTATGGGAAGTGATATATGTGTATGATGTATCAAGACCCATCGCAACATAAAGGAGTTTTACATTGTATGGCACACGCGCTTACACCACACATGATTATCCATGCTTAGGAGTTTGTTTTGTTAAATTGAATTTTTATTGATTTGTTTACGTACGTAAAAATATTGTTTCACATATTAATTTAATTCATTTTCATTGTTTTGACCTTCATGGTTTCTAACATGCAAGATTGTATACAATCTTTTCACAGGTCTTGTAACAAAAGGGTATCATGGATATAGATGTTTTGGACATTCTCTGAAGGATAGGTGGTCCAACCACCTACGAAATACAGTGTATGACTGTTCCAGGGTATTCCTCCTAGAAGAACACCCTTACAGAAGAGAAACATCCATTTTCAATGGTAAATTAAAGATAACCCAAAGGCATGCAATAATGACACTAGCTGAATGGATTAGAGCATATGCGAGAGATAATGAGAAGGAGTTTGTAGAAATGTTCAATTCAAATGGGGATCCTATGTTCGATGATCCAAATTCTTTGACACCTATGTTGAGAAATTTCCCATTGGGATGAAAAGGAAATTTGTCTTTTATGAGCTATGATATTGGGAGCATCTTAAGATTACCCACTTACTAAATGCCATGAATATATTTAAAAATGTTTCATATTCTTTATGGAGGAACATATCATCGAAAAAAAGTGACACATTGGCTATTAGGAGAGACCTTATTTATTCAAAAACTAAAAAGAAACAATGGCCAAGACAAGAAACTAGAGGAGAGGCAATCCCTCTTGGACTTTCAAAGAAGGTGATGTGCCATGGATTTTAAAGAAAGATTATATTTCGTTGGAAAAGGAAGTTATAATGAGTGTGAGGGTGCCTTATTTACATGGGTCCTCACTACGATTTTGCTTCACTATGGAATACCATTTGTTGGGGTTGAAATGACATGATCATTTGAACATTCTAACAATACATATGCCAAAAACATGATTTTTATTTTATTTTTATTTTTATTTTTATGCAATGGGATATTTTATAATTAATTTTTGTATAATGTACTATTTACTGTGCAATGTTATTATCATTTTCTCATTCATGGGTGTGTGAACCATGACTTCACCCAAGACCTACGCCGTGCCATATCTAAATTATTTGCATTTTTACGTTGGATCACACCAAATAAGATTCATATGGCTAGCATTCCATGGTGGCATCAAGAGATAGCTGAGATTTATTTTATGTTTGGGAAGGAATTACCAACCAGTTTCACGGAATTGCAGGTTCATATTCTAATTCACCTAGTAGATGAGGTTGAATTAGTTGGGGTGGTTTCTTGTCATTGGATGTTCTTCTTAGAGAGGTACATGAAGAAATTGAAAGGTTTTGTTCGACAAAGGGAAAAACCTAAGGGGTATATATTGTATTAGTCTTTATATTATGCCAGTGAGTACATCAAGGAGATTGACAACACACCAGGTGTGGCGGTTTAGGATGACGAAAGGGAGGAAGACAAAAGATAAAGGTAGCTTCTTGAAACAAATGGAAAGAGGCGTATGATAAATACTAAGTGGCTTATCATTTGTCAAATTTATACAGAATAAATATTCACACTAAAATTCATATTAATGCATATTCTGGTCTCATATGTACTCTTTATATATGTTGGTTCGATTTCATTAGCGAATTTAGAAATTGAATCCATCAACAAATTAATTCTTTACAATATAGAAGCGACACAACCATGGGTCGCATTGTATGAACATAAGAGGAGGAAATGGGATAGTGACAGGAAAGAATTCAAACAGTTGAATGGTAGAACTGTGCCTTATCCTAATCATTTAAAATAACATATTCCAATGATATGCCCTAATAATTGGGTTACTGATCAATTCAGAGGGAAATACAGTGCATTTGGTCGTGACCTGCATGCTGAAGAGGATGCACTAAGCATATGGATTAGGCATAACAACTTGGTAATTATAATCTCTTTGTGTACAATTTTAAATTCATACTGTTCAATTTTTTTATAGGTGCATTTGTTCCCATATATGTGGGAATGTGGACATCATTTTCGCACGAAGGATGTCGACGATGGATGCATGACACAAGATTGTGGAGTGGAAGTCGAGTTCAACCAATCTAGTTGTGCTAGCCCCCACGATAAAAACCTAATGCATGGGACATTGGGTTACATTAGAAAATTACAAGATATCATTCAAGTGGACTTATCTTCATTCTGATGTGTTATTTTTAGGTGCAAGTGGTGGGAAACCTTTGATCACAATAATTTAAAGGAAGATCATGATAGTGGGTTGATATCTATCAACTCTAGAAAGATGTGGCATGAAGCTAGGGAGCCTTATGTTTTCCAAAAACACTGCAACTAGGTGTTTTTTTACCCATATGTGTTGGATAGGGATTTGTGGTTCATATTAAGACACGATCCTAGATCAAAAAATATTTTTGAGAACAACGGTGTTATCATGCCAAGCGAGGAAGATAATCAGGGTGATGACAATGGAGAGTGATATGTACTTGTGTTATTTCATAATTTATACTATTGTTGTATGTTTTTGTTTTCTTTATTTCACTAATTATATTGTTTTTGATTTGTCTTGTTGGCATTTTATATAACTGGTAAGATTCACAAATGATTTTACACGTTTTTTTTTGTTTTTGTTTTATGTTTTGTTTTGTTTTTTGTTCTGTTTTGTTTTTTTCATTTTTTTGTTTGTTTTTTAAATTAAGTATTTCAAATTGTGTATAATATCTATGATAAGGATTCAAGGTCACAATCCTTCTCAAATAGGAAAATGAGAAGAATATATCTAAAGTGAGAAATTAGTGAATTTAGAAACAACATTGAAGATTTAGTCTCGATTTAGATACTTTTTGGTTTATTAATTAGTTCACATGTTTTTTCTTCTTCTTGTTAATTCAAAATAAATATAAATCATGTAGTGATAACTCTATGAGAACTTTAACAATGAAAAAATTGTTTATTAATATGTAAGATTTGACATGAGAGGGTAAAGTCTTGTTTACTATATTTAAATTACAATTCTTGCATAAGCTAAAAGGAGGTCTTATGCATGATTTTTTTTTTGATTACATCTTTTTAAGGACCATAAGAGAAATAAATGGGCTTACATGGATGCATTATAGGTTTTAAGTTTTTCTTCATGGATAATGGAACAATTTTGACTTTTCTTTTCAATGGTAGTTATAAATACAAGTTGAATTAATAAATATTTTATGGCGAAGAATTAAATGATAAATAATGTGATGGTGATTAAGAGACATTTGTTTGACTTTCAAATAGACTTGGTGATACATTTTTCTTTCCTATTTAGATTATAAGTAAATTATTTAAAGTAGACATGTCTTTATCATTGTAAACATGATGTAATATTAGCTAGGAGAAATGTGAAAACATGAATTTTAGTGTCTATCTCATGATAAGTATGTGGAAAAAATAATATTTTCTGAGTTGTTCATTAAGAAATAATCAAATCTATTATTTGTCAAAAGTTTAAATCTAATATAGTATGATTTAAAATTTATTTTTAAAACAAGTTAAATTTAAACCAATACAATAGCAAATAAAGAACCAAAATAGCACCAAAATGTTATATCTTTATTACTAGAAAAAAATTCACTTGTCTCCTTAAGGGAGAACTTCCAATAGAGAAAATCCCCAACTACAAGTAACTTCACAAGCATTATTTTACATTTCTTGATCCTCACCTCTAGAGAGAGAATTTTATAATTTAAATTGTAAGAGTTGCTATAAATATTAAATTTAAATTGCTTGAAAATCTCATAACTTTAGTAATAAATAAAATTTTATAAAAATATAATATTTTGAAATATATTAAATCTAAATTAATTATAAAAAAATCCGACAATATATTGAATTTTATAAACCAATATTGAATTGGTTAAATTGTATTTTTGAATAATTTCTTATTATTAATATTTTATATTAAAAATTGAACAAGTTACACATTTTCGACTTATTAAGAACTAACTAAATTATTTTATCTTTAATTTTTTTTTTTGTGAGTATTGAAATATTTTACTAATTAAGATAGAATGAATATGAATGAATTATCGAAGTAATAGAAAAATATTTATTGTAACTTTACAGTCATAGTTTCAACGATAGTAAACTTTGTAATTTATAAAAATATTTTTTCGTTTTTTTTAAAGTAAGTCGTTTTGCATGCAATAGCATATATAAAAATTTGATAAAAGTTCACCAATACATAATCTATAATAAATATTATTTCATAAAAATAAACATCACGATGATACCATTTAATAAACATAAACATCATCTAAGATACACTTTCAAATTCACTATCATTAGCTAGTTATATACACCTCTAGTACATATCAACGTCATTAGTTAGCACATAAATATAATAATCTAACAAAGCATCATCGTCGTGATCACATCTAACAAAACACAAACATCATAATCTAACATCATCACCACACACTAATATACATCTCATGTCAAATAATTGCTATCACATACACATCTATCTGCAAGCACATTAAATGAACATATCTAACATGAACTAACAATATACACATCAACATCAACATATAAATTAAGTACATAAACATGAATAAAAAAAATGATATATATATATATATATATATATATACATATATATACATATAAGTCAAATAATTGCAACCAAATATCTAATACAATAGAAATAGTAGTGCCAACCTGGTATACAAAAAAATACGATGGATGGTCAACTACTACCTCAATGTCTGTTGAAATCTGAGGTGGAGGAGAAGGTGGCTTATCTGCTATGTGAGGAAAAACATAAGGCACGTCTTCTAACTTTGGAATATGATCATCAAGTGACTAAGGAGGAGGTGTACTACTAGAAGGATTACCGAAAACCTAACCATCATTTGATGGGGTGGTACTACCAGAAGCATCATGATCATGTCCCCCATCATCATGATAATGATCACCACCCTCATCATCATGATCACCACCCTAATCATCATGATCTGACATATCTGCCGTTGCATGCCCTGCATCCCTCATCGCTACCAATAGCCTACTAGCTCCGATGATATGACACATAAGAGACATCATCTTGTGTGGAAAATCCCTGTAGAGATCAAAGAACCTAGGATATGCACTGATGTCTCATGCCCTCGTAGGGTGGATTCCCTCCTTAACCAAAACTCTAGACAATCTATCATAGTAGTTCATCTGAAATCTCAGACCAGCCCTATGGGCCCGAATGCCCATGCCCCCTTAAGGATGTGCCTCATCCTCTTATGCCTCACCCATCTCCTCATTTGCTCCATCCAATGGGGGAGGATGCATGTCCCCGTGGAATGTGTCTATGTCTACAAAATATATATTACACAACAATAGTTAGATAATTTAATTAAACAATTTAATAAAACAAGTTAAAGAACATGCTAGAATAAATTTTATTCTAATTAATTAAAACAATAAAATGAAACTAGATCAATTTAAACAAAACACTAATATTACCTCTATCATATGGAGGCTTAATGAAGCGAAAAAAGTTCCTTCTCAAACTAAATACTCCATAAGACTTGGAATATGAAAATATCCATGAGGATACACATATTATTATATAAAAGGTATGAGGAATGAGATAATTGAATGTTACAAATGAGGCTTGCTTATATACCTAGATAGGTGCCTCTTCACGAAAGGTCATGTATTATCAGACAAGCCCTTTCAGCCTAATTACTAATTAACTAATTAATAATTATTTACATTATTTTTTTCATTACATTGCCTTCCTCATCAAAAAGCTTTGTCATCAAATCTTGTTGATGAAAGGCCTTGATTTCTTTTTTTGCTACACATGTGTTCCTGTGTCGGGGCAGTCATCCTTGTCGATACGAGTCGATATAATCCTCGGAGTGACAAACAAAACTGTCGCACTGAGAATGGATCAGACCATCCTAAATCAATCTTCTGTGGAATCTTGTGGCGACTTGAAACTTGTGATGAATTATCACTTGAGCAGATTGCACTGACATTAGTATTCTTTGAAACATCAACTTGTTGTTTATGTTCTGAATACATAGTTTGGTCAAGTTGTCTGCTCCTGTGATTCAGATGTCGATAGGGAACTTTCTGGTTTGAATTCTTTGATTTTCTTCTGGTGAGGATGTTATTGAGTTGGTTACAGAACCTTCACTTAGAATGTTCCTCGTCTGAACTGCAACAACTAATTTTGTGTCTTCTGCAACTTGCTTGTCTTCTTCTTGGGCTGTGACATTTACTGGATCAATGTTTGTTTTTTCTTCAAATTTAATTTCTACATTTGAAAGTTTCGATGATTCCTTTTGGAAATGTTGTTTTACCCTGTTTTCTAATGACTGCTTGTCCTTCTTCAACTTCTTAATTAGATGGGTGCTCGATGTTTATTAGATGCGACAGTAACAAGGTAAGGTTTTGATTTTTTTTTAAATTTATATATATATATATATATTGTTTTTATTTATTTATTTCTCCTATAGTTTTTTTTTACCCTTTTTTTAAAATATTTTCTTTCTCTTCTTTTTTTAATATCTTTTTTTTTTTTTTTTTAAATTCTTCCTTTTTAATATTTCTTCAAATTTTTAATTCTGGCCAAAGGCATCTGACGAAATCAACAAACAAAGAGACTCAAAAAGTGTAGAGAAACGCTTCAACAACAAAAATGTTGACGAATTTTTGATGGCCAAGGGCATGGATCAGAGAGCGTGGCTCTGTGCAGCGTGAGCGACTAGAAGATCGAACTTCTTCGATACCAAATGAAGTGAAAAAAGTTCCTTCTCAAACTAAATACTTTAGAAGACTTGGAATATGAAAATATCCACAAGGATACAAATATCATTATATAAAAGGTATGAGGAATGAGATAATTGAATGTTAAAAATGAGGCTTACTTATATACCTAGACATGTGCCTCTTCATGAAAGGTCATGTCTTATCAGACTTGCCATTTTAGCCTAATTAATAATTAAATAATTAATCATTATTTACATTATTTTATTCATTACACTTAACGGATGTGAAGAGAATGTTGGGACACTATCTCCAATCAATCCCCGCGTACGGAATGACAACAAGATAAAAACATGGTCAAACTCACTGGCGAGTAGCACCAGTGCGTGTGTGGAAATCCTAGCCGAATACTTTGGCAGACCTCTCTTGGGCATCATTTGGCCCCACATGCGCATATGGACCTCAGCCATCGACCTAGGAGGGCGACGGTAAAATGTAGGCCTCGTCTTTGGAAACCTCTCAAAAAATAAACAAAAAATCTCTAAAGTGAAAGGGAGGCTTGCACTCCCATGTATCACCGCACAACATCTATCGAAAGCCATATAAAATTGCCTCAAAAAAATGGGATACCATCTGATACATCATGGTGCTTGAATCAAAGAATCAACATAATACAAAAGAGGGAAACTAATGTGTTTCCCATCATTACTAAAGTGTGCAATGGTGGTGACTAATAATGAGAGGAACCTAACCTCTTGTGTAGAAAAATAAGAAATCTCTAGCTATCCACCATGCACCTAAAAATCAGCTGGACAGACTACATGAGGCCCAACATATATCTATGAGCAGGCAAGCTAAATATCTGCTACAACCCCATGGGGACATCAGGGAACTAGGGAAAATCCTCCCCTCTCCTGGATAGGCTAGTGATAAAGTATATGTCCTTGTCAGAGGGCCTATACCATACCTTCGGACCGACATGGAAACCCTGCTCCTGGACACTCCACTAACGGATCAGATGCTCCAACAAGACAAAGTGCGCCTTCAGGGATGTAGCCTCCTCATATTACTGAAGGACGCCTACATTCCTTAAGAGTGCTTGGGTCGCCGCACTAATAGGGCAAGAGTATAAATCCCTCTCCCTCTCTCTAGCCTCCCATGGTTAGACCATATTGTATTGGTCCTCCACTTTCTCCTGCTCCTGTTGCTACTCCCTTTGTTGACGTATCTGCTACATGATTTGGCATATAAAATACATCAACTTCATACATAAAATACAAATGTTTTTTTATTAAATGAAAAATGTAACATACCTTTCAATTAAATTTTTTTTTCCTTGGTGCGCCCAAAAAACAACAATTAAAGATGATTTTTTTAAGGGTTCATTAGCAAAAAACAAGTCATAAATTAAATATTTCATTCTCTATGTAAGACTAAGAAAAGATAAAATATTTTCTAGAATAAAATTTAGATAAACCAAGGAATTTCTTCGAAGTTTGGGCTGACTTTAAAGCCTATAAATAAAATAACAAAAGTCAAATCAGAAATAAACTATGAATTATCTCAATACGATTAAGAAAACATAAAATATCTAGTAATTTAAAAGAAAACTACCTAATTCAGGGACTCTCTTCTAGCAATAAATTAGAGGCAACAACTCTATACAAGTAACAAAATATAAAATGTTTGCAAGTTTCAAAGTAAAACTAAATAAATTAGGATCTTTCTTCTTGGAAGATTTAAAGTGTAGAGATAGAATGAGAAGATGTGAAACAAATAGGTGTAATGCATCTTCCTTGTAAAAATTAACGTATAAAAATAGATAATTATATAATAGCTGGCAAGTGAGAGATATATGGGGTTGTGACCTGAGAATTGGAGAAAATTTTAAGATATTTGCTTATCTTCAGAAACTTTTGTCGGAGTCCTCAAAGTTTTCGGCGATGACACTAAAGAAGAAACTATAAACAACAATACAAAATCATATTGACTTTAGTAAAATATTCTTGTGGTAACATGAAAGAATGGTTAAAACATGTACAAGTTTTTGAGTTTAATTCATGTATGTCAAAAGGTTGCAAATTTTAAAAGAATTTTCAAACTAGAGTAAAATAATGCCTCTACCTCCCCAAGTGCGACCATGATCAATGATCTCGCCATTTTGGTTTTTAGTACGACATCAAATTCTAAAACCTTAAAAAAAAATACTAAGAACCAAACATATCTTACCCGAAACCTCAAAGGATGTTAAAGGAGCTCTGGCAGTTGCATACAACGCAAATAAATATAGCTTAAATAGAAGTCCAAAAATATGAAACACGTTTCCAATGAAAGCTAATAATTTAGGGTTTTTTCAAGAAAATACAACACCGAATCAAGTGCAACATTAAAAATACTAACTCTGAGATAGGTATGGTATATGACACCCACCAAAAGCGTTCAACAATGAAAGTACAAAGCAAGGGCAGAGAGGCGTCAGAATTAATGAATTGCAACTATATGAACTACATGACTTTGCACTGGTATAATGAACCCACACTTTTGTACAATAAAATTCTACCATGTTGTCCTTGTATTTATTTTTTGACACGACATGATATGTTTGAATTTATTTTTAGTGAGATTATAAAGGCTTCTTGGCAATTTTTAGTTTTTTCTAGTGAGAAATTATATATATATTTTCTATATTGTCAAATCCAATCATGCTCGATATTAAATTTGTATTTTTTTTCTTAATTTCATTTTATTATTATTATTTTTAGTAAATGTCACATCCAATCATAGGTAATTAGTCTAATCAACCTTTGCAACAAATTAAAAAATATTTTTTTGATTTATGATAATTTTGAAAAACATTTTTAAATTTCAAAAAATAAAAAATAAAAAATATCCAAAAACGTTTGAAAACATTAAACGAATTTTTTTCCAGAAACAAAAGTGAAAGCAGTTTGACTGAGAATCGATTTCTATACTCCTTGCTATGGTAGGGACTAATTAGAAACAAAAGGAATAAGTATAAAAATAAAAATAAAAATAAAACTACATAAATCATAATAAATAATGTTGATGATGATTATTAACGTTCACTAATATCAACATGGTCTATCAGAGCTTAAGAAAGTATGATATTAATTGGTATTCTTCTACATTTTATTTCTAGGATCAAAAAGAAGGGAGAGAAGTGTTCCTAGATCCTCGTAGTTTTGTTGACTTAACAAGTCAAAAAAGTTGGTAGTGTGGCAAAGATTTTGGAAATTAAAAGAGATGTGAGTAAGATCTGGACAATCCAAGAGAAAGTGTTTTTCATATCAACCCTCTTAGTATCACAGAGGTGACAAACCCTTTCATCCCAAGGTGTTTTGAGAATAGACCAATGCCCAATTTCACTTTGAAGCTGATGAGAATTAGTTTTTATCTTGGCAATGCTCATTTTCTTCTTAGCACTAATCAATACAAAAAGATAATTCTGGTTTTCCAGATTGAGGTTGATCACCTCGTTATAATACCTTAGATTCCTTTTTCCCTCTAACTCCTTATCTCCCCACAACTTATCCTTAAATTTGGAAGTAATAATTTAATATTATCCTTTTTCTTCAATATGATCTCCTCCTTTACCCCCCAATGGTCTAGCCAATACTAGGCAGCCTTATGCCAACCTTTCTTAAGCCGAAGGTGGGGTTTTTGCATGAGTTAGAAGCAATTTTAGGATACCTCTTGCCTTCGTTGTAGAAATTTGATATAAATTGCAACTGCTCAAGATTTAAAACTGAAAAAAAGAGACAATACTACTCTACTGATCTGCGGAATGGAAATCACAATTTATAGCAACATGCATAGACATGCAATAAGAAAAACCACAAGTACACTGTGATTTCTAGGGGAACCTAGCTGGGAAAACCCCCTCAAGCCTATTTTCATAAATCAATTGAATAGAGAAACTATTACAATTGCTTGATCCAGCTCTAAGATCAACCTTCAAAATAATAATTATTTTTTTTGCTCAATGAGAAACTTTTTCCAACACTTAGCCAAATATTTGCTCACCTAGCCTCTTATTTCCTTGCACAGTTACTGAGGAAATTAACCTCTAAAAGATAGTAATTTCCTCGTAATTGATTGTGAAATTCCAAGGATTGATCTCCTGGCCTCATGCAACACCTATACACTCAAAATAGGATACAAATCCTACTACACTATCTTGTCATCTCCATTTCAGCTAAGTAATTTGAATTACGTGAATGCATTAGCTATTTTGGGTTGATTGATAAGTTAACTGACGGATCTATGAGTTAGACTATTTTCCCAATACACAACTAACCTTCAACTGACTCTATCACTAGTTAGAGGTCATTTAACTGAATACAATTGAAAATAATTGAATTGTATTACTAAAACTTAGCAATCACACATGCATGAATGAACTCCAAGCCCACTAACTCGAATTTACTGAGTTAACTGAGTGACAAGATCCATGTCACACTAGTTAATTTCCTCCAAGTTGTCCTGCTGATGTGTAAATTCGATTTACTCAATTTGGCTAAGGCTAAAGTCAAATTGAGCCTTTCTTATTACATTTTTTCAAAACTCCGTCTTAGAAAGAAAGATATTTTTCACCACCCCTAGCCTGCACTTGTGGAATTCGAATTTACCTCTTGACAATATATTTTTCAAGATGTCAGCATCTTGCTCCTTAGTTGGAATGTACTGTAGAAACATAATTCTCCTCTGCACACAATTCTGCAAATGATGATACCGAATATCAATGTGCTTGGACCTGCCATGAAATACCAAATTCTCAGAGAGATCAATGAAACTCTGATTATCACAATATATCATTGTCAGATCCATCTTCTGAATGAAAAGACCCACAAGTATTTTCCTCATCCATATGACCTCACATGTTGTTTTACTTGCAACCATGTATTCAACCTTCGCTGAGCTGAGTGCCACAAACCTCTGATTTCTACTGTACCAGGAAATAGTTGCGAACCCAACATTGAAGATAACACCTGAAGTAATTTTCCTCTTTTATGGACTCCCTGCCTAATCTGCATTAGTGAAGCCTTGGAGCTTCACTCCCTCTATAATATTATACCATAATAAATACTCGGTATTGCCTCTAAGGTACCGTAACACATGATTTTCTACCTTCCTCTACAACTTGGTAGGCCTCACAATAGCTTGAATCAGCTAGTTTATTGCATAACACATGTCGGGTTCTGCATTCTAACAGGACTCTGATTTTGCAGATAGACAATGATGTTGCATGCTTCTGCCCATAGATTTAATGGTAAACCTTGATCATGCAACATGGCCCTTGCTTCTCCCACTATGCTTCTATTCTTCCTTTCATCTACCTCATTTTGTTGTGGGTTATGGGGTGGTATAAGTTCTCTTCGAATACCGTCTTTGGAAAAAAAAACTTGAAGGTGTGCGAAACAAATTCACCTCCATTGTTGCTCCTAAGAGCCTTCACCTTATTTCGAGTCTCCTTCTCAACCAATTCCTCGAATTCAACAAAAATTGAGAAAAGTTCATCCTTATTTCGCATGAAGAAGATCTAACATTTTCTATAAAAATCATAAATAAAAATAACATAGTACTTATGTTATGTTGTGGAAGTTGCAGAAAATGGTTAACAAACGTCATAGTGGAATATCTCCAAGATTTCATTTTCTCTACTATCTCGGTCATGGAAAGTGGATTTGACATATTTCCCCAATGTGCAACCCTTGTAGAGATCCTGCTGGTCAAGGGAGCCTTTAGGGAGACTAGTGGTATTTTATTGCATGATTTTTAGGGAACCATGGTGTAGATGACCCAATATCCTCTGCCAGAGTTCTCCAACATCTCGACTTTGCAGTTTTTCATCCTTACTACTCAATGCAGTATAATCTCCCACCTCAAGTTTGTATAAGTTCTTACCTAAACCCTAATCTGCTTCACCTACCCAGTAGCTATGTGTATCATAAAGGCTTTACCTTACTTAAAATAACATCATATCCATGATACTCCAATACTTCTACAAAGATTAGGTTCTTCTTCAACCCGAGTACAAACATAATATCTTTGAGGCGAAGAGGAGAGGTTTTCTCCCTCTCGAAGGTGACAGTACCAATTCCTGTAGCACTGTACCTCCCATCATCCCCCATTTCGATATGCATCTGGAGATCCTTCTCCTCTAGGATACTGAAAAATTACTTGTACCCTTTCATATGGAACGAGGCATTAGAATCAAGGTACCACACACTCCTCATAACAATACTAGCCATGAATTCTATTAGGGTGAAGTCTAAGTCGAATTGTGAAGCCAATGCTTCACCTCCTGCTCCTCCTGAAGACTTATTGGTAGAATTATTATGCAAACATTTTGTTGCATAATGCCTGAGTTTGTGGTATTGGAAACATTTGATCTTGCTCAAGTCTTTCTTATTTCCATTATTTTGGCTGGATTCAAGTTTTCTTGGGTTCTTCTTTCCTTTTCCCTTCTTCCCCTTTCCAACCAAGGGAAAATTCTCTTCATCCTATGTTCTAGATGAATTTCACTCTCTGGTATTTTTCCTGAACTCTTCTTAAAGAAAATCATACCATAACCTTTCCCAAATAGGTAAATCTTCCCTTCCATTCACAGAGTAATGGTAGCTGTGCCAAGATTTTGGAAGGCCTAGACGCGCTAGGCTCACAGTTAGAAATTAATTAACGGAGCAATTAAATACACAAAATATTGCAGAAATACAAATACAGAAACACATAAAATAAGAGATACACATATATATGCAGTTCACCCAATTTGGGCTATGTCTAAGAAGAAACAGTCAATCGTTCCATTTTATATTTTCCAAAAGAATATAAAGAAACAACCTACAACAAATTAGTTGTAATTTTGTCTTCGCTCTCACTTGACCTCGTCTTTCTCTCTCTCTTAAGAAAAATAATACACAACTGAAATACAATTCCATTATATAAACCGAGGGTTGCCTTATATGGAAAAAAAACCCTAAATCAACATAAATTCTACCGTTATATCATCCTCCTAGTGAACGCCCCAGATTAACTACAAAATTATAATATTTAACAAGGCAAATTTTCATCTATTTTTAGCTTCAGGGGGTGACGACTTTCATATGGGTGATGCTTCCGCCCTATTTAGGAACTGGGGTGCAACGTGGTTGAGACAAAAAAAGCCTCTGAATAATTAGGAAGATAATCATGCTCCACACCTGACACTCATGAAGTCATCTTCTGGAACATTCACCCCAACCCCTCCAAGCTCATCTGGAACTTGTGTAAATGTGGAGAGATATTGTGGAATAATATCATTCTTCTGCATACTTATGTTTCGAAGTTTGTATTTTGGTGCCAATTTTCTATGGCCACTTCTATTTTCAAATAGATCAGTCAATGTCTTCCACATAGAAAATGGTGTCTCTTTTCCATGGAGATTTGAGACCACATGGTTCCTCACACACTCCAGAAGAATTCTCCTAGTCTTTGCAACATCATTCTTCCATTGGGCTAATTGTTGTGCATTTAACTATGGAGGTTATGAAATATCAATTTTAATATATTCTAACACACCATTATCATTGAGCACTACTTCCATTTGATTTCCAAGCTATGAAATTCAAGCTACCCTCCAGGGCATACTCTAATCCTAGTCCGTTGAAAGAAATGATCCTGATCCCAAAGAAAAACTATTGCACTGAAGCTGTAAAATAGAAAACCCGAGTGACAAGCTCAAAAATTTACTATTTCTAATGTGATTTCAAAGGCTCTAATACCATTTAGAAATTTGATAGTTTTTGCAACTGCTCAATATTTCAAACTAAAAATGAGAGACACAATTCGACTCTATTAATATGCGGAATGGAAATCACAATTTAGATCAACATGCATAAACATGAAATAAGCAAAACCACATGTACACAGTGATTTATAGGGAAACCCAATTGGGAAAAACCCCTCAAGTCTCTTTGCATTAATTATTTGAATAGAGAAACTATTACAATTGCTTGCTCCAGCTCTGCGCTCAACCTGCAAAAGAATAATTTTTCTCTCTACTCAATGAGAAACTTTGGCCAACACTTAGCCAAATATTTTCTCTCTTAGCCTCCTATCTCCTTGCACAATTGCTAAGGAAATTAGCCCCTAAAAGATAGGAATTTCCTCCTAATTGATTGTGCAATTCCCAAGGATTGATATCCTAACCTCATGCAACACATGTACACTCAAACTAGTATATAACTCGTGTTACACTACCTTGTCATCTCCACTTCAGCTGAGAAATTTGAATTCCATACATCCATTAGCTATTTTGGGCCGATTGAACAATTAAATGAAAAATCTCTAAGTTAGACTATTGTCCCACTGCACAACTGACCTTCAACTGACTCTATCAATAGTTAGAGGTCAGTTAATTGAATACAACTAAAAATAACTGAACTTGATGACTAAAATTTAGCAACCACGAATGCATGACTGAAATCCAAGCCCAATAACTCGAATTTACTAAGTTAATTGAGTGACAAGATCCATGCCACACTAGTTAATTGCCTCCAAGTTGTCCTACTGATGTGGAAATTCGATTTACTCAATTTGACTAAGGCTAAAGTCAAATTGAGCCTTTCTTGCTACATTTTTTCAACATTCATGTTATATAACTTCTTCTTATACATGAGATACCTATTCATAGTCATGCTTTCAATGGGGGAAATACCAACTTCATTTAGGAGGATAGTGTAGGGAGTATTTCCTTTAATCTTGAGGTTGTAGGTTATACATTTCTTTTGGACCAGCTCAAACTTCTTCCACGATTCTCTAGATATACTACAACCGCAAACCTCACATCCATATAAACTACCAAGGGCTATGATAGTATCAAAGATGAATACAATGCATATAATATATATTATATATATAAATATAATAAATCAAATTTCAAATTTAATATAGACACGCATTTATATATAAATGTATAATGATAGGTAAAATAAAATAAAATAAATAAATAATAATAATAAAAATAATTATAATTATAATTATAATTATAATTATATATATATATATATATATATATATATATCTATATCTATATATATATAATGTTATAATATAAATGTATTATATAAATAAAAATAAATAAATAAACAATTTTTAATTAATAAAGGATGGATCAAGACATACTGAAAGAGGTTAATTGAGACTTAAAGAAAAACAAAAAGAAAATGAAGAAGCAGGGAACCAAAACAATTAAAAAATGAAGCAAATCTTGAAGCAAGGGTAGGAATCTAGTTCTTGCTTATATTCCAACCATCATCCCTATTTAGTGATGCAATCAACACCAAACAAAATAACTCTTGCTCTTCAGCGTTAGTCGAGGATGTCGAGAAAAATAAACACCACATCTACTTTGAGGAGTCTGAGGTCACTACCAAGATTGATCACTTCTATCATAGTGAGTTTAATGAAGCCATTGAAATGGAGAAGCAAGTGAGAAATCTCAATATGGTTGATGGTTGGAAAATAAGAAAAAATGGGATTCTTGCCCTTACTTCAATATTAGCTTCATTTTAAAATTGTTCTAGTTCCTGCTTCTTCCTTTCCTTTTTTTTTTAGGTATAAATTGATCTCTTTTATTATGTCTTCATCCATATTTCTTTTTTGTTAATTTATTTATTTATTATTATTATTATATATTTATTTTATAACATTATAATATATAAAATTATATATAAATAAAATTCTACATTCAATATGACACGTTATAATCAACCTAGATCCATCTTATCTTTGGATTTATGAAGTGTCGATAGAGATAAAATCTATTGAGATTCAAAACTTGAGGAAATGGTTGCACCTTGATAGATTTGATCCTTCTAGTTGCTTGATAAATCTAGATTTAAGATGGAACTAAGCTGGTTATATATATATATAAACAGCCTAGATCCATCTTATCTTCGGATTTATGAAGCATCGAGAGGGATCAAATATGTCGAGATTCAAAACTTGAGGAAATTTTTGCACCTCGATATATTTGATCCCTCTCGCTGCATGATAAATCCAAAGTGAAGATGGATCTAACCTGGTTAGAGAGAGAGAGAGAGAGAGAGAGAGAGAGAGAGAGAGAGAGCCTATCATAACTCAGTTGTCAAACCAACAAGTGGGACAACCATCACATATATTGATAAAAACTATATAATCATTGATTAATTTTATGTACACTTTAATCTTAACCAAAATCGTTTCCAATGTAGAAGTAATAATTGTTTAGAGTAATATGCATTGACTCTTTTTACCAATTTGAAAGATGTGTAAACATCCCAATCAACTATTCAATTTAAAAAAAAAATGTTTTATTATTATTATTATTTTTAAATCTTAATTGTATAAAACAAATGCTACATGGTAGCTATTACATGCCGGTTAGTTTAAATATAGTTATTTTTAAATAAAAAATAATAAAAATTTAATTGTATATATCTCAATAATTGCACATAATTGCATTTAGGCAAAAAAATACATTTATTATTTATTATCTTTGTTTTGTTCCTTTATGTTTATGTGATGTTAGTAAATGAAATTTGAAAATCCACATAATCTAAATCCATTATAATTTAGTGATTTTGCCCATCATGCCGTCAATGGCTTGAGCCCTCCAAATAAACTCAATGTTATTAAGTAAACAAGAAATATATAATTAATTAGTCAAAGGCAGAAATAATTGATATAAATTGATGCCCACTTGCTACTATACATTTTTCACTTATTACCACACATTATTTTTTTAATGAAACAATGTTCAACTCACTATATAGGTTGAGTGGGCATCTACAAGGTCATACGTTCAAAATTAGAGAGATAGAGTATATATACATTGTGTAATTTATTAATATAAATATAACAATATCCTCTGCTAATAAATTTTAATTAGTAAAAAAAATGATTTTATTAAAATTTATGTTATCTATTTCGCATGAAAAACAAAAAAATATAAATATAACAATATCCTATACTAATAAATTTTAATTAATAAAAAATATAGTTAATTTTAAATAAAATACAATAAAAAGTTACAATTTTATATATCTCAATAATTGCACAGAATTGCATTTAGGCAAAAAAATACATTTATTATTTATGATCTTTGTTTTGTTCCTTTATGTTTATGTGATGTTAGTAAATAAAATTTGAAAATCCACATAATCTGAATCCATTATAATTTAGTGATTTTGCCCATCATACCGTCAATGACTTGAGCCCTCCAAATGAACTCAATGTTATTAAGTAAACAACAAATATATAGTTAATTAGTCAAAGGCAGAAATAATTGATATAAATTGATGCCCATTTGCTACTATACATTTTGCACTTATTACCACACATCATTTTTTTAATGAAACAATGTTCAACTCACTATATAGCTTGAGTGGGCCTCTACAAGGTCATAGGTTCAAAAGTAGAGAGATAGAGTATGTATACATTGTGTAATATATTAATATAAATATAACAATATCCTATGCTAATAAATATTAATTAATAAAAAAATGTTTTTTATTAAAATTTATGTTATCTATTTTGCATGAAAAACAAAAAAATATAAATATAACAATATCCTATACTAATAAATTTTAATTCATAAAAAAATGATTTTATTAAAATTTATGTTATCTATTTCGCATGAAAAACAAAAAGATATAAATATAACAATATCTTATGCTAATAAATTTTAATTAATAAAAAAAATGATTTTATTAAAATTTATGTTATCTATATTGTATGAAAAGACAAAACATAAAACAATTAGTCTTTACTTTCAAAACAAAAAATTAAAATAAACGGTCCCATTACATGCACACGAAATTGCATGCTGAATGCAAATCAAAGAAAGTAGCATTTAATGGGCATTAAAGTTTAAGACTAGGTAACAAATAAGCATCAAAGGCATAAATACACTGTGAAATAAAAAACATTTAATTCTGGAGTCTGTTTAGAAAAACCATTGAATAGGCACGAATAACTATAAGTTTTGCAATTTGCTACCCAAGCTTGTCAGAAACTTCAACAAGGTCGCAACATTTGGAAGGTTTCTAAATGTTGACACCTCGGTAAAATTCTTCGAATGATCAAAGTTCATATTGATGAAGCCAAAGGCATCTCCTTCGCGATAGTCTGAAGAAAGGCCAACAACCTTGCTGATTTCTTTGCAAATACTGGACTGGGAGACACCAATAGACTCACTTCTATGGAGTATAATTCAATTAGGGAGCCATCTGTCCAAAAAAAAATACTTGTATTAGTAATCAAGATCTGCAGCAGGCCACGACATCCTCGTCCTCGGCTCTCCCTCCCATTTACTTCAGTCATCATGATCACACCTCACACTTCCCCTCTCACGCTTAAGCATTACGATGGCTCTCCATCGATCCGCTCACTCCGATACGATCCCACCTCGGGAATTAATCCCCTGCATGTATCAACTCGCCTCTCTGGAACACTTTCCAGCCACCCTCCCGGGCCTTTGCCTCCCACGAATACCTTCATATACTCCTTCCCCCATCCTTGCACCACACACCCCTTTGTTTCATTTGGCTTCTCCGCTGCCTCTTTTCCCAGCCCCGTTTGGCCTCTCAGCACTGTCCCCTCTCATCTCATTGCCTCTTCTGTCACCCTTCATCTCTGTCCCATCTCCATGGCTCCAAGGCGTCCTCATCCTCATCCCCCTCCCCTTGCTCGTTGCGGTCACCAGGCCTTCTGGGCCAACCCCTCTCACTCGCCTGTAACCAGAGCTGAGGTCTCTGCTAGAAATGCAGCCCACACCTTTGTTGAAACAACTCCCCAGATCCTGTAGCAACACATTGTAGACATGTAGTCAGAAGCCTACATCCGTCGAAGGGCTGTGCCAACAGAAGCGGTCGATACCTCTCTTCGCTAGATTCCGAATCTAAGCGTTATGAGAGCCCAAAATAATTTATATATCCAAACCATCAATCTGCACTAGCAGACGAAAACACTTATGGATATTGCATTACAGGAGTAGTAGAACACCAACAAGGAGCTGGAAACACAGTTCAACGGTGCACTATCGGCAGGGTCCCAAGATTGAAGAGGAGGCTCCCTCCAAGGATGGCAACCAGGAAGTTGGCCCTCATTGCTGCGTTGCCACATCTTTGGTCCGGGGGAAGGCACCTTGGACAGACCAATTAGTGTTGAGGATAACTTGAATGATGAAGTGGAAGTGCAACACTCCCTTGCGCCATAACCTCTTGACGTTTTCCTTGGTTCTCTCTGTTTCCATGTTTTTCCTATTGTACTCGAGGCTTAACAACCTTTTTTTTGGCTCTTCTCGATGCTTCAGTCTCTCTATTTTTGTCAAGGTTTTTGACTTCTCCCCTCTGAATAGCTCCCATGTAAATTCCTTTCTAAAGGGCGAGAATCATTTTTTTCCAAAGGCAAGTTCGAATACTCTGCCTCTTCAAGTAGCGATGTAATCTATGTAACTTTTTGAATGTGAATAGACCTGACTAACTTACAAAAAAAAAAACTATAAGTTTTGCAATAACATGTTAAAGTTTTGAATCAATAGAACTTGAGATAAATATATTAAAATATTATTAAAAAATCATGAATTTCTATTCATAATGTTTAACATTAGATAAATTTTAATTTTTTTGAGTCAAACAGAAATTAATGTCAAATCACTAGCCAACCTAATGAAATATACATTGCCTCCGGCAGATATAATAATAATGCACCTTTTTAAAACTTAATACCAGCTAACTATTATTATTATTGATATTATTAAAGACTACTTGCTAATTATTATTATTCTTTTATTCTTTTATGTATATAAAAGTTAAGATTATTGATATTAATATTCTTTAATGTATATGAAATTGCTTAACTCTGTTCGTATAAATCACTTAAAACACACTTGTGTTTAATTAATATATTCAATCAATGGCTCAATTTATGCGTGGAATTTTTAATGCCACACTCATCGTTTCATGATTTAGTCTTCTGTACCGAATTATGAAGGTACTTTCAGGACATCAAAAGCGCTGGATTGTACTTTGAGGACATCGAAGCTTCAACGCTTTGAACGATATTAATGTGTGAAGTTCTTCTGCTCTTGAAAACTGTGTATTGGGGATTTTGAAATGACATGACTTGTTGTTCAAATGAACAAATATCCAGTAGATATAACGAAGTGACATCTGCACTGTAAGTTTTTAATAGGACTTCAGAGTCTCAGAATTAACATTTAATAAGATTGCACGAATAACTATGAGTTTTGAAATAACATGCCAATAGAATTTGAGATAAATATATTGAAATATTATTAAAAAATCATGAATTTCTATTCCTAATGTTTAACATTAGATAAATTTTAATTTTTTTGAGTCAAACAGAAATTAATGTCAAATCACTAGCCAACCTAATGCAATATTCATTGCCTCTGGCAGATATAATAATAATGCGCCTTTTTAAAACTTAATACCAGCTAACTATTATTATTATTGATATTATTAAAGACTACTTGCTAATTATTTTTATTCTTTTATGTATATAAAAGTTAAGATTATTGATATCAATATTCTTTAATGTATATGAAATTGCTTAACTCTGTTCGTATAAATCACTTAAAACACACTTGTGTTTAATTAATATATTCAATCAATGGCTCAATTTATGCGTGGAATTTTTAATGCCACACTCATTGTTTCATCGTTTAGTCTTCTGTACCGAATTATGAAGGTACTTTCAGGACATCGAAAGCGCTGGATTGTACTTTCAGGACATCGAAGCTTCAACACTTTGAACGATAATAATGTGTGAAGTTCTTCTGCTCTTGAAAACTATGTATTGGGGATTTTGAAATGACATGACTTGTTGTTCAAATGAACAAATATCCAGTAGATATACCGAAGTGACATCTGCACTGTAAGTTTTTAATAGGACTTCAGAGTCTAGGAATTAACATTTAATAAGATTGCACAAATAACTATGAGTTTTGAAATAACATGTTAAAGTTTTGAACCAATAGAATTTGAGATAAATATATTAAAATATTATTAGAAAATCATGAATTTCTATTCATAATGTTTAACATTAGATAAATTTTAAATTTTTTGAGTCAAACAAAAGTTAATGTCAAATCAATAGCCAACCTAATACAATATACACTAAACACGCACTTACTCAAACACGGGTATAATGATGTGTGAGTATATATATATATATATATATATATATATATATATATATATATATATATATATATATATATATATATTAGATAACTAATCCTTGGGTTAGTTTGTGTTAGGGTAATTGGTTATTAAAATCCAAGAAAACCCGAGAATTGATTCAACAGTTTCTAGTTGTATTTATATGAACATCATCGTACATCATTATTTGAGACATTCATTAATATATTGTTGAGTTTGTTTCTAGTTTGTGTGTCTTACAGTGGTATCAGAGCAGGTAGTTCATCCACCTGTTGATTAAGTTGAGCCACTTGTTTTGTGGCCTTCTTGGGCATCCCTCTTTTCACATACTTTGAACTCCTTTTGTGCAGTCCTTCTATGGAATTTTGAAAAAGGTAGATGACTGAGAATGTGTGGAGAGATTGGTGCATATTTTAATTAAAACTATAAAAAGGCATGTGGAATCTATGTTGAAGGGAGAAGAACCAGTTACCTGAAGAAGTCTGTAATGGAGAAATAATGTTGTAGCATAAATAAAAGGTATTAATTGTTATTTTAATCGAATGATTTTTTTTATTAATCTTCAACTAAAAAGGAAGTGTGGCATAGAGGCACAGTGATAAAAAATGCAATCGAAGAGTGGGAAAGCCCTTTCAAGAAAGTTTTTTTTTTTTAAATAAAATGTTTTGGACATTAGAGATTAAAAGGATATTTTAAAGTTATTTTGCATGCTGGAATTGGTGATGAAAATCTCGCAAAGATTTATCGAAGGGTAAAAGCTAGTAAAAGAAAATTCACGAAATTTTAAAATTTTATACGAGGTATTTTCAAGAATTTTATATCAAGGAATACATTTATTTGATTTTTGTTATTACTTCAAGGTTCATCAAAATTCAAACTGGATGGCTACACATAGAACATGGAGGTATGGAAATTAAAGAATTAAATATAATATAATATTATTGTTGTGTTATATTGAAAATAAACAACGCTGCAAGAAGTTAATCACTCAAAGTGAATGAAAAAATCAAGAAAGAGTAAATGTTTATAAAATTTATTTATTTAATGGTGGTTGATTGTATAATGCTTATAATTTTTGGTGGTAAAAAATTAAATTTTGTGAAGCGCAATAAGAAAAGTAAATGTTCGTCGTGAAAGAAAGTATGAAAATTTCAAGTTCGAGCGAAATTTAAGTGGAAAAAAGTTGAACTTGAAGTACCTTAAAAGAACCCTCAATTGGTGAAATAAATTACACTTCATATATATTGTTGAATACATATTCCAACCTTATTAAGTAGATGTGGTGTATTAAAATTGGTAGAGAGTTGACACTACAAAAAAAATAAATTGGAGAAATTTAAAGTTTGCAGAATAATTGAATTTTCGTGACATTAAGGGAATTTTTGAAATAAATAATGGTCAATATGTTTTTTAACTTTGAAGTTAAATGACCACTCAGAAGAAATGGTTTTATGACTCTGAATTTGAATGACTGCACACAAGAAATGGTTTTATGACTCTAAATTTGAATGACTTCTTAAACGAATATGGAGACATTTTCCAGAATATGAGATCACAAGTAAGGTGAATACATTTCCTATATATTTTATATTACTTCCAGAATCAACATCTTTGTGTGGAAAGAGGCAGAGCCAGAAATGTGAAAGTGAAAAGAGAAAGAAGCAAACCCATAAAGGTGAAAGTGAATGGAAACTATATCAAAATTGTGATTAAAGAAAATATTTCTCATTTGTTTTATTATATTTAAGAAAAATAAAATGGCTAAAGAAAGGTGAAATGAGAAAGTAAAAATAGAAGTGGCTAATTCTGAAATTAATTAACTTGTGGTGGAAATATTTCAAGACAAGGATTTTTTTGGTTTTTTGTAAGTTTGGTGGCACCTCTCTATTCATTTGGTGAATCTCTACAAGACTCGGTTTTGCCTTTGGGTTTTCTCCCACATCCTGTACTAACATAATGGCCTTCACCATCAAGAATTTCATTGACCAATATAGGTGAACTGACTGTTTGAACATAGTCAGTCTACCTCTATTATTTCTTGGGTCTTTAACCAGAGGTTCCAATTCTTCATTAGGAAGGTCTGCCTCCACCTTTGTTTTCAAATCTTTCTCCCATACAGAAATCATAGAATAAACTTGAGCCGGTTTACCAACCCCATATGCATGCAATAGATTTTTTATATTTTCTTGTTTTGTTTTTCTTCCCCTATGACACTGAGGGTTTCTTGTTGAAGCTCCATTTTCCTTTCCTTTCTCTCCCACAGGATTTCCACCTCGTTGACCATTTCCTTTACCTGTATTTTCCTTGCCCATTTTTCTCTTTCCTAGGCCACCCAACAACTGTGAATCCACTCGAATCCACATCAGAGTTATCACCCTCCGTACAAAAGCCAAAGAGTTATACAGTCTAGGAGGTCCCAGATCATTGTAGCTCGTTTACGCGGTAGTCTTCTCTGCCGCGCCCTTGCACCAACATTCTAGTTAAAAAAACAACATTCTTTGCACTCCACAGTGCTCTGGAATGACCCTTAACTAAACTATGCATGCAACATATGACCCTTTCCACTTGTCGCGGTGTGTGACCCACATTCCCATCCTCCACTAACATCCCTTTACTTCCTAGCCTATTCTCATTTACTCCCAACGTGTGATGGCATGAGGCGGGCTGCCCACCAGCCCTGCCTCGTGTCGACTCAAATCATTTCCATCATATGCATGTGGATCCACTCCCACGTTACACCCCGATCGGGTGGGACAATTTTGTTTTGATTTGAAATAAGCTTTAAAATTTGAAGAGAAAAAGAAAAAAGGAAACAGTGAGATTTGAATCTTGAACCTAGTTTTGTGTTGGATTATTTTTATATCCCACCATCAAATCACTAAGCCAATTTTTATTTAAAACAAAAGGATAAAGATATTTGTATTTTATTTTTGAGGAGTACTTCACATATTTAAAAAAATGAAAACGAAAAGAATTGACTATGCGAGTTCATGTGTATGTCAAGTGAAGTTTAAATTTTAAAAATTTTGAGTATAAAATCAAGGAAATAAAATGCATTGTGGTTAGAAGAGTTCATTTTCTATGTTAAATTACACAAGGTCACAAGTTCAAATCTTTGTGAAGGTAATTTTTGGAGATATTTTTTTGGAAGTTGTCACAAGAGGAAGAGAACATGATTTCATTTTCCATGGGTCAATTTTGTAGCAATTCCACTTTTACCTAAACGTATCACTATTTGATGAATTTGCAACTCATGATTCATGGATATTGGATATAAATCACAACAAACTTGAGTTTTCAAATTCCTTTGGTGTTCATTGTATGGAGCAAAGATAAAAGTCCCTAATTATGCAAGTTGCACCTATATAACATTATTCATCTTTTTTTTTGAATTTTCATTGTAAACAAGTGCATTTTCTGTGGTAGTCGACACCCTTTTCAAAATTTATTGCAAATGTTTCCAATAGTGAACTAGAGAAAATGGTCGAAGTCGATAATCAAGAGAGTTGGACACCTTATTTGGTTCATCGTTTGCTTCAACTGGGATCCACTTCAATTTTCTTGACATAGTCATCAACGTTGCTTGGGACTAGACCTGCTGCATAATGTTTCTTGAGGTATAAAAGTTTGTTGAGGTGTTGAGTAGTTTTTCTTTTAGCCACGCTAAAATTGTTGAAATGACAACTTAATTTGTCCGAAGCTGATAAGGGAAACCATATTTCATTTACACATTAAATTTAATTATTATATCTTTGCATTAAAGATAATTAATCTCAAACTTTGTTGGAAGAGTCGTTGATACATAAAGTAAAGGTTTCCAAAGTTAAATGCAACATTTGACCTTAACAGATTTCAACTAGAGGAGATTTTGAAGGAATTTCGGTAGGGAACATATTTAATCCTAAAGCTTTCCATTGGAGGGATTGCATTATCAGATTAATTCGAGCTTGTTTTCTAGTTCTTATTCAACGAATTTTGTTTTGTCCTCTATCAATTTTCTTGAGGAAATTGGTTACTTGTTTTCTTTGATAGGTTTCTGGAAATGGTATGACAATGTTGGTGATGAAAGTGAAATTTGTTGCAAAAAGTATTTTGTAACATTTTTGAAAAGTAAATAATTTTATTTTGTGGCATTGGTGAAAGTATTTTTAGAAGTGGTAGGGGAGGACGCAAGTAGTGTCATTTGCTTAATAGTATGTTTTTTCCGTTGTTATATGTCGAATTATGTTGTAAAAAGGTGCATTTTCAATGGTAGCCAACACCTTTTTTTTTCAAATTTGATTGCTGGAGAAAATGACAAGAGTCGATAATTTGTTACAATTATTAAGCAGTTTAATGTTGTATACTGTTCATATCAGTGTCCAAGTTAGAAATGACACAATTTTTTACATCCAATCATGTTTTCAAAACACTAAAAGCAAAATTTAATTCTTGGAGCTAGAGTCACAGTTAAAGCGAGACAAACATCAGAAGAAAAATTGTGATTTTGAACTGGTGTTTGTTCAGAACAACACTTCGTTTGAGCCTGATTCTAATTTACAGTCAAGGATAGATCATACTATTTCAATGGAAAATTTGGATGCAGTTGAAAGTTCTGATATGAAACTTGCTATAAGACCATGGGAATAGATTACACACAATAAACACAAAATCAGTATGGGTTATAACAATGATATTTTGGATGTATCTTTTCAAATTCTAGATTTTTATAAACCAATAAAATTTTGAAGTGCAAGATTTTTGGATGGTGTTGTTCCAAAAAAGGTTGATAGATGCCAACAATGTAACAGAGTTGGACATGTGAAATATCGGTGTTTTGATCTTCACCAATGTAAGCATTATGAAAAGAAAAATCACCATTCAGAGAGATGTTATATAAAGAAGAATACTGCAAGAGAAAAACTAATTTTCATATGGAATGGTTATTGGGAATGGATGAAAACAGCCAAGAAGATTTACAGATCATACCAAAGGATTTGCTTGAGCATGTTGATGAGCCTTGTAGTGATGAAGAATACTTCTTACCGTGTGTCCGACAAGGGGGGAATTGTTGGTGGTCTGCTTAAGGTTTGAGACATCAAGCAAGACTGAGTCAAAATCCACATCGTGAGCCACAACCTATACCAATTAGAACCAAAGTTGTGAGACTTTAGTTGATTAAGTTGTTTGTGAACGAGCACTTCCAGATTCAGAATTGTTCGAGGAACTACTGTGATTGTTCCAGAGTTTGTGGTCACCTTATGATAAGGTGCTAAAAATAAATGTTAAAAAATGAAAGTTGTTGGAATGGTGTGGAAACTGAACAACCACGTAGATCTCGTCTTTTTGAATCCGACATAACTCATTTCGCGGAAAAACTGATACCATATGTTCCTGGAAACACGTTATGTTCATTTTCCCAAACAAGAAATTTTTTCAAAAATGACAACTGATTAGGCAAAAATTTGGGCCAGTGGCAGGTTACCACATGACCTCTTCTAGTTGGTCGAAAGGTATTTTTTTTTGGGTCTACCACTGCCTAACAAGTGACAGGCCCTGATTGGTTGTGTGTGGGTGAATTTTAGTTGGTGGCCAACCACATGCTGCCATGTGGCCCAACCAGAGGAGTCCACGTGGCATCACGGAGGCCACCAATTTTTTTTTGAATTTCCAAATTGCACCACATGGGAATTGACATCACAACCTACTACCAAACAACGCCAAGCCTTAACCGTTGGAATATCATTGTTCGTTGTTAAACTATGGTCCGAAATCCATACATAAAGTGTATTATAGAGGAGTTTGGGGGAAGGGTGTGAGGGATTATCCCCGCCCCCCGCATATCATATACATACAACCATAGCAGTGGAACTGGGGGGCGCGGAGGCGGAGCTTGACCATCCTTTAATTCAAAAATAAAAATTCCACCAAATTTTTATATTAAAAAATTTATTTCAACCACGCTTTTTAATGGATTAAAAATCAGATTTTAGGCATTATTATGCATTTTAATGATCCAAATTTTCACTCAGAATTCCAAAAAATTGTTGCTCGGTTAGCTGAATCAAGGTGGAATTGTAGGACAGTTACATATTTTGGGGAATTTGTGGTGTGATTAGCAGCAAAACTAGGGAGGGTCATAAGTTCTTCAGTTTTTGACCAATTTTGGAGCAGAAAGAGGCTAGATAGGCATTTTTAGGTGTTGTGAAGCTAATGGAATAGGTTTTGAAGCCATTTGAGCACTATAAATGTATGTAATCACCATTTTGAGCATAATGAAAGATGGCCAAGCCATTGGAAGCTGGACCAAGGAGACGTAGCCCAGGAGGGGTGAACTCCTTCATCATTTGTTGTGTTGTGGTTATTTTTATGCTGTATTTATCTGTTGTTTCTGCTATTTTAGAGTATTAAATTTATGCTTTATTTGTTTTTAAATTAATATAAAAGCTCACAAAAACTCGATTTTTAACACTTGTAATTTACAAACCCTCAAGCACATTTTCATCAAGATCTCATATAGATCAAGTTTGGTATCTGAGCATAGGTTTTATTGTTGTTGTGAGGATTTAATTTGTTTGCAAGTGTATGTGATGCTTACAAGGTTGAAGCTAAAGAGAGGAGAAGGAAATCTTGTGGTTGCAAGTCTACAAGTTAGGTCAAGGACAAGGAGAGCAAGTTTGCCACAATATCCACCACAAATTCTACCTCAAATTGCAGTTGAAGATTCAAAAAGTACGTCACATGAAGGAGAGCCTGAAAATATATCAGAGGATGAAAAATCCTTCAAGAAATCATTCTTTGATATGACAAGAATGGTGAAATTTCTCTATGAGGAGAGAATCACAAGGATGCAAGGTGAAAGCTCCAATATTCCAAAGGGAGATAAATCTTCAAAAGGAGAAGAAAGAGATGGAGACAAGCTTCCAAAAGGCAATGGAAATGGTGAAAAACCACCTTTGACACCACCATTCTACTAACCATCATCCCATCCTCACCATCATCTTCTTCCGTAACAAGCCCTTCACAAACACCTCCACAATCTCCAAAAAGTCATGGTAAAACTCCATTTTTGAAGCTTGACATTAAGTTTGATTTTCCTATGTATGATGGAGAGGTAGATGCTGAAATATTAGACAATTGGGTACATTATCTTGAAGTGTATTTCATGATACAAAGTATCAAGGATGTTGACACGAAGATTCATCTTGCTTCACTAAGATTGGAAAGTGCAACTCTTATTTTGTGGGAAGCGAAAACTCAAGAGGACATCAAGAAACATGGTAAGGTATGAACCTATTGGAATGATTTTGTTGCTGCCTTAAGGAGACAATTTTATCAATTAGCATACATGAAAAAGGCTATGATGGACTAACAAAACATTAGGCAATGTAAAGGACAAAGCATGCAGAACTATACTCAATACTTTAGGAGAAGAGCACTAATTTTGGGTGTAGATTTGAAATCTCAAGAAACTTTGTTAAAGTAAATTGGAGGTTTGTGTTATCAATCCATAATTTTTGAGGCTGCAGAGTAAATCATAGAGGTAACCTAGAACCACTTTGGAAACTGGGAATCTAGCCCTTCTAGTTTCAGAGAGGGATCTCTCTTTATAATTTAACTTTGTTTGATTGAAGGTATTATGCTAGATATTGAGTTTAGATTTGGGTTTCTTCTATTGTTGGGTTGAAACTGGGAAGATAAGCCAATGGGAAAATGGAGTCAAAAGAGTTTTGGCTTGATCACTAAATCCTCCAATGATTTGATTATATTGTATTTTTCTAATGAGGATATTTTCTCTAGCTTCAACTGTGACTGGACATTGATGATTGATGCCTTTAGTTTTGAAGTTTTCATAGAAGTGTTGGTCATGGTGGAGAATAAAATTTCTCCAAATTGTTTATGCATGTCCATTAGATCTATAGGATGTATTTTCTTTGCATCAAATGAAAAAATGGTCTTCTTATAGTCTAAAGGGGACTTTGGAAATGGCATTTGAGATTGTAAGAATGCCAATTGTATTATTCCTTTCTCACTATCAAAGGTTTTTAATAATCTATGCTGGGAAGTAGAGGTATATTTCCAAAACTAAGCATATGTGTTGGCCTTGAGTGCTTCATTCTTTTGTTTAATTTCCAAAAAATTATGCATGATGTTGGGCTCATGTTGGTTATCAACCAACTCTATCGACTGAACTACCTCTGAAGGATCCTGTGAGGCCAAGGAGGATCGAGTACCAAAGAAAAGGTCCTCTGACGCTGTTGAGACATGTGAACCTGTCATGACTATGGTGTCTTGTCCCTCATCATCCTGAATGGTGACTGTGGTGTGGTCTGTCTTCTGATTTTTCTTATAGATGATGAATTATGTTAGTATGAATCCTTTGTCGAAGTGTACGAAAAAGGACCACTTTAGCTACGCATAACTAATAGCCCTAACAACAAAAGTGGCTACCAATATCTTCAGATCTGAGGTTAGTTGAACAAGAAAAGAGCTGCAAAAAACCAGATCTATGCATGGAAAGACATTAAGCAGTAAAAACAAGGGTTTACTCCATATACCAATAGACAAGACAAGAACAATTTTTGAAAGAATTTTTATATTAATTGAGCACCTGGGAGGAAAACAAGAAGGCGTATCCAATTCTCCTCAGTGGGATGGGTTCTTGGAAGTCCTCAGCACTTCAGATCTAAGATTTCTCTCTCTTGTGGTGTAGAAAACCCAATGCAAAGAATAGAGCTCAATGGGAGCTCACACAACAAATGATGGAAAAATGGGACCAAGTGTATAGATCCATAGTGATCTAATAGGCAACAAAAGGTGAAGAATGGTAGGGGAAAACCCTCCTATTTATAACAAAATATTGGGTCATTCTAGATCTTGGTGCATGATTAAAATAACATTAACCAAATCTAGATCCACCTTTTATGGAATATTTTATTATATTTGTTGGAGGGAAAAGGTATTTGACTTGGGTCAAATCCCTTGATTAGTCAAAAAGAAATAAATAAATGATTTATTTATCTTTTAAGGAAGTGGTTGAAAGATAATCAAATAAATAATGATTTATTTAATTATTTAAGGAGGTGGTTGAAAGATAATCAAATAAATAATGATTTATTTAATTATTTGTGGGTGATTTGGTCATATTTAACAAGGAATATTATCTAAATAAGATTTAAATAATTATTCCTAGAAAATAATAAGATAAATGAAGGTTTATCTAATTAATTTCTTTTTTTTTGGGTTAAACATGACTGGGAATAATAATTAAATTATGGTTTAATTAATTATTCCACGAGGAAAATCAAACAAATATAGGTTTGTTTAATATTTCCTTTTGGGGTTTCCTGTTTAGACCATAAACAACCTAATAAATGTGGTTTATTAAGTTATTTAACATAGTGAAGGCAATTTTACTTAGGGTAAAATTGGTCTTACATGGTGTACTTGGGTCCATCTAATGATAATAGGTTAGATGGCCAAAAAATGGTGTAACAAATTCCTTGGCCCTAATCTCAGTTACCGTTGGAGATGTTTCTTCCCTCTATATTTTGTCCCATTTCTCTTGAGGAACTTGAGTTTGGGAGGTAGTTGTTGACAAAATATGCTCTTCTACTTCTTGTAGTGTATTCTCATCCCATTGATCTGGGTTCATGAATTTCTTGATATCTGGTGTAGAGGTATGATTTCATGGTGTAGTTTTGTGCTCTACCCTTAAATTAGAAATTACGCTGAAGGGGTCATATGCCCATGTAAAACTTGGATGAAAATTCATCTGCTTGAGGATTGAATCTGCCTCATTCCCATATACTTTGGTATTGCAAGTGAAAGGTCCCACTTGTGTTTTGATCTTAAACTGTGACTTATTTTTAGCTGAAAAAAAGTGGAGTTCATCCATATTAATCATTTTCCTTATATATTCCAGGGAAAAAATCCTCATTGGAACATATTTGGGCAGTGTGTATGGAGCCAAATCACACTCGTATAATCTTATTTATGTATAATTTTGGCATAAATACGTCTCCAGTCTTGGTATGCTCACTTAGGTGAAAAATTATTTTAATCTCTGAGATAATACTTGGCTAAACTTGAGTGTTGAGAAGCTTTGCAGCTGTATGAATAAATCTGTCTATAAAATATGCAAAAATAAACTCTGTTGAATTTCTTCTTACTAATGAGGTTCACTATATTACTGATTGGCTAACTCCTTGATCATCTTGCTTGTTCAGTGTTATTGGAAATTTGTCACCTTGCTGAAAAAGAAACCTGTAAACTAATACAGATGTATACTTGAACATACCTTCTGTAGTAATCTTCATCAATTGTTCATGCATATTATCTACCAAAACTTGACTAAAATTAAACATGAATTATGGCTTGTGTTCCTTTAAAAAAATGGAAATAAAGCCTAAAATATGCTCATCCACCCACTGGTCTAACTGGTGTTGGTGTCCCGTGTTTTGATAGTTTGGCAAATCAAAAGTCAAGGCAACATCAGAACCAATCTTTAGAGTTACAGGATCTAGTCCTCCTGTTCTCAGAGAGGGATCTCTCAAAATTTTGTTTGCAAAGGTTTATCTTGTGTGCTTTGAGTATTGGTTTTAGATTAGTTATTAAGTGCAGGTTTTTATTTGTTTGTTTGTTTGGTTGGAATGATACAACAGAACATGAAAGGCCTAGGAAAGATATATAGGACAGAGAAATATCTGGTTCATTGGGCAATGGAGTCAAGAAAAGGTCATAACAAAATCATCAATGGATATGGGATATCAAAGGGCAAATCTAACTTGGCCACATGATCCTTTTGTTTTTGGAATGAGATGAAAATTAATGATTTGGAAAGAGAGGTTTAATTCTCAACAAAGGGAATTCGAAAGCATAATTTGAACAATAAAGATCTCTTTGATAGATAGGGCTAACCATAAATTCTACAAATCACACCTTTAAGCAAATAATGATTTCAAAACAACTTTTAAAATGAAATCTAAGATTCAGGGAACACCCTATTTCCTCAGAGATTTATTTTAAAGGACTTAGAAACATAAAATATTTACTGATAATTACAGTCATAGAAGAGGGAACATCTAAAAACATCTATGATCATAATTATAACGACCTTTAAGCCAAATTTTTAAGTAAGGAAAAAGGGCAAGATCAAAACAGACCTCTTTGATTCACTGTAAGCAAAGAACTTCAAAGGGAGACTTCAATAACAGTTTTTAAGTGGCACCAGACAAGCAGGGAGAACCATAAATCATGCTGAAACCAACTGTTCGAACTATTAAGGAAATAAACAAGCATGAAGATTAAAGAGAGAGATTAAAGACTCTAAAATACTTTAGCAGAAGAAAACATGAAACAGTGAAGGATGAACAGGTCTAAGGTGCTTCCAAGAGTCATTTCTTAGCCTAAAACTTTCAACCTATTGTAGTAAGAAATTATGGAACATAATGAAAACAGAGGAAAACATAAAACAGTTCAGAACACTTCACCAACAGCCAAGCTCATGGATCCAATGATAGAGCCTTCTCAGGAACAAGCATGCAACAATGTTATCAAGGTTTCCAAGACTTCAATTTCTTCTTCAACTTCAACGGACTATGTATTTATTTCAGAGAGTTTTAGTATTACAACTGGTGATCAAACAACAACCAACAACCAACCCCTCACTCATCTTCTACAGAAGTATATATAGAAGAATGAGGAGGTGAGATCTGATAAAAGATCTCTAATTACAATTAATACAGACTTAATGGCTTCTTGGCCTTTGGGGGGCTCAATGAAGAAAATTACATGGGTGTACTCTGTATTAAATGTTTTACATAAAGATTTAAGCTCGGTGGGAGCTTTTTTTGACCTTTGAGGCTCTGTGCGGTGTCGAAGTAACTCTGCAGATGTTTTGTCATTAAGTTCCTTGGCAGAATTTACTCTTTGGTTGTGTTTTGAGACAAATATCTGATCCTGATCAATAAATTCAACTTCTGATTGAATACTTTGAAGCACAGGCGACATTTCAGCAGCTGGGAGGAATCAATTTGCCTTAGATGTGGCGGTGGAGGCTTTCCTATTGATAAAAACCCTTAAGATTGTCTTTAAACTGTATTTTAATTGGGGATTAGGCTTTTGATAAACATTTTTTAGCCGTGATCCCCGCAAATATGTCTTCCATCCTCTGTCCTGGTTCATTTTTATCTTCGTCACTGATATTCTTTGATTTGTAATTGTCTTGCTGTGTTTGTTGGTGTGCAGGGCTGCGCAGGGTTGATATGGCATCAATGCCTCATGAAACACCGATGAAACGTGAATTTTAGATCCTGAAAATGTTTTATTTTGACAAATCGAAGGTGGGAGGATCGTCATCCTCTGCCTTCGAATTTTATTCAGACATAGTGAAAAAACCTTTGAACCCTGCAAAATACGAACAAAAATTATAAAATCCATGCATTTATAGGTTACTGCTTTAGAAGGCACGTGGAGAGAGCGTGGCCGTTGGATGGCATCATCCAACGGTCGGGATTTGATGGGAAGGCGGAAGAATTGTTTAAAACAGAGCCGTCGATCGCGCAAAGATCGACGGTCGGGAGCAGAGAAAGGAAAGTCAAACGGAACATGTTGACTGGGCGACGAATCAGGGTGATGGAATATGGGCCGTTGATCTGCAGATCAGATCGACGGTGGAGATGCTCTAATGACCGCGCCATATCCCGGTTAACCGTCGGGCATCTTTGGTGAGCGACAGCCGTCGGATGGCTCGCCCCAGATCAGACGGTGGATACCAATATCGCGCGGGGTTCACATCCGAACGTTAACGCACGATGGACAACAGTTTTATGAAAAGTGCCCAGGACACGCGTCATGCGATGAGTGGAATCGCTGGCGATCGGGAAAAAACCGCCGATGCCCAAAGGCGGTGCGATGAATACCACATGGTTTTTGGAATGGGTTAGTGGATGGCAGGGACCACCGGGGTGACAGGCTCCGCGTCGTCGATTGGCAGATCAGATCGACGATGGATATTGACTGGGGTTTTTTAATCAGTGGAAAAGTTTATAACATAATAAAAAATCGGAAAATTCATATAACCAAATGTGTTATATATATTTATAATGCGGCTTGGCGCCTGACTGCGGGGCCGAGGTTTATATGAAGGGCAATACGACCGGGGTTAAAAATGGAGGGGCTAAAGACTAAAATACATATAAAACATGCATTTCAATGGTTTAGAGGGGTTCTGATAAGGCAAAGAAGGAGTCTTTAAACCTTATAAAAGGGATTTTGATGAAGGGGGAATGGGAAAAAAATGAAAATGAGGGATTTTCATGGGGAATAGAGGGATAGAAAATGAGGTTAGCTTTGGAAAAGGGGAAAAGGGAAATGGTTCTTGCAACAGTATTCTGGCTCGGAAATCAACATGATTTCTGAGTTCTGAAGGGAAACATCAGTGACGATTATCCAAAGGATAGGATATTATCAAAAGACTTTAAGCATCAGCAATTTTAGTAATGAAATTGTTTCTTGAAGGCTATCCAACATCATTTAGCCACCACCTGATATGACAGAATTTATGGGTGGCTAAAAGTGGCTCCACTTGGGGATGGTGCCTTCTTGAAGGTATCAAGAACTTCATACTTTCATTTTCTGGGAGGCTGATCAGTTGCCTCATCCATTGGGCTGCCTTCCTGTCTGTGGATGATCTTCTTTGTTCTGAAAACATATTAGCAGCAAAAAAAAAAACGATGGTTCTTTCATCAACAATCTTTCTACCTACCCAATCCTACTGATCTAACATTTTTTCTTCTTAGAGTGCACTTGGAATTGCAAACTCTCTTACAACTTTTTATTCTTTTTTGAAAGCAAAAAATATAATCTAGTTCTACTTCTTATTCCTCCATGGACTCAGATTAAGCAGTTGAGCCCATATTCTTCTCTACCTAATCTACTAATATGTTAGGATTAATCATTCTAATAGATTTTTATTCTCTAATTGCTAAAGCAGAAATTAAAAAGCATACAAGTCAAGATTGAACAATCTAACTTGATGTTGATCTATGGCATAAAAACAAGCTGCACATAGATTATTATTGGTAGAAAATTAAATCAAAATGATGAAGGCTTAAAATCTGAAAATTCAAAGCACTTCCTTCTCTTTTCTTCAACTCTGTTTTGATCTTTGTTTTGAGCTATCTTTGCTTTTCTTCTGGTTCAGGTTTTAATCTGACTAGAACCAGATTTTTACATCTTTTGACTCGGAATTTGAAACATATTTGAGTCATTTTCTCTTTGAAACTTTTAGGTTCAGATTTTGAGCATGTTTGAACCTTTAATTTCTATCCTAAACTATCTACTGATAATCCAAGATTAAAAAGTTTGGCAAATCGAATTCACTATCCTATCAGAAGAAAATTTAAAGCTAATTAGTCAAGATTAAACTATTTGACTAACTAGAAGTGTGTTTTTCAGGAGTGGCATTTGAGCTTGCACACTTTTAGATTTGTTTCTCTTTTTTGGTATGGGGCTATACCTTTCTTGTTTTCACCATCTGCCCTCTTTTCTTTCTTTCTCTATTTTTGTATTTTTGATTTTCATAACTTTGAATGCAATGTTAAGACTATGATATTTACAATGGTAAAATAAAATGATTTAAAACTTATGATTCTTGGCAGAAGTAATGCTTGAGCATTCTGCCATTGACAGGACCTCCATACAGATCTTCTCCATTCAATTCCTTCAAGAAAAATGCATTGTGACCCCTCTTAGCATGAATAATATAGGGCCCTTTCCACAAGTTCTCAAATTTGCCATGTTTTCCCTTCTCTTCTTTTCTTGAATCCCACTTAAGAACAACATTTCCAACTTTGAAATTGTTTTCCTTAGTCCTCTTATCAAATAGCTTCTTCATATTTTCATGGACTAATTGTGTTCTTTCATAGACTTCCTCTCTGGTCTGCTGTAAATGGATCGTTTGGTTGATTCTTCTCTGCATATCATTCTCTTCAATATGCACTTCTTGAAGGAGCTTCATGATTGGCACTCCCAATGAGGTGGGAAAGACTGCATCCATGCCATAAATTAACTAATAGGGGGACATGTTTATTGATTTCTTTGTAGTTAACCTATCAGCCCACAAGGCATGAACCAGTTTATTGTGCCATGATTTATGATTCTGTTCCAACAACTTTTTAATGATATTGATGAGGCTCTTGTTGGAAGATTCAGCTAATCCATTTCCTTGGGGATAGTAAGCAGTGGAATGGCCCAAGGTTATGTGGTATTTTTAACAGAAATCAACCATCTTCTTAGATTTAAAAGTAGCAGCGTTGTTTGTTATGATTTTTCTGGGACAACCAAATTTGGATAGGATATTTGTTTCAAGGAACTTGATAATGACAGAGTCATTAGCATTTCTGGAAGGTATAACTTCTATCCATTTGGTAAAGAAGTCAGTGGCTGTGAGGATACACTTATGTTGAGCCGAGGAGGATGGGTGAATTTCCCCAATGAAGTCTAAACCCCATTGTTGAAAAGGTGCCTCAACTCTGATAGGATGTAAGGGTAAGGGAAGAAGTTTTCTTTTGCCATAAAAAATTTGACACTTATGGCAAGACATGACCAAATTTTGAGTGTCTGGGAAAAGGGTAGGCCAATAGTAACTAGATCTAAGAATTTTGTTTGCAGTGGCCTTCCAGTAGAGGTTTCCTCCACATTCTCCATCATGCAATTCATGCATGATATTTCCTGCATCATCTTCAAGTAAAAATTTTGTTGGGAAAAATACTTAGAGGGGGGGGGGTGGTCGCATTTAGAGATTATAACATAACCAACTTTTCTTTACAGATTTACACGCGGTTTTTATGAACGGAACCGGCCGATGTATCATGGAAATGCGGTATCCCCCAACAGATATCGACGCAACTTTCCAGATTTAGAGAAATTCTCAGAAGCAGTCTTATAAACAGATTTATTAGTTATGTACCAGGTTAGAAGTTATGAACAATAATCAACAGAATAAAGAATCAAACACATGAACACCAATATTTAAGGTGGAAACCCAATTCGGGAGAAAACCACCGCTGCTGTCATCGCTGTCTTCAATATTTATTATATAGAAAACCTTTTACAACATAGTAATGATGCAGACTCATACTAGTACGCAGGCTTCTACCTGTAGAAGGCTGCAACCTTCTCTCATTTTCCAGCTGCAACTGGAAGGGAGCTCCAACCCCCTGATCTTGTTTACTAGCCTCTCCTGGAAGGGAGCTTCTACCCCCTGATTTCAATACCAGCTTCTACTGGAAGAAATTTTCCACTTTCATACTGAAGGCTTCAACCCTCAGATCCACTGCAGACCACGTTTCATCAGTTTTCATACTGGATCCAACAGTTTCAACACAACCCCTTAACTTCAAAAACCATACTTTTCCCAAAACTTCATACAGAACAGTGAGACCACTGTAACCAGAATGTTAGAAATAAACCAGACTTCAGAATAGATATGCAGATACAAACTCAACCCTGAACATTCATTAATTCAAATAGCATACGCTACTTTGATTCACTGAAGCCACGTACATACGCTCTTTCCTGTACACCAACCCGCGTATACTTCTATATATATTATTCTTCAGAAAACCCTAACTGCCATACGCGCTTTTAATGAAGCTAACCCGCGTATATACGCGCTTTTCATGAAGTGAACTAGCGTATAGATCTGTAAAAATATATTTTGCAGAGCAGGCCAGATCTATAAAACTTACCCAGATTTATTCATGTTATTCAACAGACTTGCGCCAGGTCTTCATCATTTCTTTTGCAGATCATCCTAGAGATTCATCATTTCTCGATCTAGAGATCTTGAGCCATCATCATATCCATAGGTGCATCATAGATTCAGATATATCAAAACAGAGTTCAACCATGTAGATATCTCTTAAAGAGATTTATTTATTAACAACCCTTACACATGCACACTTGCACTATGATCTTCTTCTCCTTAAATAGATTTATCTTTTACCAATACCATGAGCCAAAACCACACAACTTCCGATGGTATTCTTGGACGGAATCAAATAAACCATACAACGCTCAATACTGTGTGCCAAAACCATGGTAATGCCCCTTGGTATTATAATTTTGGAGCGCAAAAGGGCATACACGACTTGGGACGTACTTATCCGCGTGCATACGTGACTTGGCCTTTACAAAATCACGTATACATTGTGACATATTATATTTATAATTTCTTTGGCACTTCTATGTTACTTCTGAGCTGCTCTGTAGATACATCAGATTTACATCATTAAAAAATAGGTTGCTATCCAAAGACATCTCATCAAGTCAGTTTCCATCAAGGACAACTTCATCAAGTAGGTTGCCATCAAGGATAACACATTGCATCATATTTCCAACACATTTAAGAAAAATTCCAACAACATTTTTCCAATACAACACTCCATCTAAGATGCAAAAACTCAAAGCTTTCTGTTTCAAAAATCTAGCTTTATTTTTGGACAAAGAAGGAGGGGCATTTAGATATAAAAGCACATAAATAATGTCAGCATACCAAGGAGAATTTAGAAAAGTTTCTTCAATAAAAGGAGCAGTGGATTCTTCTATTTCTTCCAACACTTCTACCACATTTATGTCAAGTGCTTGGAAGTTAGACTCAGCCATAAGTTTTGCTAATCCTTGCCCTTTAACTAGTTTGGTGGGCCTAATTTCTAAGTCATATTCAAGAATAGTTGCAATCCATTTTCCCCTTTTACCATTAGGGTCTTGACTTAGAATGTCCTTGAAAACAGTATGTGGAACAAAATAAATTATGTGAGAGTGTAAAATATAGACCCTAAAATCTTTTAATGCTTTCACTAATGCTAAGGCTTGCTTCTCCATGATGTTATATTTGAGAGGAGCATCTCTTAAGGCCCTACTAAAGAAAGATATTGGTTGTTCTTGCCCCAAGTCATTCTTTTGAAGTAATACTGCATCTATTGTATGCTTAGATGCAAAAGAAAAGATATAAAAGTCTTTGGTGAAATCTGGACTAATCAGGACTGGTGTTTGAGTAAGAGCTTGTTTGACCAGTTCGAATGATTTTTTAGCTGGTAAAGTCCATTTTACACCAACATATTTCTTAAGCATGTTTGTAATGTTTTTTAATAGCTCAACAAGATTAGGAATAATCTCCTCAGGAAATTAATCTTTCCGATGAAAGATTGCAATTCTTTGAGGCTCCTTGGATGGCTGATCTGAAATATGCCATCTATCCTTGTAGGGTCTATTTTGATTCCCTCTTCTGAAATTATATGGCCAAGAAGTTTACCTTCTTGGATACCAAAGAGTGTCTTCTTGGGATTCAATGATAAGCCAAATTTCCTACACTTCTCAAAATCTTTTCTCAGGTGAATCAAATGTTCTTCATCAGTTTTTGAGAAAACGGTTATGTCATCAAGGTAAATGATTATGAAATAGCCAATGTCTTCAGAAAAGGCTATGTCCATGGCCCTTTGGAAAGTGTCCCCTGCATTCATTAATCCGAAAGGCATTTTGACATACATAAAGGTGCCCCAAGGTGTGGTAAAGGCAGTTTTGATTTGATCACTTGGGAGCACTAACACCTGGTTGTAACCTGAGAACCCATCCAAGAGGGATATCCTTTTTGACCCAACTACCCTTTGAAGTATATGGTCCATCTTGGGTAAGGGGTAGTTGTCTCTTAAAGAAGCTCTGTTTAAATTTCTGAAATCAATACAGAGCCTGATTTCCCTTGTTTTCTTTCTAACAGAAACCAATTTTGATACCCACTTAGAATATCTAATTGGTACAATAATCCCAGCAGCATGCATTTTTTCAATTTATGCCTTAACTAAAGGGAGTAAAAGGGGGTTTATTCTCCTTAGTTTTTTTTTAAAAGGCTTTTGATTTTCCTTCAAAGGAATTTTATGCTGGATGATGCTGGTATCATATGATTTTAGGTCTTTGTATCCCCAAGCAAAAACATCTTTAAACTCTTTGAACAGCTCTATGTACTGCAATTTTATGTGAGCTGGGAGAGTGCTGGATAGCTTGATCATCTTGGGTTCTGTTAGATTGCCTATGTTATGTTATTCTACATTTTTTTCCACAGGCTCCATTCTTGGTTCTTTGGCTACATCGTTAAAGTCAAAAAGGTGTTCTAAAGGTGCTAGACCTCTTGGAATTTTATCATTTTTTCATTGTAAAACTTCCAAGTCTTCTTGGTCTGCGTTGTCAATTACCTCTGCTTCAAAAGGATTCTCATAATGATTTATATCAGTAGTATATGTCATTTCAGCTTCTGGGATTTGCTCAATATACAAACAGTTTTCATTATGGCTAGATTATGATGTTGGTATTCTGAAATCATTTTCTGATTTCAAGAAATCATCTATGTGTTTGTCTGAATCAAACACTTGCCAGTGATCTTCATTGTCAGGCACAGCAGGCCTATGTTTTACTTTTACACTGAGATGTTTATTTATTTCAGGTATTTGGAAATTGCTGGCATTGAAAGAGTTCATTTGCTAGATGATTCAGTTCTCTTGGAATGAAAATAAGTTCATACTTTTCAAAGGTTTTTAATAGATCAAGGGCAGCGTTTCGATATTCCCTAAGTCTTGGATTTTTAGCTGAGTATTCTCCTTTGATTTGTCTTATGATAAGTTCAGAATATCCTAAGATTGATATCTTCTGGGCTTTTAACTGTTTAAGCAGTTGTAAGCCTAGGAGAAGTGCTTCATACTCAGCAATATTGTTAGTGCATGGGAAATCCAATTTGTATGAAAAACTCTGTTTGGTATTTTGAATCCACACACCTGCTCCTGCACTTGTTTTATTACAAGATCCATCAAAGTTTAGGGTCCAAAGTATGTTATTCCTATTTTCATTTTCTTGTTGTTGTTGATTGGTAATGTTTTGAATTTGATTGAAGGGAAGATTTGATTGTTCTGGTGAACTGATTGGGTCTATGTTTTCTTTATCTTGTTGAGTAATTTCATCCTCGTTACATAAGATAAAGGAATCTAAAATTGATCGAATAGAATAGATTGGAGAGTGGTTTGGTTTGTCTATATTTCTCACCATGTATTTCATGTGAGATTTCCTATATAGTCTTCTGTTTTGATTAAAAACGGGAATGGTGGCATAAGACATGTCCATTTGAAGGCTTCCCTGAAGTTTGGCTCCCCAAGATCTGGATAAGAGCATGCCATACTTAGGGGGAATGTCAGCTACAACTATGTCCATGACTAAACTCTTAGCAGGGATTTGGGACAAGTTAACACACAAATCTTTGATTAAACCCAAACATTTGACTCTACTTGAGTCAAAGGAATACAAGTCTTTGTATGGTTTAGTAATTTCTAAGCCTAGGCTTTCCATCACTACCTTGGGCATTAAATTATGTGAAGCTCCTGAGTCTAACATGGCATTGTGTAAAATTTTCTCATGTATGTTCAAACTAACATAGAAGGGAGGGATGGCCCCTTCTTGGTATTTTCCTTCAACCTCTGGACCAAAAAATAACTCAGGTTTGTCATCTGTCAAGTTTAAGGTGTCAGTATCACTTCCTAAGTTCAAAGCTTTCAAAACTTGGTTTTTGTACACTTCTTGGGTTGCTAGTTCAACTAGGGGAATGGTAATATTTATCTTAGCAATCTCTCCCTCAAGGCTGAAAGGAATAATTGACTTATTCATGCTCACATTTGTTTTTTCAATTGAATTCTTTTCAGCAACTTTGATTTGCTGAACCTTGTTTGGACTGGTAATTGGGACAATTTTATTAGGACCACTAGCTGAAGTGCTATGGGTACTCTGTTCAACGTTTGGCTGGACACCTTTGCCTTTGTTTAAATCTGGTTTCTTGGCCAAAATGCTGGTTTTCTCTGCTGTCTTTTTGGGTTGGTTTTCTGCGTTTTTCTTGACAGCAGTGCTAGTGTTCTTATCTTTTGAATTATCTATGCTTCCCTTGCTCCTAAGATCATACTGTTTGTGTACCTCCATGATTTCATTTTCAAAACCCAATCTATAGTCATCAGAATCTTCATAGGTGTTTTTATTTTGATCATAAGAGAAGAAATATTGTTCTTCCTCAGTGAGGAAAACATCATCCCCACTGTCTGATCCAATCAAGTTTACATGAGATTCTTCCAACCTTTCCAACTCCCTATCTTCTTCATATTGATCTACATAGTTCTGTTGAAAGGGGGGTCTAATCTATTGGTCACTTTCTTTTTGCTTATCTTGATTGTTGTCCCTTCTATAATTCTGATTTCTATTTCTATTTTGGGAGTTGTTCTGATTGTCTCTTGACTGTGTTCTCTCAAGTATGCTCATCCTTTTCATGATCTCTTCCAACATCTGTTCTGTCTTTGAGCTAGATGTGGAGGGTGTAGTGTCATCTTTATAAGTTACCCTCTTCTCTGATCTCAACCTATTTCTTTTCTCAGTTATGTTTGCTTCTACGCTCACAGCTTCTTTCTGCATGTCTTCTAAGGTTAAGTAGTCCCTCTCTCTTAACTGATACATCATGTCCACATCAAGGCCTTCGGGATATATTACTAAGGCCATGCCTTGAGGAGGTTTCATGTGAGGTGGAAGAGCACTGTAAATGCTATTAAATCTAGTGGAGTAGTCAGGAATACTCTCTCCTTGATTTCTTTTGAGGCTGCTATATTCTACTAGTATTTGGAGAGGATTATTTTTGAGTTCCCATTTGTTGATTAATGTTTGATGCAAGGCAGGGAGATCATTTATGCTATTAGGAGGTAAGTTTTTGAACCATTTCTTTACATCTCCTCCTAAAATCTGGGCGAAGATCCTCATATTCACAGTTTATTCTTCTATCTCCATGTAATCAAATGCATCTTCCATCTTGTCTACATGATGTTGGGCTGTTGTAGACTCTTTTCCAGTGAAGTGAGGGATTTTAGATTGGTAATCATTTGGTAAGGGAAGTAGAGGTTGTGGTAACAATAACGGGGCATACCATGTTGCCATGGTTGGAAATAAGGGTGGATTTACAAGAGGTGGATTTATAGTAGTGAAAGTGGGCTGAATAGGAGTGTTTTACACAATGGTAGTATGAATTGGAGTGGAAGAAAAACTTGGGCCAACAAACTGATTTTGAGCAGACTTGTTATGAAAAAGGCTAAAGTGATAAAGAAGCTGGGAATCAGGAGGAGTGGAAGGTGAGGCTTCTCTACTGAAGCTTTGTTGCAAATCTGCAATATCAAGGTCAGTTTGGTTTAAGTCACCTTGAGATATGGTTCTAAATATGTTATTTGTATGATGTAAATCAAAGTGTGAATCCTCTAAGACAATAAGGTTTTCAGGGACAGAATTTGTTCTTAAGAGGCTCCTATTAGCAGCTGATTTTCCAGAATTAGAAGTCTGCCACAAAATTCTCTCAGGATTGTCAACGATTAAAGGAGGATTTGGGTCTGGATGGGATCTAGTATTGATCCTATGTGAAGCCAGATTGCTTTTCAAAAATGAGAGAGGTGGGGGTTTTAGGGACTATTTTTGGAAGCTTCACCTCTCAGGATGTTTTGTCTAAAATGGGACTAGGCTTCTAAACTTTCTTCAAGGCTGGTTAAAACAGTCCTAAAGAGGTTTGGGAACCTAGATGAGTAATAGGCCTACTGGGGCTAGTGGAGTCGTCAGGTGGAAACTTTTAGTTTTTTATGAAGGTAAGATATTGGATGGTTCCACCACCATGCTTATTATGAAGCCAAACTGAAATTTTTTTGGGTTTTTCTGAGTTTCTTGATTTTATAGGTTATGAGAGTGTCTTAAATCTGACTTAACACTTAGCTAGGGTGTCAAAACATACAAATTTCACTCTTATGGCTTGGTAACTGAATCCTTCAAGGTTTGATAAGGTTTAATGAGAATCCTAAGGGTTACTTAGTTTGTCACTGATTCAATTAAGTCCTATCATGATTACTAGTACTTGGTAGTGCTTAAGGGAGGTTACTTATGTTATACTAGATAGTGAGTGTTTAATTTAAAAGATTTTACTTAGGGTCCCACCGTGATTTCCATTATGTTGGTGTCCCGTGTTTTGATAGTTTGGAAAATAAAAAGACAAGGCAACATCAGAACCAATCTTTAGAGTTCAAGGATCTAGTCCTCCTGTTCTCAGAGAGGGATCTCTAAAAATTTTGTTTGCAAAGGTTTATCTTGTGTGCTTTGAGTATTGGTTTTAGACTAGTTATTAAGTGCAGGTGTTTATTTGTTTGTTTGTTTGGTTGGAATGATACAGCAGAACATGAAAGGCCTAGGAAAGATATATAGGAAAGAGAAATATCTGGTTCATTGGGAAATGGAGTCAAGAAAAGGTCATAACAAACTCATCAATGGATATGGGATATCAAAGGGAAAATCTAACTTGGCCACAGGATCCTTTTGTTTTTGGAATGAGATGAATATTAATGATTTGGAAAGAGAGGTTTAATTCTCAACAAAGGGAATTTGAAAGCATAATTTGAACAATAAAGAGCTCTTTGATAGACAGGGCTAACCATAAATTCTACAAATCACACCTTTAAGCAAATAATGATTTCAAAACAACTTTTGAAATGAAATATAAGATTCGGGGAACACCCTATTTCCTCAGAGATTTATTTTAAAGGACTTATAAACATAAAATATTTACTGATAATCACTGTCATAGCAGAGGGAACACCTAAAAACATCTATGATCATAATTATAACGACCTTTAAGTCAACTGTTTAAGTGAGGACAAAGGGCAAGATCAAAACAGACCTCTTTGATTCACTGTAAGCAAAGAACTTCAAAGGGAGACTTCAATAACAGTTTTTAAGTGGCAGCAGGCAAGCAGGGAGAACCATAAATCATGCTGAAACCAACTGTTCGAACTATTAAGGAAATAAACAAGCATGAAGATTAAAGAGAGATATTAAAGACTCTAAAATACTTCAGCAGAAGAAAACATGAAACAGTGAAGGATGAACAGGTCTAAGGTGCTTCCAAGAGTCATTTCTTAGCCTAAAACTTTCAACCTACTGTAGTAAGAAATTATTGAACATAATGAAAACAAAGGAAAACATAAAACAGTTCATAATACTTCACCAACAACCAATCTCATGGATCCAATGATAGAGCCTTCTCAGGAACAAGCATGCAACAACATTATCAAGGTTTCCAAGACTTCAATTTCTTCTTCAACTTCAACGGACTATGTATTTATTTCAGAGAGTTTTAGTATTACAACTGGTGATCAAACAACAACCAACAACCAACCCCTCTCTCATCTTCTACAGAAGTATATATAGAAGAATGAGGAGGTGAGATCTGATAAAAGATCTCTAATTACAATTAATACAGACTTAATGGCTTCTTGTCCTTTGGGGGGCTCAATGAAGAAACTTACATGGGTGTACTATGTATTAAATGTTTTACATAAATATTTAAGCTCGGTGGGAGATTTTGTTGACCTTTGAGGCTCTGTGCGGCGTCGAAGTAACTCTGCAGATGTTTTGTCATTAAGGTCCTTGGTAGAATTTACTCTTTGGCTGTGTTTTGGGACAAATATCTGATCCTGATCAATAAATTCGGCTTCTGATTGAATACTTTGAAGCACAAGTGGCATTTCAGCAGTTGGGAGGAATCAATTTGCCTTAGATGTGGCGGTGGAGGCTTTCCTGTTGATAAAAACCCTTAAGATTGTCTTTAAACTGTATTTTAATTGGGGATTAGGCTTTTGATAAACATTTTTTAGTCGTGATCCCCGCAAATATGTCTTCCATCCTCTGTCCTGGTTCATTTTTATCTTCGTCACTGATATTCTTTGATTTGTAATTGTCTTGCTGTGTTTGTTGGTGTGCAGGGCTACGCCGGGTTGATATGGCATCAATGCCTCATGAAACACCGATGAAACGTGAATTTTAGATCCTGCAAATGTTTTCTTTTGACAAATCGAAGGTGGGAGGATCGTCATCCTCTGCCTTCAAATTTTCTTCAGACACAGTGAAAAAACCTTTGAACCCTGCAAAATACGAACAAAAATTATAAAATCCATGCATTTATAGGTTACTACTTCAGAAGGCACGTGGAGAGAGCGTGGTCATTGGATGGCATCATCCAATGGTCATGATTTGATGGGAAGGCAGAAGAATTGTTTAAAACAGAGCCGTTGATCGCGCAAAGATCGACAGTCGGGAGCGGAGAAAGGAAATTCAAATGGAACATGTTGACTAGGTGACGAATCAGGGCGATGGAATATGGGTCGTCGATCTGCAGATCAGATCGACGGCGGAGATGCTCTAATGACCGCGCCGTAGCCCAGTTAACCGTCGCGCATCTTTGGTGAGCGACAACCGTCGGATGGCCCACCCCAGATCAGACGGTGGATACCAATATTGCGTGGGGTCCACATCCGAACGTTAACGCACAATGGACAATGGTTTTATGAACAGTGCCTAGGACACGCGTCATGCGATGATTGGAATCGCTGGCGATCGGGAAAAAACCGCCGACGCCTAAAGGCAGTGCGATAAATACCACGCGGTTTTTGGAATGGGTTAGTGGATGGCGGGGACCACCGAGGTGACAGGATCTGCGCCGTCGATTTGCAGATCAAATCGACGGCAGAGATTGACTGGGGTTTTTTAACCGGCGGAAAGGTTTATAACATAATAAAAAATCGGAAAATTCATATAACCAAAGGTTTTATATATATTTATAATGCGGTTTGGCGCCCGACTGCGGGGCCGAGGTTTATATGAAGGGCAATACGACCGGGGTTAAAAACGGAGGGGCTAAAGACTAAAATACATATAAAACATGCATTTCAATGGTTTAGAGGGGTTACGATAAGGCAAAGAAGGAGTCTTTAAACCTTATAAAAGGGATTTTGATGAAGGGGGAATGAGAAAAACATGAAAATGAGGGATTTTCATGGGGAATAGAGGGATAAAAAATGAGGTTATCTTTGGAAAAGGGGAAAAGGGAAATGGTGCTTGCAGTAGTATTCTGGCTCGGAAATCAGCAGGATTTCTGAGTTCTGAAGGGAAAAAGCAGTGACGATTATCCAAAGGATAGGATGTTATCAAAAGACTTTAAGCATCAGCAATTTTAGCAATGAAATTGTTTCTTGAAGGCTATCCAACATCATTTAGCCACCACCTGATATGACAGAATTTATGGGTGGCTAACAACTAGTACCCTAGAAGACAAGACACTAAAGAAATAATCTGCTTAGATTTTTCTAGGAACATGGAAGTTGGATAAGCGGGATTTTTCATGGGGAGTTGAACATCCTTTGGGAGGAAAATATCTAAAATCTTGGCTCTTTGAGGGAAAGTGAGTTTATTATATAAATCCATGAGGGACGCTGTAGAAAAATGACTTAGTGGATCGTTATGAGGGATTAATAACATTTGATTGATGGTTTCTGGTGAAATAGTGACCAAAATGTCTCCATTATGGGCCACAATGGTTCTGTGAACTGGGTTGTATCTGGTTTGGTACCATATAATGAAATTAGGGAAATGGTGTATTTGTGGAAACATAAACATAGGTAATATGGATTCCCAAAGGTTAATATCATCCCCCTGGTTCATATAAGTGTTTAGTCAATTTAATGTCTTAAATTTATATCATAAATAATCGACTCGAGTTGGTAATCTTATGAAGTTCAAGTGCACTATATATGTTAGAGGCCTTTTATTACTTAATTCGTTGCGTTGATTTATATGTTTAAAGTTTTTTTGAGGATTTTGTGTTTATCTTGAATGTCTAAATGGAATTGAGAAACTTAAAACTTATGATTTGTGAAATGAAATCTAAATTCAACTATCTATAACTATGATGAAAATCCTATCTTAGCTTGTTTAATTGTTAATGATTGATTTTGAGAAAAGAAACTAAAGTCCTAAAAACAAGAAGGAACTTTAATATTTTTGTATTCATTTGGAAAATTTCTATGAATTAAATTTAAAATAAGAAACCACTAAAGAGTATTCACATTTAAAAAATAAAGATTTTAATGATTGAAAAATAAAACTTGCAAGAAGGAATAAAAGGAAATGTTTAATTAAGAAAGGAAACTAATCTATGATAAACCTGTATTGCATGAAAATAAATTATTCTGAATGATGAATCTTTAAGCTATATTGAATCAATCTATGCCGGCCACTATGATAAATTATCTCTAAATCTAATCGATTATAAACAAAGCATATATCTTAACATAACAATATTATGCAAACGAAGATAACAAACAATGAAGTAACAATGATAAACCTGATAATCTATGCTATGGAAATCCAAAAACAATTGCAATGTAAATGAAAACAAAGCATATGTCTATAGTATGAAAGTAAAGCATGTATTAAAGCTATGAAACAAAAATGAAGACAAATATTTTTATGTTATAAATCACAACAGAGATAGAGCATGCATCTATAAGAAAATACATTGAAAGCATAATAAACTGAACTATGAAAGAACAAGAAATTAAACAAATAAACCTCTTATGTGCAGGGGCCCTCCACAACACAATGGTTTCTGATCTATTCTTTACTAGTTACGCATCAAGATTCCACAACGCTTCATTCTTCAATTAGTGAATAAAAAACAGAGTTTCTGAACATAACAATCTCGCAATAAAATCATACTTGTTTCATAATTACATAGCCTAGTATTTATAAAGTATTGCATTAAATGTTTGAGGCTTTCACGCCTTTGGAGACCAAGAAAACTATGTATGAAACTCTAAACATAAATATGAATTTTATAACTTCACGATTTTCTACATGGAGAGCAAATCGTGAAGCCTCCATTCTTCTAGCTCGCTTGTTCTAGTTCCTGTTTTGACCAACCCTTTGACCACGATCTTAAAAGCTTCCTTCCTTGATTCTGGACAAGTAGATAGGATAGGATCCATAACCAGATCATTCACCAATTTCCCATATGTTTTGCTTCTTCATTGATTCCTCGGAACCTGTGGAATCATGGCGATGGCCATAGAAATAGACTTTAGCTGCAAAATTGCATTAATTATGTGGCTAAATACAAATTTCATTCTAATAATAAGAAACATCTGAAAATATGAAAAAGAGATCATTAATATATCTTACCAAGATAAAATGTGCATTTTAATACTTGTTTGGGCTCATGTAGTTGTCAAAAACAGGGAAAGATAGTGAAAATGGATGTCAAAATTGAGGCAGTCTTCAAGCTCCACATACCCCCACTAGGAGACCATTGCATGTCCTCACGCAAATATGAAATTGTGAGTATTCATCATGTTATTTCATCTGCCCTGATACTTTTTCCAAGGCATCTAATTTCATCTTCTTTGTCTTCCTTGTGGTTACAACTACTCATGGATTCTTCATTAGAATTTTATATTTCAAGTTTATGATATGTTTGTTTAGCTGTTTATTATTATTTTTTTCAATTTTATGTTCTTCTTGAACCATAAACCTAGATGTAAAAGAGTATTATCATTTCTGGTCTTCTCAATTTGATTCAACAACTTCAGAGCTTCGTGTTCCTGTTTGATATTCCTATTCATTGTCTCTAGTTCAAATATTTCTTGTTTCAGAGTATTCATAACTAGAGGTTCTTGTGGACTGTAAGGCTTTTCTTCAAAAGTCGATGTCCTTCCTCATGTCTCTTTTCTCTAAAGATTCAATATAGTCATAGATTTCTTGCTGCACATGATCAATCTTTGGAGTTATTCGACTTGGAGACTATGGGTGAAATAGTAGTAGGTGATGGCACCCCAGGACATTATTCTAAATCAACAAGGTCTGTCTCTTTTGAAGGTGGCTCTTTTGTTGTTTTACTAAGTCTATAATTGTTGATATTTTGGGGTGTTGGGGTAGCATCAGATGTTCTCTAGCTCCCAAACTTTGTGGAGGGATTAGATTACATAAGATATCCAAAACCCATAAAGCGTTTTAAGGAATTCCATTCGGTTTAAGAGATATTTTATTAATTAATATTTTTAATTAAGGACCCTAAGTCTAACTTAGGAAAATTAAAATATTAAAGGTAATTAAATTAAACATGTGATGAGAATGACTTAAGTGATGCGGATCAAGAAGCTTCTAATCTTAACCGTTGATTCAAGATTAGATCATGACCGTTGATTTTTCAACAAGAAAATTATAAGAATAGGGCTTAGGGTTAGTTGGAGAACACACACACACTGGCATAGCACTGAAGCTAAGCTGGAATTATAGGGCGTGGTTTTCTAAGAATTTTAGAAGTGTTTCAGCTACATCGAGGGGTAGTATTGGCAAGGGGGATGGTGTAGTCCCAGGAAAAGAGTACAGCGAGGGCAGAGAAGTAGTAGATGAGGGCAGCGTAGAGGCAACAACTACACAAAGCAGTTGAGAGCCTAGTGGGGGAAACACAGAGGCAGTAGGAGGCTAGGAGGGATGACGCAGGCCCAGCTAGGGTAGCGTAACCTAGTCTAGGGTGACGTAGGCCCTTTCTGATCAGTGCAGAGGCTGGCTTAGGCTAGCACGGTTGACGCAAAGGGCTTCAGAGAAGCACTAGGGTTTCTAGAGGTCAGAAAAGTCCGAGTCCTATAAATCTCGTTTGAGGGTGTGAATCAATCAGTTTTTTGTCTATGGATTAGAGATATTGCTGCAAATTTATTTCTCTATTGGGTTAACCAGTTTGGTGCCCATATCTATTGTAATTAGAATATTCTTAATAATAAAAAGCCTCCAGAAGCTAGCAACAATTTTTTTCCCGCATTGGGTTTTCCAGGGACAGTTGTCCAGAAAATCCTTGTGTGTCACTTTGTCATTGAGCATGTTATTCAGTTTAGATATGCATGTGTAGGTTGTTAATGTATTTACTTCAATGTTAATGCTGAATATTTTAGATAAATAACTTATGTAAGTAGGATATTTAAATCAAGAATTGAACAGTACGGTTTCTGTTTAGTAAATTTAGAAAATTTCACATGGTATTAGAGGGATTGTAGATCTAGATGGATCTCCAGCAAGAAGGATGAGAAATCTATGTTGCAGAAAGTAGCAGCAACAACGGATAAACCAGAGAGGGCAGCGCAACAACAGAAGGATGCAAAGGCAACAAGAGCCACGCAGGGGTTGACGCAGAGACAATGCATAGTCTTCGAAAGGGACGCAGGAGTAGCCTGCGCTACAGTCGCTGCGTAGAGGCTGCATTGATCCAGTTTGCTAACGCAGAGAGCAGCCATGGTGACAAAATCCATAATATGATTACTGTGCAGAGTGTCGTGAACCAGAAGCTGGGATGTAGACCTTCAGTAGTTGCTAGTGGGGTGAAGATTCTGCCGGTGCAGAATTTAGCCTAAGCTAAGTTGAAAAAGAGAAAGAGGAGAACAAATTCTAAATATTTTTCTTGCCAAATAAATCTGAAGATCGATCATAGGATTGAAGAGAGCTGATTCGTTGTGTTTGGCAGACTTCCAAGGGAGGGAGTCAATTTTCAGAGGGAGCAGAGGGAGCCTTTCTCGCCAAGGACCCTAGATCTGAGTCTCCAGTATAGAGAGAAGGATCCATTCTGAAAAATTTATGGGAAGATGTTGCCACACGGGCTGCATGATCAGGATAGGTTGGACAACCTGTCCAACTTTACGATCTCGAAGGTTAGAATCCTGGTAGTCCTAGAGGCTTACGTTATACAATAGCATTCAGAGAAAGTCTTGGCTACACCAACTGATGTAGCTCTCCTAGAGAAGCACAATGAAGCAATGACACATGCCAAGCGCTCCATTATGGATGGGGTAAAATATCATGTGTTACCACACATAGACGAGAAGGAAACGACTCATAAGATGTGGGAAGCTCTAACCACATTGTATCAAGGGAGGTCCGTCCAGAGAAATATGCTTATGGATAACAAGCTGAGGTTATTCATGATGTCCAAGGGAGAGGAAATCGATCCTTTCCTATCCAGACTGCGGTTGATTCGGGATCAGTTGACTGGCATGGGAGTCAAGGTGGATGACGATGTTATGGTGAGGACTGCTCTGAATGCTGTCACAGAGGACTGGGAAATGTTTGTCCAAACTCTCTTCGGCAGAGCGGACCCATTAGGGGAATTTTGAGGTCTAAAATAGGCCTCCTAAGGAAATTGTAAAATAATAGTGGAATAATAAAATAATATTTGATTACATCATCAAATTTTATATGGAAAAAAGAAAAAAATACTTTTTCAACTCGTATTTTCAACTTATCTCCCTATGGGTTTATTCAAATTTCAAGTGGGAACACTCTTTGGATGCAAAATTTGATTCCCCATCCAAGGAGTACCTATTTTTCATACTTTCGATGGACTCTATTACACAAAAAATGAAAAATATATGAAAAACGTGATTGCAATCACGTTTTTTCATGTATTTATCATTTTTCGTGTAGTAGAGTCCATCGAAAGTATGCAACATGGGTACTCCTTGGATGAGGAATTAAATTTTGCATTCAATGAGTACTCTCGCTTGAAATATGAGTAAAACCTTAGGGAGATAAGTATAAAATACAAGTTGAAAAAGCAGTTTTAATATTTTATTATTTTTTAATCTTTTTACCTTTTTACCCCAAAAATGGTGAATCATCCCCCATGGTTGACATCATCAAATTGAATCTTGTTGGTTCTTATAAAGTTTATTTGGGTTGTACTTTTTTCTTAGGAGGCCCATTTTAGACCTCATAAGTTCTCTAATGCTTCCCAACTGGGACAGTATGTGGGCTGTCCTACGACAAGAGGAGATCCACCAGATGACCAAGAGGCAGTACAATGCCAGTTTAAGCAAGGTGAAGAAATATGAAGAGGAAGATGCAACCCTGGCATCAAATAGGTAGCAAGGGAAAAATAAGCATGATCTGTAAAAGATAAAATGTTTCCAATGCGATGAAATTGGACATTTCACCAAAAATTATCCTCAGAAGAAGAAGGACAAGGAAGCTTCTAGTTCCAAGGATGCTGTAGCAGACGATGACATAGCCATGAGCGCTCATGAACCACGAAGTGGGGAAATCTTGATTTTTAGATCATCTATAGAGTGGTGGAGGGATCCTTGAGTAGCCAAACTCTTGTATCACATACGAGCTATGGAGCCTTAAGACGATAGCGGGAGAAGTGGAGTAGTGGGTGCAGAGGCTCACAGATGGAGTAGAGGTAGAGCTGACACGTTGATGAGGGAGTAGCGTAGTGCACATACAACAACATCATAGAGTAGGCAGTACAATGCTGTAATAACATAGAGGCTTCCAGAGGACATCGCAGCGCAACAACAACATAGAGGACAACAACGTAGATGCAGCGCATAGCAGGTCTACTTACGCAGTGCAGAGCTGCAACAACGCAGTAGCCTTCAAAGGACATCGTAGAGAAAAAACCTATGGATCTTCAGTGATGAGCTTCAACCCAAATAACTTGTCTGTCAAATATTGGGCAGGAGTCCTTCAGTTGCTTACTCTCAGCAACTGAGTTGCAATGCGATAGTTAGCAGTGGCAGTGCTATGAGCAATATGATGCAACAATTTGAGAGGGAGCTGCAGTATGAATGTAGAAGTGGTGGTGGCAGTGTCATGGGTATAAGTACAAAAAAGAAGCAGTAGTGCAGTGATGAAGGGAAGCAGACCAGGCATCAGTGCAGAGATGCACATTAGAGATCAGTGCAGAACTTCATGGTGAAGTATTTTTCTAGAGCACATTCCTCGCTAAGAGGGAGTGTTGATATTTTGGGGTGTTGGGGTAGCATAGGATGTGCTATAACTCCCAAAATATGTGGAGGGACTAGAGTACATAAGATATCAAAGACCCAGAAAGCGTTTTAAGAAATTCCATCTGGTTTAAGAGATATTTAATTAATTAATATTTTTAATTAAGGACCCTAAGTCTAACTTAGGAAAATTAAAAGATTAAAGGTAATTAAATTAAACATGTGATGAGAATGACTTAAGTGACATGGATCCTGGAGCTTCTAATATTATCCATCGATTCAATATTAGATCACAACCATTGATGTTTCAACGAGAAAAGTATAAGAAGAGCCCTTGGGGTCAGTTGGAGAATACACACACTGGCAGAGCACTGAAGCTAAGCTATAATTCTAGGGCGTGGTTTGTTAAGAATTTCAGAAGTGTTTCAACTGTAGCGAGGGGAAGTATTGGCAAGGAGGATGGTGTAGTCCCAGGCCAAGAGCAGATGAAAGCAACACGGAGGCAACATCTACACATAGTAGCTGAGAGCCCTGTAGGGGCAGCGTAGAGGCAACAAGAGGCCAGGATGGTTGACGCAGGCCTAGGCAGCAGCTACGCATAGCAGCCAAGAGCCCTACAGGTGCAGCGTAGAGGCAATAGGAGACCAGGAGGGCTGACTTAGGCCTAGCTAGGGTAGCACAAGGGCAACATAACCCAATCTAGGGTGGCACAATCCCTTCCTGAGCAATGTAGAGGCTGACATAGGCTAGCAGGGCTAACATAGAGGGCTTCAGAGCAGCGATGGGGTTTGTAGAGGCCAGAAAAGGATCAGATCTGTAAATCTCATTTAATGGTGTGAATCAATCAGTTTTTATATCTTCGGAATAAAGGTATTGCTGCAAATTTATTTATCTATTGGGTTAACCAGTTTGGTGCCCAGATCTGCTGTACTTAGAATATTCTTAATAATAAAAACCCTTCAGAAGCTAGCAACACCGGTTTTCCCACATTGGGTTTTTCCAAGGATAGTTGTCCAGAAAATACTTGTGTGTCACTTTGTCATTGAGCATGTTATTTAGTTTAGTTCTGGATGTGTAGGCTGTTAATGTATTTACTTTGATGTTAATGATGAATATTTCAGATTAATAACTTATGTAAGTAGGAGAATTAAATCAAGAATTTAACAATAGGGTTTCTATTTAGTAAATTCAGAAAATTTCACAACTTATTCTTACTAGCTGTGGAGGACTTTGAATTTTTGGCTTTTCTGTGTTTATGACTTTTTCCTTTCCTTTCATGCTATCCTCTTTATTTTTATCAACTTGCTTCTTGAATTTTAACAAAAGTTCTGCAATGGGGATTTCATCCTCTGACTATTCTTGAGATGGTTGTTCATTCTCAACAAAGATTCCAACTTTTATTTTTCTTCTTCTTTTTTCCTTATTACCACTAAGTTGTTCTTGCTCTCTTTTTTGGAAATGATTTTGGATTAATAAAATTTACCAAGTGTCCCCTAGGCTTTTAATACAGAATTCAATAATAATTTTTATTAATCCACGTTGATACATTGTATTATATATGAATTGAATTCTCTTCTAAACAGTTCCTGCTATCTTCCTCAAGCCATTCAATAAAAAATATGGAAGATTTATTTCCCTATCTTAAATAAAATTCATTAACAACCTAGCATGCTAAGAGAGCATACATCCGAACCTTCCCTCACAGGTGAAAAATTTCTGGATTCAATAACATATTTCTCCATTTTCCTTTAAGAGCTGTGCTAGGAATTCCTTTTCTGAAAATGCTAGTATCCATACCTAGGTTTTTTAGGAAGCTTTTCCATCATTCTCCTTCGATCCCTCTATTTTTAAACCATATTTCTCCTGTCTTCGGTAGTCTAGTAGCTTCTGCTACGAAATATTCTGTGATTATAAGCTTGATTTCACCGATTTAAACTTTTACTCCATCAAAAGCTCTGGCGAAGGATTCAGTGACTTCTTTACGAAACCCTTCGAATTTCTCCACAAAAATGGGCCACTTTGCTTTCTATAATGTCTCCTTCATTTGCGGGTAACCTTCCATAAAATTTCTCCCTATAGGCTTTGTCCTCACAGTTAATCCCATAGCTGCTGAGAAGCTTCACCTTTAAGATTGCCTATTTTGACAGGGAAGACTGAGGGTTTCAATATTAGTTTGGGATCATGGATGAATTATGCTGCGAAATGGTCGATATGTGTGGATGAATGAGTGAATGAGCGAGGCTTTAGGGTTATTAAGATCATGAGTGGGGTTTTAAAATGGAAAATTACCATTTGGATTATTAACCAACGAAATCGGAATTAACGTTGAGGAGATTGTGTAAATGATGAGGATTTAGGAGCGGACTGTGAAATTGGATTTTGATTTGACATGATCAGTCCTTTTAATAATGACATTTGAGCTTGTGGTATAAAATGATCATCTAATTCATATATCAATGTTTTCAACCTTATTATTAGATAAAAATTTGTATTTTCATACCTTAGATTTTGCTAACCTTCAATTGCTTCTTCTTGTCTTTGTTCTTCAGGTGTCCTCCAATGTATTCTTTAGCTGCTTCAGTCAAAAAGGTCCTGTTGTATCCGAGCTGCAGAAATTTATAAGAGCTTCAAAATTTTATGAGGGTTGAAGAAACTCATCAATTTTGTAGCTATACTTTTATTTTCTAAAAAAGAAAGGGAATATAAAGAACTGGGATTTTTTTTAGAACAAAAATAAGGAAAATATAAGGTGCCAAAAACAAATCTCTGGTTTTCACCTTATATTTTCTGCATAAGAATGCCAATCAATGATTGGCTTTCATACTTATACAATATATATATATTTTACATGAGGTGATAAAAAGAAGACTTCTAAGTTGGAGAAGAAGAAAAAATCTTCTTAACCAACTTCATATCAGTATTATCCTTAAAAATCTTGAAAAATTCCTCTTTTGTCAATGGCCTGTGATAAATCCTCAGTCGATGTCCATTTACAAGGAGAGGAACTTTTTATTCATCAATAGTTCTAATCTTGACTGCTCCATTATCAAAGAATTTCTCAATCTCATAAGGCCCAAGCCATTGAGTTTGAAATTTCCCTTGAAAATCTTTGAATTTTGAATAAAAAAGAAGTGCCCAATCTCCTGCTTGAAATTTTTCTCTTTGATGTATTTGTCATGCCATTTGGATCTCTGTTGCTGAACTAGGTTGGTCTTTTGAATTGCATCTTGCCCAATCTCATCAAGCTTGTTGAGTTGTTACATTCTATGCCTTTGTGCCTTTGACAAGTCAAGTCCCAATTTTACTTATGTTTTAAAGGTTTTTATTTGGAACTCTATTGGAAACAAGACTTTCTTCCCATAAACAAGTTCATAGGGAGTATGTCCTATTGTACTTCTCCATGTAGTACGGTAGGCCCATAAAGCTTATGGAAACTTTTTTTCCCAATCCTTCCTATGCAAATGTACAGTATTTGTGAGGATTGCTTCAATCACTTTATTAGTAGACTCTAATTTTCCATTTTCCTATGGATGGTATGGAGTGGACTTTCTATGCTTTATTTTGTATTCTTCCACGATATTTTGCACCATTCTGGATGTAAATTGAGTTCCTTGATCTGTCACAATTTCCCTTGGGACACCAAAACGAGTAAAAATATCCTAAAAAAGGAATGAAACTACAACATTTTCATTATCAAAGGAAAGTGCTTTAGCCTCTACCCATTTAGTGACATAATGAATGCATACAAGAATATACCTCTTTTGTATTGATGGTGGATTGATTGGTCCAACAAAATCCAGAGCCCATTTTTCAAAGGGTTCGATGAGTACCTGTGGTTGTAAGGGAATTTCATTTGAAGGAACAAGTTTCCCTATTCTTTGGCAACTATCACATCCTTTAATAGATTCCTTAGCACCCTTGAAAAGGGAAGGCCAATAATATCCTAAGAGAAGGATTTTGTAGGCAGCTCTCTTGTCAACAAAGTGTCCTCCACATGGATCATCATGACATGCCTTTAGTATTTTAGATATTTCATCTTCTCGTACACATATCCTAATGATGAGATCTGGACCTGTCATGTACAATTATTCATTTACCCATGAATAAGATGCACTCATTTGAATTATCTTCCTTCTTTCCCTAGGAAACAAATATGATGGAATTTTTCTACTGGTGTATCATTGTTATCATTTCGAATTCTAGACAAACAATCAACAATTGTGTTTTGTTTTCCATGTTGATCTAAAATGGTGATACTAAATTATTGCAATAATAGTAACCATCTTGTGATTCTGCCATTAGTAATTGATTTATTCATTTGATATCTAATTGCAGAATGATCTGTATGAATGAAAGATTCATAGCCAGTGATGTAATGTCTGAATTTGTTAATGGCATGGACAACAACTAAAAGCTCTTTATCGGTAACAATACATTTTAACTCTGCTGGAGTCAAATTTTTAATTATGTAGTAAATGGCATAAGGGGTCAAGTCTTTTTGTCCCAATACAGCTCCCAAAGTTGTCTCTGAATCATCAGTTGAGATATGAAAAGGCAATTTCCAGTTTGGTCTGCCTAGGATGGTTGCTTCAGAAATATTTTGTTTCAAAGTTTCAAATGCCTTTTGGCAATAAGGATTCCAATTAAATTCACAATCCTTTGTGAGCACTTTGAAGAGTGGAGATGAAATTTTGTGAATTTTCCAAAAATTTTCTGTATTATGCTGTAAACCAAGAAAACTCCTAACATATTTTGGACAATTTGGATTGCTAATTTGGAAATACCTTCAACTTTAGATGATTCCACCTTAATTCCATTTCTTGAAATATGGTGTCCTAAAACTGTTCCTTCAGTAGAAATCATAAAACCTTTTTCATGACTTAATGAGAGATTTTCTTCCTTACATCTTATGAGAACTTTTTCCAAATTTTCAAGGGCTTCTTGAAAAAAATTTCCAGAGACTGTAAAATCATCCATATACACTTCCACACAATCATGAATTAAATAAGAGAAAATACCTAATACTTCTCTTTGGAATGTTGCAGGTGCATTGCATAATCCAAAAGGAAGTACTCGATAAGCATAAGTTCCCCATGGACAACTAAAGGTGGTTTTGTCTTGATCTTTTGGTGCTACCTGAATTTGATTATACCCACTAAAGCCGTCCAAAAATGAAAAATATTCCTTCCTTGCTAGCGTATCTAAAACTTGATCTATGAAAGGTAATGGAAAATGATTCTTTAAAGTAGCTTTATTCAATTCCATATCATCAATACACACTCTCCATTTTCCATTCTTTTTAGGGACAATTACTAAAGGTGAAACCCATTGACTGTCTGATATTGGATAAATAGAGTTTACATTCAACAATTTTTGTAGTTCTTCCTGTTGGGTATGTGTTATATTCTTTCCATGACTATCCCCACGTGTTGTATGTTGCGCCGGGCGTAGCAGGGGGGTCACAAGGGGGAAGGCAACCTCCACTGTTGGGGTCCAGGGTAGCGCCCCGGCGATATTTTTTTTGGTGTGCGGACCCACCCATGTTTTGTGCATGAGTTTGCACATGGTTTTGGGGTACGATGGTTTTCGTCCCCTGGTATTTTTTAGATCCGGTCAAGGGAACTATGGTTATGTTATAATCCAAGGTTAATGGATTGGGGTTTATGTATGCTTCGACATGTATATATATGTGTTGTAACACTAAAAGGAATATAATGAAAAATCAAGCTGGTCGTCCCGATTTGGGATCCAGGAGAAAATCTCTGTGTTTATCTGTTTTATGTTTTATGCTCTCGCTATTGTTTTATTTTATGTTATAATATTCGTGTGTAGATAATTTTTGTTCAGGTTAAAACCTACATTTGGTATCAGAGCTGTTTCGGCTTCAAGGGGACGCCTTTGCTGCTGAGGGTTTTTTGCTCGGGCCTGAGGTAGACCCTGTTTAGTGGGAGATCTGTGGGATCGATTCTTGTGGTGAAAGAAGATGGCGAGCGGTGAAAAGATAGAGATCGAGAAATTTAATGGTCAGAGTTTTGAGTTGTGGAAGCTCAAGATGGAGGATCTGCTGGTGGATAAAGATCAGTGGATCACGGTATATCCAGGTACTAAACCAACGACAATGTCAGATGAAGATTGGAAGAAATTGGATTGGAAGGCTAAGAGCACAATACGGTTGTGTGTCTCAGATTCAGTATTGTTGAATGTATCTGGGGAAGCTACGGCGAAGAATTTGTGGGAAAAAATTTGGACTTTGTACCAATCTAAGTCTCTGGTGAATAAGCTGTTCCTGCGGAAAAATCTGTATAACCTGAGGATGAAGGATGGAGACTCGGTGACAGAGTATCTAAACACCTTCAATATTGTGGTAAGTCAGCTATCATCTGTTGATATTAAAATCTCAAATGAAGATAAGTGCATCAGTTTGTTGTGTTCTCTACTAGACTCGTGGGATAGTCTGGTTATTGCAATAGGTAGCAATACAACTACCTTGAATTTTGATGACATTTTCGCAGCCTTGTTGTCGGAGGAAATGAGACGGAGAAATATGGAGGGCCAGAATGGAGATGCCTTATCTGTACGAGGAAGGTCCCAAAACAGAAACAAGAATAAGGTTTCGAGTGGGAGATCCAAATCTAGAGGGAGATCTAAATCTCCTGGAAATTTTGTAAAGGTATGTTGGAAATGCGGAAAGGAAGGGCACTACAAAAAGGAGTGCAGATCTAAAGCTCCTGAGAAAGGAAAGGGATCTGATGATGCTCCTTCTGCAGAGGCAAAAACCACCTCGGATGAAGGTGGGGATGTGTATTTAGCTTCTTCTTCAAATACACATGTAGATCATGAGTCATGGTTGATTGACTCAGGTGCATCCTTTCACTTCACTCCCCATAGGGAGTGGTTCTGCGAGTATGAGAAATACGATGGTGATGTCTTCCTAGGGGATGATAGGAAGGCCAAAATCATCGGACGTGGAAAGTTCAAGCTGAAGCTGCAAGGTGGAAGGATTAGAACACTTCCTGGTGTTCTGCATATTCCTGCATTGGCTAGAAATCTGATTTCTGTAAGCAAGATGGATGATGCAGGTGTAAAAACAGTGTTTGAGAAAGATGCCTGCAAGATGGTTCGGGGAGCATTGGTATTAATGCGGGGAGTTCGGACTGGAACTCTGTACAAGCTACAAGGTAGCACTATTATTGATGGGTGTAATAGTTCTGTGGTTCCTGAAAGTGGAGCGGAAAGCCTAGCTGTCTCTGGAGAAAATACCATGCTATGGCATCAAAGGCTTGGACATATTGGAGAGAAGGGCCTTCGGATACTGCATAGAAATGGTATGGTAGAAGGTATGTCTAATTTCTCTTTGGATTTCGATTTCTGTGAACATTGTGTATATGGGAAGCAGAATCGGGTGAGTTTTCCTTCTGGTGCTAAGAGGGCAAACAAGATATTAGAACTTGTGCACAGTGATGTGTTTGGGCCCATGTCAGTTCCATCACTGGGAAAGTCTGTGTACTATGTTTCATTCATAGATGACTTCTCAAAGAATACATGGATATATTTCTTGAGGAAGAAATCTGAAGTCTTTGACAAATTTAAAGAATTTAAGGCTCTGGTGGAAAACCAGACAGAGAAGAAGATAAAGGCGTTGAGGATAGATAATGGTGGGGAGTTCTGCAAGAAGGAATTTGAAGAGTTCTGTAAGAAGTGTGGTATAGCACGACAGAAGACTACTCCATACACACCTCAGCAAAACAGAGTTGCAGAAAGAATGAACAGAATGCTAATGGAAAAGGCAAGAAGCATGCTCAGTGGTACCGGGTTAGGACAAGAATTCTGGGCAGAGGCAGTGGAGACTGCATGTTACTTAGTTAACAGATCACCTTCATCAATGTTGGAGGATAAGACTCCACATGAGGTATGTACTGGTAAGAAACCCTCTCTTTCACATCTAAGGGTATTTGGATGTGATGCATATGTACATGTTCCAAAGGAGAAAAGGACGAAGTTGGATAATAAATCTGAAAGGTGCATCTTTATTGGGTATAAGGATGGTTTAAAAGGTTACAAGCTTTGGAACCCGGAAACAAGGAAGGTTGTGTACAGCCGAGATATGGTGTTTAGAGAGGTGAAAGATGTTTTTAAACATGAAATCATACCAAAGGAACCTGAGAAGATAGAGTTTGAGGTAAAGGAGGATGAATCATACTCTACAACAGAAGAAGATTCAGAAGAGGAAGAGCCACAAAATCCAACTTTGAGAAGATCAGTTCGGGAAAGAAGACAACTAGAAAGGTATAGTACATCTGCTTTCTGTTCAGGTTTTACCTTAACTATAACTGATGATGATCCCAGAACTATCAGGGAGGTAGTAGATTCCAAGGATGGAAAACTCTGGAAGGAGGCCATGGTTGATGAAATGGCATCCTTGCACAAAAATGAGGCATGGGATCTGGTGGAGTTGCCGGCTGGAAGGAAGCCCATTGGGAGCAAATGGGTGTTTAAGAAGAATATGAATGTAGAAGGCAAGGTGGAGAAATACAAAGCTCGGTTGGTAGCAAAAGGTTATTCCCAAGTGCCGGGAATTGATTTTGGTGATGTCTTTTCTCTTGTTGCCAAAGTTACTTCTATTAGATTACTTTTATCTATTATTGCTGCATTTGATTTTGAGATAGAACAGATGGATGTGAAGACAACATTTCTTCACGGGGATCTAGAATAGGAGATCTACATGAAGCAACCTGAAGGCTTTATGGTGAAGGGTAAGAAAGAACTAGTATGCAGGTTGAAGAAGTCTTTGTATGGGTTAAAACAGTCACCAAGGATGTGGTATCAGAAATTTGATACCTATATATGGGGACTTGACTTCACCAGAAGCAAGGAGGATCACTGTGTTTATTTTAAATTAATTGGTGACCGTGTTATTTATTTGGTCTTGTATGTGGATGATATGTTGTTGATTGGAAATGACAAAGAAATTATCCAAGATTTGAAGACCCAAATGTTCTCCAAATTCGACATGAAGGATCTGGGTGCTGCAAACTATATTTTGGGCATGGAAATTAAGAGAGATCGGGCAAAGAGGAAGCTCTGGTTAAACCAGAGGAAGTATGTCGAGACTATATTGCAGAGGTTCAATATGCAGGATAGTAAACTGGTGAATGTTCCTATTCCTATAGGTGTAAAGATGTTTGCTAAATAGTGTCCCAAGACACAAGAAGAAGAGGAGGATATGTCCCGTGTTCCATATGCAAGTGCAGTGGGTAGTCTGATGTATGCAATGGTTTGTACTAGACCAGACATTGCACATGCAATGGGAGTATTGAGCAGGTTTATGTGAAACCTAGGGAAGGAGCATTAGACAACAGTGAAGTGGGTTTTCAGATATTTACGTGGCACTAGTGATTATGGCTTGTGCTACCAGGGAAGACCCGGATTGGAAGGAATGTTGGACATTCGTGGTTTTGTTGATGCAGACTGGGCTGGAGATTTGGACCAAAGAAGATCTATAAGTGGGTATGTGTTTAACCTATTTGGAGGCGCAGTTAGTTGGATGAGTAAAAGACAGTCTGTAGTGGCTCTTTCAACTACAGAGGCAGAATACATAGCAGCCACTCATGCAAGCAAGCAAGCAGTTTGGTTGCAGAGATTGTGTTCAAGTATGGGGTTGGTACAGCAAGCTATAAGGATAGACTATGATAGCCAAAGTGCAATTTTCTTGGATAAGAAACCTGCTTACCATTCAAAGACAAAGCACACTGATGTTCAATATCACTTTGTTAGAGATATGGTTGAGGCTAAAAGGGTGTTTCTGGTAAAGGTAGACACTTTGAAGAATGTTTCAGATGCATTGATGAAGTCTGTGAGCACTTAGAAGTTCTCTTGGTGTAGAGAAACAATGGGTGTTGAAGAATTGACCCACTGACTAAGCTCTCCTGTGGCCCCCTGTGGAAAGAATACAACAAGTGGGAGAATGTTGGGTATGTGTTATATTCTTTCCACGACTAGCCCCACGCGCTGTACGTTGCACCGGGCGTAGGGGGTCACAAGGAGGAAGGCAGCCCCCACTGTTGGGGTCCGGCAAATTTTTTTTTGGTGTGCGGACCCACTCATAGGTGGACCCACCCATGTTTTGTGCATGAGTTTTCACATGGTTTTGGGGTACGATGGTTTTCGTACCTTGGTATTTTGTAGATCCGGTCAAGGGAACTACGATTATGTTCTAATCCAGGGTTAATGGATTGGGGTTTATGTATTCTTCAGCATGTATATATATGTGTTGTAACACTAAAAGGAATATAATGAAAAATCAAGCTGGTCATCCCGATTTGGGATCCACGGGAAAATCTCTGTGTTTATCTATTTTATGTTTTATGCTCTCGCTATTGTTTTATTTTCTGTTATAAGATTCGTGTGTAGATAATTTTTGTTCAGGGTTAAAACCTACACTTCCTTTACACTTTCCCTAAGATTTGGATTCATTCTTCTTTGAGGTTGTCGAGTTGGTCTAGAATTCTCCTCAATATATATGTGATGTATGCAAGTTTCAGGGTTGATTCCTTTCATGTCAGTGTATTCCCATGCATATGCAGAAGAATGTTTTTGCAATGTTTTTATTAATTTTTCATTTTTAAAAATTTTCTATATTTGTGTTCACATTCAAAGTTTTACTTGGAAAGATTTCAGTTGAAGAATTACCAAATTATTCCATAGAATATAAAGATATTGGTCTAGATGATAAGTATTCAATATTACATTGTTCTTGAAAATTTTGACTATTCTCATGTTGTGAAGATAATTCATGATTTTCTATTGAATTTAGAATTTGATTTTCTTCACTAATATGTGAGATAGTAAAAATAGGTTGTATGTCATTTTCATCATCCATCCATTATTCATTTTCTACTTCTATCATTGTTTTTTCAAGAGGGTATAATGTGAATTTATTTGTTGAACTTCCATCAAAGATAAACATGTCAACAGATCTACAACTAATGAAAGCATCAACTGTAGCTAACCAAGATATTCATAATATTAATGGATGTCCTCCTATGTTATTCTTGGGAGTTAAGATCACAAAGTCAACTGGATATTTCCAAGAATCTAGGGATACATAAATGTCTTCTAATACACCATTAGGTTTAATTATAGATCTATCTACTAGTTGTAACAATGTTGGTGTATATTGAAGATTTGAAAGTTTTAGATGTTCCATAGTTTGTTTACTCATGATGTTTATGGTTGCTCTTGAGTCGAACAATGTGTTTGGGATTTAGATACCATTGATGCGTGTTTTCACAATGGGACTTCTTAAATCCAAATATTTCTATATGGCTATTTTTCCCATCATGATATCTGCAATTTTCCCTATTAACTGTATTCTTTTTACGTCCTTTGTTTTTCTTCTGGATTTCTTTACACTAAAATATTTTATTGTTTTTGCAAGGATTGGAATTTCATTAATGTCTTGTAGCAAATAAAATTTTATATAATCATTTTTCAATTCATCTAATATATCATAGTTAGGCAACATGATTTGTTTTTCTACCCCTTTATCAATATGTAATCTTTCAGGGAAATGAGGTTTTGGTATAGATACCGAAGGCTGCTCTGTGATAGGAGTTGAGTTTATTGGATCATAATGTGTTTGATTTTGAAAATATTGATTCTGATGAAGAGATGTCCCTTATTCAGAATGATTATTTTTATTTTGAAGATTTTTATATTGATGAGGAATAATCTCCTCATCAGAATGATCATCTTTTACTTTTTCCTGAATAATAAGAGAAGGAAATTTATTTTCTAATATTCTACTAGATCTAAGTTGAACATTATTAAGATCTAGTGGAGTTATCATATAAGTTTGAAAATTTTTCCCCTCAATGTTATAAATAGATTGTGCATTTTTATTGTTTGGGTTTGGAAGTGGTTGACCAGGTAGTTGGTTTAGCCTTTGTGGAAATGGTAATGAAAGTTGTGGGTTTTGATTTGGAAATTTAGGTTTTTGACTGGTTTGAGGAAAATGTTGTGGTGGAAAGTTTGGATGAGATTGTGGATATTGGTGATATTGAGAATATCTACCATAAGGATTTTGCAATCCTTGTGTCCAAGGTTGGGGTTGAGACCAGGGCTGCTGCCATGGAATTGATGCATTCCAATTATTATGTGGGGGTTGAGTATACATTTGAGTGTTGAAACCTTGATTTTGTGGTCCTTGACATGGTATTCTAGCAACGAAAAAAAGAGGATTTATCTAGTTTGAAGCTATTTCCTCTTGGTAAACGACTTTAAGACCTGGAATGGAAGGACATTTCTTTGTTTCATGATTTTCTGTACATATGACACAAATTTCTATGATTTTTAAATCAAGAGGGCATTATTAAGGCGTGTTTCTTTCTAAACTTAGGACAAAATATAGATAAGGCATCACTTTCATTTCATTGCTTGTTTTGTAACTTCAAGGTGTCTATTTGTTCACTAAGACTCCCTAAAATATCTATTTTGAACTCATCAAGCAAATTTCCTATTTCAGCCCTACTTATTGTTCCAACTGCAGATTTATTAACTCTAGAGAGAATATGATCTCTTGAACTCCTCCCAATTCTTGTCTTTCCTCTTGAAAGATGTATGCATAATTCAGAGATGTCAGTCAATGATAGTTGAGAAATGTCTCCATTTACCATCATATTAAGAATATCTATCCATTCATTTCTAATGACTTTCAATAGGAGAGATTTTAAAGTATCTTCATCAAAATTTTCCATCTTAGCCATTTTTAGAGTGTAGCTGAATCTCTCAATCAAATCCTCCAAGTTTTCATATTCTCTTTGCATCATCTTAAAAAATTCATCTTTTCTATTATGAGGTGTGCAGTAATCCTTGTATTTTTTTAAGAATTCACTCTTCATTTCTTCCGATGTCCTAATAGAATGTGTTATTAATCCCATGAACCATTTTAATGATGCATCCTTAAGAGTTGCAGGGAACAATTTAAATTTTTGAGAATCGAGTAAGTAGTCATATGATCTATATAAAACATCGAATTCAAATAGAAATTTTTCAGGATCTTCACTTCTTAATCCATGAAAATTGGGAAGGATGGAGGGTGAGATATTCTTCATCGTGGTAGTAGTATCTTCATCAAGTATAGGAAATCCAACATGATCTACTTCTCCTCTACCTTCTCTTCCTTCTCCTCTTCCTCTACCTCTACCTCGTCCTCCACCTCCAATCCTAGTTCCACCTCCTCCTACTCTTAATTGGTCATCATTCACATTGTTTACTTATCCTTCCCCTTCTCTAGCCATTGTAGATTCCTCAGAACTAATATAGGATTCTAAATTTGGGATTGTTTGTTCCTCTTCTATTTCTTATGGTTCCTCTATCAATGGTATATTAAATAAGACTTCTTCTTCTTACACAGTAGGGATTTATAGCTCCTGGGCTAAGAGTTGTTCTCCAATAGAGGTTAGAAATTTTACTCCTTCTATTGGGGATCCAGGGTCTTCTTCTTCTACAACTGCTTTAGTTGATGAAGTTGGAGAGTCTCTAGCTTGAATTTATGATCTTAAGACTTCAGGAAGTCTATGTCTACCTGTTAAAAATGGAATGCGGGTTTGGGTGGATGGTGTGGCACTATGAGTTCTTGATGGAGTGAGTGGTGTTTCTGGGATCAAACTTCTACGTCTAGCTACAAATCTACCTCTAGAGTATCTTTCTCTACGCATGTCATATTTTATGTTTTTGTTGTTTTTGTGTTGTTTTTTTAGATTAAGAGATAAGGCCCCTATTTTCACTTCCCTGGAAACAATGCAAAAAATTTTAGTCAATTTTTAGTCTTAGATTTCTATCATAAATTATCAAACGGAGTTGGTAATCTTATGAAGTGCAAGCGCACTATATATGCTAGAAGCCTTTTCTTACTTAATTCGTTGTGTTGATTTTATATGTTTAAAGTTGTCTTGAGCTAGATTGTGTCTTTATCTTGAATGGCTAAATGGAATTGAGAAACTTAAAACTTATGATTTGTTAAATGAAATCTAAATTCAACTACCCTCAACTATGATGAAAATCCTATCTTAGCTTGTTTAATAGCTAATGATTGATTTTGAGAAAAGAAACTAAAGTCCTAAAAACAAGAAGGAACTTCAATATTTTTGTATTCTTTTGGAAACTTTATATGAATGAAATTTAAAACACGAAATCACTAAAGAGTATTCACATTTAAAAAATGAAGATTTTACTGATTGAAAAATAAAACTTGTAAGAAGGAAGAAAAATAAATGTTTAATTAAGAAAGGAAACTAATCTATGATAAACCTATATTGCACGAAAATAAATTAATCTGAATGATGAATTGTTAAGTTATATTGAATCAATATATGCCATCCACTATGATAAATTATCTCTAAATCTAATCAATTATAAACAAATCATCTATCTTAACATAACAATATTCTGCAAATAAAGATAACAAACAATGAAGTAACAATGATAAAATTGATCATATATGTTATAGAAATCCAAAAAAATTGCAATGTAAATGACAACAAAGCATATATCCATAGTATGAAAGTAAATCATGTATTTCAGCTATGAAACGAAAATGAAGACAAAGTATTTATATGCTATAAATCACAACAGAGATAGAGCATGTATCTATATGAAAAATACTGTGAAAGCATAAGAAACTAAAATATGAAAGAACAAGAAATTAAACAAATAAACCTCTTCTGTGCAAGGGCCCTCAACAACCGAATGGTTCTTGATCTATGCTTTACTATTTATGCATCAATATTCCATAATGCTTCCTTTTTCAATTAGTGAATAAAAACAGAGTCTTTGAACATAACAATCTCACAATAAAATAGAACTTGTTTCATAATTACACAACCTGGTATTTATAACAGTATTGCATTAAATGTTTGAGGCTTTCACGCCTTCGGAGACTAAGAAAATTATGTATGAAAATCTAAACAAAAATATGAATTTCATCGCTTCACAATTTTCTACGTGGAGAGAAAATCCTGAAGCCTCCATTCTTCTTGCTCGCTTGTTCCGTTTCCTCTTTTGACCAACCCTTGGACCGTGATCTTAGGTGCTTCCTTCCTTGATTTTGGACAAGTAGATAGGATATGACCCATAATCAGATCATTCACCAACTGCCCATATGTTTCGCTTCTTCATTGATTCCTTAGAACTCATTTAAACATGGCGGTGGCTACATAAGCAAACTTTAGCTATAGAATTGCATTAATTCTGTGGCTAAATAAAAATTTTATTCTAATAATAAGAAACATCTGAAAATATGAAAAATAGATCATTAAGATATCTTACCAGGCTAAAATGTGCATTTTAATACTTTTTTGGGCTCATGGAGTTGTTAAAAAGAGGGAAAGATAGTGAAAATAGATGTCAAAATTGAGGCAACCTTGAGGCTCCATAATAAGTTTGCTTCAACCAATGATGCAATTCGAACAAGTTGAATTCACTTTTGGTGTCAACACTTTTGTAGTATTGATCTGCTAGGGTTATATAGACAAGGTATGGGGCAACATATGTCATAGGGTTATCATCGTTTTGTTTGCCATTGGTATATTTTCCTTTTCCCTTTGGTGCCATGTTTGCAAACTTAAGGGATAAACAATGAAATGACATATGTTCGGGGTGAAAAAAATACATAAATAGATAATTAGATGTCTATAACTGGAGATTGGGATCTGGATTAGCTGGAGACGAAAAGTGTTTATAGTGGAATCAGATTATGATATTTGACAAGTAAATTCACAGTACCTATAATCCAATAAAAGAAACAATGTAGAAGGATGGCCACACGAGATTAGGCAGGGTTGATTTATAGAAGTTGATTGGTTGTCATTATGGTTAGATCCGTTACATAACGAGTTCTTGAGAATTAACTGCATTAATGGTGAAACGATAGGTAGCAATAGGAAAAATATAATGGGTGAGTGTGTAACGAGCTAATGCATAACAATAATAGTCAACGAAAAAATAGGGGATGGACATGTGGCATAATGTAGTTGACGGAGGATCAAACATGGCATTTGATGTGGTGGACTGTTGGTAGGAGCAGATGGAGAGTGCTATAACTCCGAAATTTCCCAAAGGTTGTTCTTGCGTTAAAAATAAATATCAGAGGTAAATACTATCCACTTTGGAGATTAGGATCTAGCCTTCCTAAACTCAGAGAGGGCTCTCTCTTAATGATTTAACTTTGTTTATTTTAATATATTTTAGGCTAGTCATGTATGCTTGGTTGGGTTGGTTTTTTATTGGTTTTTGTTGGTAGGTGGAATTAATGATTTAGATGAATAGGTGCTTATCAAATTTCCATTGGGCGATGGAGTCAATGTGCTTTGAAACATAAATGAATCAAATTATAATGAAAGTGTTACAAGGCAAGATAGGTGAGCAATATCAAATCTCAAGGTTGAATGGTGAAGTGATTTTTCAATCGGGATCAAGGGGAAACTAAAAATTCCTTAAACCAGATAATGAAGAAGGATGAAGGAGTCAATCAAGATTAGAGGGAAATTAATAATTCTCTAAACTGGATATCAGAAGAAAACATAGAAATGTATAACAATTAAAAGCAGAGTGTAACATCTAAACAAATTCTGCAGTAAAAATCCTATTATAACATTCAAATTTAGAACACATATAAGTTTATGGAGTACTTAAAAAGAGAACATGAACAATTGAAATTTATACTTATTTATGATAGCTCATCACATGAATCATGTAAAGAAGTTTCTTTATAACTGGTTCAGTCTGTCAACTGTAAATTGGTAAAATAACCCTTTGGCAAGAGATCAGTCAGCTAACAAAAAGTTCAGAAGTCCACACTTGATCGACCCTTGATACTTCGAATGATGAAGTATTTATACAAAACATTAGAAAAAAATATCCTGTCAACTGACTAGGATTTATTTTAGGAAAATAAAATATCTTTATAAAAAAAGATAGTGATGTCTTCTAACTAACTGATATTTGGCCCTGATTTCTTTGATTGTTGTTGCTTGTTAGTTTCTTTTATCTGTCTTCTTTCATATGTGCGTTCTTTCACCTGTGCATTCTTTCACCCTCATAGTAAATCACACCATTTCTCCCATGTTTCTTCATTTGGGAGTTTTATTTTCATCATCCTACGGTAAATCTCATCTGCCTATGTATACTTGGAAAACGTAGGTTTATTTATAAAAAGGTGATTTACCTCATGCTGGAGGTAAAATAATTTTTCTAAAGTTTGAAGGAGAACTTTGCCTATGGGAACGCCCTTCATTGAGGAAATGTTGGAAGTTTATTTGGCTACTTCCCTCATCTTGTTATCATAATCTTCATGTCTCATTAGTTTGTCATTTACTATCAGAGGATTATGTATACCTTTCTGTCTCAATACCTCAAACTTGTTCAAAAACCTGTTCACTGCAAGCTCCATAATTTGACATTTCTCCTCGAGTTGTATCATCAAATTTCTTTTGGAAATTACTTTCTTCACCTCTAAGATAGTTTCTGTTCTATCGGATATCCCAGTTCTTCCAATTCATATTTACTTTTAGAATTAAGGAAATTGATTATTTTAAAGGCTTCCTCTGGTTTCTTTCCAAGATTGGCTTTAACTTTTTGAATTGCATCACCATCTTCCTTCACCAAGTCATTATGCTCAAATATGATATGTATAGAAGGCCAAATATCATTAACTGAGTTAATGATATTGGCCCACAATTGCTGCTTTGCTTGGGCTAAAGGCTCTTTTAGTGATAACTATTTTTCCAACTTGTCGATTCTATCAGTCAATCTATTGCAACTTTCTGTACTTCTTCTTGATGCATTAATTCTGCCAATTTCTTTCCATATTCTAAGATATTTATATGTTTCTTGAGCTTATTGATCTATGTAGTCTGAATGGACATATCTTCCATTGCTTTAAGTAATTTTTTGGCCTCATTAGTGGGATGGGCTGTTGGTAGTGCTGATGTAGATACTGGAACTGATGTTGATAATGGAACTGATGTTGATAATGGAGCTGATGTAGATGCTGGAGTTGGTGTAGATGCTATGGGAATAGTAGTAATGGGAATTGCTTCCATGACAGTTTTCTTTTCCTGCACAAGTTTATCCATTTTTGTCTCCATTTCCTTTAATTGAGTTGTCAACTAAATTATTAAATTCATCATTTCATCATTTTGATTATCTGTCTCCAAAAACTCCTTGGTTTGTGGATGCTCAGAAGTTGGTAATTTTAATTGTTTCTTCAGTGCAACTATGTTTGCATTTTTCTTCTTTATAAGCTCTTCTGCTGCTTTGATGTATTTTGGATTATAACCAGTTTCAAGTACCAAATCTTCTAGTGACTTTATCTTGTTATTTATACTTTGCTTGTGATGAAGCTCTTTCTAGCTTTAACTGTAACCTTATATTTTCTAGAGTATTCTGTAACTTTTGGACACTTAGAGTTTTGTGTTTCATGGTGGAATAGATCATTTCTCCTGCCTGTTTGTGAAATACAATCTACTCAATTGGATGCCCATCCTTGGTAGGAACTTCAAAGCTGGTCTTAGTATAATTTGTTGAAGTTTTGGGGGCCTGTACCTTTGGATGTAGAAATGTCATTTGCATCTTCCTTGTTCTGAGGTCAAAAGATGAAAGCAACCCACTCTGATCACCAGAAGTTTGCTTACAATATTGTGCATATGTAACAGCTTTCAATGCTTCATTTTTTATTTTAATTTCTTTATATTTATCCATGTTATATTTTTCTTTCTCAAATGGCTTGCTGGATGATGAAACCTCTGCACTATTTTTCTTTTGAATAATTTGTGCACTGGAAGTTGATGGCAGAGGTGTTTCTTCTGAAAGTGTTGTAGGTGCATCATCCCTGACAAAAATATCTATTTCAATGGTTTCTATTGTCTCTTCCAGCTCTATCACTGGATTTAGCTTTGTTTTCTTTCTGTATATAAGCTTGAATTTACTATCGGATGTAGTTTATGCTGAATAAGAGCCTTCTTCTCTAGCCCTTTTTGAATTTCAATGCTGTGGGACTGGAGTATGCAGGATGGAACTAGTATCAAGCTTCTTCTCCACCTCCTGTAGAGTGCTTTCCAACCGCTCTGACTAGTTGGAATATTTCTCAATTTCAAGCTTAGACTCATGAATGAAAGGGGTCAATTTGAACTTAACTCTTAGTTTTCTTATGACACCCAAGAAGTCATATGACCATTTGAAACTGTTACTGAAATATAAATCTTGTAGGCATATATATGCTTCCTTTCCAGCATTCCTACTGTTGCATATAAAAGGCCCTAATTGATTTTTTATCTTGAATTGGGTTTTCATTTTGTTTGAAAGGAAATTGATTTCATCAGAATTCAAGATCTACCTGATGTACTCTAAAGAAAATATCCTCATTGGGAGGTATTGGGGAAGCTTGTAAGGGTCTATTAGCTTCCATACACTCTGATTTTTGTGTGATTCTGGTATAAATACCAGTCTCCTGTTTTTCTCTCATCTGATAACTCTAGAACCTTTTTGATTTCTTCATTGATTCTGGGCTGAATGCTATTGCTAAGCATATCAACTAATGGATATACAAAATAATCAATAAAGTCTTTGAAACTGAATTCAGTGGAATCCTTTCTGATCAAGGATGTCCAAAAGATAACAGACTGGGGATTACCCTCTGTGTCCAATTTTTGTAGGTTGACTGCAAACCTTTTTGATTGAAATTATATAAAAAAATGAAACAATACTGAGGCGTATTTGAAAACTCATTATTATGGCAGTTTGATCAGTTTATCATGCATGGAATATGCTAGGAATTGGGAAAAATTGAAAGTTATAGCTAGAGGTTGACCTGGGAAAAATATAGAAAGGAAACCAAGGATGGATTCATCTACATTCTCATCAGTGAAATATCCTAAAATACAAGACAACATGGTCACAATTTGTCTGGTTTGTTCTGAAAACATGGTAGTAGAGTATAGAGGGTTGTTTTAGGGGTTTCTATTGATTGATGGAGGAAAGCCTGAAATATTTGAAACCTTTTAGGGAAATCTAGCTTCAAGTAAAGCTTAGTGAGGTTATCAATGGAGAAAGGCACTCTATCAGGTTGTGATTGAATCTGTAACATTTGATTAATATATTGAGCAGTGATGGTAAATAGGATTTCTTGGTTAGGGGTGACTATGGCTCTTTCATTTGGAAAATAGCTGATTTGCCACAGTCTGATGAGTTCGGGGAACATATAGGTTTGTGGAAATATGTACTTGGGCAAGTTAGAGTCCCACAGATGAATATCATCTGCATGATCAACAAATTTGTCATGGCTCCAATAATGGAGCTGCAAAAGGTTGCTTTTAGTCACAATGTCATTTATTTTGAAGTCCTTATCGGGCAAAGGGGTGTGGTCGACATCTAACAACGGTGGTTGCAAAAGGCTTATTTTCTGAATGCTTTGGGAAGCCATCAATTCAGTTTAATTATTTAATTAATAAGCTTATTTGATTGAGTCGGGTATTCATAATTACCTGGAATATAGTGAATTTGGTCGTAGAAGGGTCCAGGTGGCAGTAGGGGCTTTAATTCCGGTTGGCGATGGCTCTTGGTCTCTTTCACAAATAAAAAAATAATAGGAGAATAATGGAATAGGCGGGTTTTATTATTTTTGAACTTGGCTATTTATCTCTTGGTGCGGGTGGTTTATTATTTATCACGGTGGTTTATCGCACGCCGAAAGGTGGTTTGGCAGTTTGGGAATGGTGGGGTGAGATAAAATGTGGTAGTGTCGCGTAGCAGGGGAGTGCGAAAGGGTTCGTTGGACGTTGGATATGATCAATGGTGATCGGGCAATAGGTGGAAGTTGCAGGTTTTCAAAGAGGTTGGGTCGGGTAATACTTAGGCAGAGAGTTAAATTAAAAATGGGGTTATGAAATATATTAAGCGGGAGACTAATATAAAATAAGGCCGGGAAACATATTAAACGGGGAGGGGGTGGGTGGGGGTTAATTCAAAGGAAAGTGGGGCCCAATTAATATTTTAGTTTGCGCTTTAAAACTTTGAATAAGTGAGTTTTGTTGTTTTATGAAAACACAAAGTTTATTTAAGTGAAAGACGGTTTTAATGAGGGGGAAAAGGGTTAGGATAAGGGGAAATGGTTTCCAAAAAGAGGAAAAAGGGATTTAGCAAGGGGAAATGGTTTTTTCAAAGGGGAAAGGTTAGAAAGATATTAGTAATAAGAGATAAACCAAATGATGCTTTCTATAACTTTTGAAAAGTATTCTACCTACCCTTTTATTCATCCTAACATTTTTTATTTCCTTTATTAGGGTGCATTTGAGCTTGCTTACCCTTTTATTTTTTATTTTTTTAATAAGAATACTAAATTATTTATAACCTTATACCTTCCAATGGATCAGATTAAAGTTATGAGCTCATTTTTTTTCTCTACCTAACTACTGATCTGCCAAGATTAAATGGTTTGGTAAGATCTTTATTCATTAAATATAATTTAAAGGCATGAATGATCAAGATTAGATTGCATGATCATCATGAATTGTGGCATTTTGGACAAGCTGCACACAATTTTATTTGCAAAAGTAAAGTAAACTAAGAGTAGTGGCCTTTGAATATGCAACACTTTCAGAATTTATTTTTGTTTCCTTTTTGTGGGGTTCATATTTTATATTTTTTTTGATCTTTCCTTCTTTTGGTCCTTTGATTATTCTTTTAGGACATACCCTCTTTTCATTTTTTAATATGGAAAAAAATTGCAGAAATGTAAATGTATGTACAATATTACAAGACTAAGCATATCCAATTAAAAATTATGATCCCTATTATTTTAGGACCCTAATAGTGGCTCCACTTGGGGATGGAATATCCTTGTGAGATGTCAAGAACTTTCTTATCAATGGCCTTGGAACTTTGGCTTTGCTTTGCTTGGAACTTCTTTTTGTGATGTCCTTTATTCAAACATATGATGTTATATATTTTAAAGCTTATAGTTTCTTTTCAGGCTTCAACTTTATAAGATAATCATCCACTCAAATCTAAAATTTGCTATGGTATTTAAAATGAGTAAAATAGAATCAAATGAACTACTGGTTATTCTGGTGAAAAATAGTGCTTTAGCATTCAACCATTGATTGGTCCACCTTGTAGATCTATTCCATTTAACTCTTTCAAGAAAAATGCATTGTTACCTCTGTAACCATAAATAATGTATGGGCCTTTCTAGAGAAAGTCAAATTTCCCATGTTTTCCTTTGTATTCCCTTATGGAATCCCATTTTAGTACTTGATCACCTATGAAGAAATAATCTTCTTTAGTTTTCTTATCAAAGATATTCTTGGTTTTGCCTTGAATTACTTTGGATTTGATATAAAATTATTCCCTGGTTTGCTGCAAATGAATTGTTTGGTTTATCCTCCTTTGAATGTCATTTAATTCTACTTGCAGTTCTTGAATCATTTTCATCACTGGCACTCCTAATGAAGATGGAAAAACAACATCCATCCCATATACCAATTGATAGGGATATGTACTAATATATTTCTTAGTAGTTAGTCTGTCTGCCCATAGGGCATAGACCAACCTTTTATTCTAGGTTTTCTTGTTATCCTCTAGTAACATTTTGATGATGTTGACTAGGATTTTGTTTGAGGACTCTGCTAGTACATTACCTTGAGGGTGATAGGTAGTGGAATGGATAGGGTGATATGGTATCTGTTACAAAAATCTATCATTTTATTAGATTTGAAGGCAACAGAATTATTAGTAATGAGCTTTTGTGGGCATCCAAATCTAGAAAGGATGTTGTTCTCAATAAATGAAATAATGACAGAGTATGTGGCTTGTCTAGAAGGGATGGCTTCTATCCACTTGGTAAAGTAATCAGTGGCTGTCAATATAGATTTATGTTGGGCAGAGGAGGGTGGGTGAATTTCACCAATGAATTTTAAACCCCATTGTTGAAATGGCATTTCTACTGAGATGGGTTTGAGGGGTAATGGTAAGAGTTTCTCATTCCCTTCAAATATTTGGCATTTGTGACAGGAGGTCACATACTTTCGAACATCTGCAAATAGAGAGGGCCAGTAAAAACCTTCCCTCAAAATTTTTTCAACAGTTGTTTTCCAATATAGGTGTCCTCCACAATCTCCTGCATGAAATTCCTACATGACTTTGTCAACTTTGTCTTTTTAATAAACAATTTAACAAAATGCCACCTTGATCTTTCCAAAATAAAACATTATCTAAGATGCAATATTTCATTGCTTTCATTTTTAAGAATCTACTTTTTATTCTAGATAAACTAGGAGGAGCTTATAAGTTGAGTAAAACAAATATAAGGTTTGCATACCAGGGTAAATCTATAAAATATTCTTGTGGAGTCGCCATCTCTTCCTGATCATCTAAGGCAACAATGAAATTTATGTCTAAGGCTTGACAGTTAGATTCAACCATTATTTTGGCTAAACCTTGGTCTTTGATTAGTTTTTTAGGCTTGATCTCAATATCATATTCTAGTATTGTGGCAATACATTTTCCTCTTTTCCCATCAGGCCCATTCTTAGTTAGAATGTCCTTTACAAATGAGTTTGGAACATATGATATAATGTGTGAGTATGGAATATATAATCTGAAACATTTTATGGCTTTCACTAAAGCAAGAGATTTTTTTTTCCATGATATTATACTTTATTGTTGCATCTCTCAAAGATTTACTAAAGAAATCAATGGGTTGTTCATAACCCTCATCATTCTTTTGCAACAAGACTGCTGCAATGGTGCGTTCTGAAGCAAATGAAAAAATTATGAAATCTCTATTGAAGTTAGGACTTATGAGGACAAGTGTTTTAGTAAGGGCTTCTTTAACTCCTTCAAAAGACTGCTTATCCTCTATTGTCCACTTAAGTATTGAATCCTTTTTTAACATGCTATTCAAATTTCTAAGTAGTTCTTCTAAGTTAGAGATGAATCTTCTAAGAAAATTTATTTTGCCTAGAAATTATTGCAACTCTTTAATGTTTATAGGATGATTGATATTTAGGATTGCTTCTATTCTAGTTAGATCAATTCTAATGCCCTCTTTTGAAATGATGTGTCCCAGGAGTTTTCCTTCTTCTAGTGCAAAAAGTGAATTTTTAGGATTTAAGGATATTCCAAACTTTCTGCATTTTATGAATACTCTTCTCAAATGATCTAGATGTTCATTATTTGATTTGAAAAACAATGTGATATCATCCAGGTAAATGACTAAGAAATCATGGATTTCCTTTGCAAAGGCAATGTCCATGGATATTTGGAATTTTTCTCTAGCATTCATCAGTCCAAAGGGAATTTTCAAGTACATGAAAGTTCCCCAGGGAGTGGTGAATGCAGTCTTCACTTGATCTTCAGAATGGACTAGGATTTGGTTGTATCCAGAATATCCATCAAGTAATGAAATTCTGGATGACCCTACTACCCTTTGGAGAATGTGGTCCATTTTAGGGAGGGGATAGTTATCCTTCAGTGATACTTTGTTCAAGTTTCTGAAATCAACACAGAGTCTGATCTCTCATGTTTTATTTCTAGTGGGGACTAAATTAGAGACCCAATCAGAATATCTGATGGGTGCTATGATTTGAGCATCGTACATCCTTTTAACTTCTTTCTCTATTAATGGCATAAGAACAGGGTTAATTCTCCTTAAATTTGGTTTAAATGGCTTCTGATTTTCTTTAATTGGTATATTATGCTAGATAATTCTGGTATCATAAGAATTGAGGTCTTCATAATTCCATGCAAAGATTTCTTGGAACTCTTTAAACAAGCTAATGTACTTCAACTTTTCAGCTGGAGGTAATTTCTTAGATATCTTGATAAGCTTGGGATTTTCCTTTGTTCCTATGTTGCATTCCTCTATATCTGACCTTAGAGGCTCCATTTTAGGTTTTCTAGCTACATCATGGGAGTCAAAGAGGTCTTGTAGTGGGGATAATCCCTTAGCCAAAATGTTATCTTTGAGGTTTAAAACTTTTGATTCATCATTGATTAATTCCTCAATTTCTACTATTTCTAATTGTTCTATTTATAATTTAGTGAATTTATTTGGCTCTATCTTATTTAGATCATTTACATCTATTTCATTATTTATGGTGTAATCTAATGTATAGTCAATGTCTATATTACAGTTTTGAATTCTCCTTCACAATTCTTAAAATCATAAATTTGTGAGTCTTGTGAAAATATTTGCCAATACTTCAAATTATCAGGTATGGTTGGCCTATGTCTTGCCTCAGTTGTGTACTGATGATTTGGCTGAAAGGGTAACCTGCATGTGCTAGAAAAATTAGCCAAGCTATGTGCTTGCATATTCTGATTTCTTGAAATGACAACAAAGTTAGTCTCAAGAAAACATCTTATTAAGTCCAGGATGGTTTCTCTGTAATGTTTAAGTCTAGGATTATTAACAATGTACTCTCCCTTGACTCTTTTTATGATGAGTTCTAAGTCTCCCATGATGGAAACTCTTTTAGCTCCAAGTTTTCTTACGATTTGAAGGCCTAGCGCTAATGCTTCATATTCTGCCATATTATTAGTGCATTGGAAATTTAATTTGAAAGCATGTCCTTATAAATGATCATTTTATAAATTTTAGATCCATACTCCAGCGCTTGCTCCTAATATATTCATAGAGCCATCAAAATCTAGATGCCACAAAGATTCACGTGTTATATTTTCAGAATCGACTTCTTTGTGTTCTTCTTCTACAGCTGTGATTTTATCTTTGTCATTGTTTGAATTACATAAGATAAATGAATCTAGATCAGAATGCATGGAGTAAATAGGAAAATTTTGTGGTCTTTCTGAACTTCTTACCATGTGTTTCATCAGGGTTTCTCCATATAGCTTCCTTTGTTAACCAAACACAGAAATGGTAGCATATGATATGTCCAATTGTAGTGATCCATGTAATTTTTCTCCCCATGAGCGAGATAATAACATACCATATTTGGGATGGATATCAGAAACTACTATGTCCATAATGATACTCTTTGCTAGGCATTGGACTACAGTTACACATAGATCTTTGATCAGGCTAAGGCATTTGACTTGACTAGAATCAAAAGAGAAAAGGTCCTTGTATGGTCTAGTGATTTCTAAGTTTAATTTTTCCATGACTGCTTTAAGCATTAAGTTATGAGATGCTCCTGAATCCAACATAGCATTATGTAAGATTTTATCATGAATGTTTAAGCTAATATAGAATGGAGGGAAACCCCTTTGTTGATGTTTTCCATCTACTTCAGGACCAAATAATAACTCAGGTTGATCATCATTGAGGTTGACATCATATTTTCCTTCAACTATGCTTAATGTTTCAATAATTTGTGCCTTGTATGAGACATTTTTCACCAACTCTGTTAAAGGAATTGGTATTTTAAAATTTGATATCTCACTTTTGATATTGAATGGCATTTGAGTTTTGCCTAATTTAATCATTTCATTTTTACCAATTGTGGTTTGTGTGGTTTTGTCTTCTTTATCAGCACTTGGTAATTCAATTTGTGTGTCAACTGTTTTGTTTTCAACTTCCTTGTCTAGAATGGTTTGAGTAGTAGTTGATGTGATGTCTACAATCTTTGGGGTGGAAGTTTTCTGAGTTTCTCTAGGGAGAATTTGTAGAACTTTGGTCATAAAAGCTTCTATTGTTTTCTTAGTTTGGGTGTGGATTGATTTATTAATAGGAACCTCTGTGTTCTTTTTGCTTCTAGGGCTATACTGTTTATGAACTTCATAGATAGCAGATCCATAGCCTTACTTTTAGTCAAAGGACTCTCCAGACTCTAATTGTAATTGCTATAACATGTACAACTCTTGTTCTTCATGGGTAAGAAAAATAACATCTTCATTGTTTATTCCCATCAAGTTTATCTGGGTGTCCTGGTCTTCTTCATGCTGTTGTGAACTTTCAACATAATTTTCTTGGAAAGGTGGTCTAATCTGTTGATCGGGTACTACTTCTCTTGATTTACCAGTATTAGGATTTTTCCTAAAGTTGGGGTTTCTAATTTGGGGACCTTGTTGATTTTCCCACTGAGGTTTTATTTCCATGTTTTCTAGTCTATCCATTATTCTTTATACATTTTTAGATAAACTATATATCTTAATATCTGAAGTGGATGGTTCTTCTTTAATAGTCACTCTTCTCTCATTCCTCATCCTTGCTCTTTAAGCTGGTAAGTTATCTTCTACACTAACTGCATTACTTTGCATCTGTTCTAAAGTTTCAAGGTTTCTTTCTCTTAACTGATATGACATATTAGTGTTAAAACCATCTGGAAATTTAATCAAGGCTAAGTCTCGTGGAGGTTTCATATTCGCTGGAATTGCATTATAAATGTTGTTAAACCTAATAAAGTAATCCTGAATAGATTCATTACGAGCTCTTCTAATGTTCTCATATTCAGATAATATCTGGAGAGGGTTTTTCTTTATTTCCCATCTATTGATAAACAATCGATGGAAAGTAACTAAATCAACAATATGGCCAGTAGGTAAAGTTTTAAACCATTTTTTAACATCTCTTACTAGTGTTTATGCAAATAATCTCATTTTTACATTTGCTTCATCAATTTCATGTAACTCAAAAAAAGTCTGTCATTTTATCTACATGTTGTTGAGCAGTATACTGACCAGTACCATCAAACTGAAATTTTTTACTTTGGTAATCTTGTGGCATGGCATGTACAGGGGCATGTAAGACCAAAGGGGAAAATCTGGCTGCCATGGCTAAGAATTTAGCTTGACTGGGAGGTAAAGTAGTGGTGCTTGAAGATGGAATCAAACCTTTAGGAGATGAACTTGAAACATTAGGTTGGAGAGGAAGTTTAGGTATGAATGGCTTTGTGGAATGAACTGTGGTGGATATTATAGATGAGGTGGTACTAAATGGAGCTATATTTATAGTTTTTGAAGATACTGTAGAAAGCTTAGGGGTAGCAGCAGTTAGGGCAGCTAATTCAACTGACTATTGAAAAAAGGCTTCGTCTATGTCTTTTATCAAAGTTGAGGTTAAAGCATCAAGTTTGTCAAAAGTATTTAGAACCTGTTGATATAAATCAAGCTGTATAGTATCCTTCTTTGATTCAATAAATTGAATAAAATTGAGGTCTATTACAGTATCATGGACTGAGTTTTCAGGTTTAGTACGAAATAAAGAATGTTCAAATGATAAATCAAATTCAATATCCTGTATGCTTGATATCTCCTTAGGAAGTGAATTTTCTTTGATTAACTCACTAATACTTCCTTGACTTTCTACTTTTTTAGGTTTTCTTAAAATTCCGTTAGGATCATCAACAATTGTAGTAGGCTGTGGATCAGGATGAGCCCTGGTATAATATTTTCTTTTAGAAGCCAAAATTTTAACTTTCTATGATAAGTTCAAACAACCTTTTCAAATCTTAATGCAAAAAATGAGAATAATTGTTTCTTTTAAGATTTGTTTAAACTAGGAACTGATTTGTCCCCTGTGTGGTCGCCAATATGTTATCACTCTGAAATTTCCCAAAGGTTGTTCTTGCGTTAAAAAGAAATTTCAGAGGTAACTACTATCCACTTTTGGAGATTAGGATCTAGCCTTCCTAAACTCAGAGAGGGATATCTCTTAATGATTTAACTTTGTTTATTTTAATAGATTTTAGGCTAGTCATGTATTCTTGGTTGGGTTGGTTTTTGATTGGATTTGGTTGGTAGGTTGGATTAATGATTTAGATGAATAGGTGATTATCAAATTTCCATTGGGCTATGGAGTCAATGTGCTTTGAAACATAATTGAATCAAATTATAATGAAAGTGTTACAAGGCAAGATAGGTGAGCAATATCAAATCTCAAGGTTGAATGGTGAAGTGATTTTTCAATTGGGATCAAGGAGCAATTAAGAATTCCTTAAACCAAATAATGAAGAAGGATGAAGGAGTCAATTAGGATCAGAGGGCAATTAAGAATTCTCTAAACCGAATATCAGAAGAAAATACAGAAATGTATAACAATTAAAACCAGAGTATAACACTTAAACAAATTCTACAGTAAAACTCCTGTTATAAAATTCAAATTTAGAACACATACGAGTTTATGGAATACTTAGAAAGAGAACATGAACAATTGAAATTTATACTTCACTGAGATAACTCATCACATGAATCTTGTAAAGAAGTTTCTTTATAACTGGTTCAGTTTGTCGACTGGAAATTGGTACAATAACCCTTTGGCAAGAGATCAGTCAGCTAACAAAAAGTTCAGAAGTCCACACTTGACCGACCCTTGATACTTCGAATGATGAAGTATTTATACAAAACATTACAAAAAATATCTTGTCAACTGACTAGGATTTATTTTAGGAAAAAAAATATCTTTATGCAAAAAGATAGTGACACCTTCTAACTAACTGATATTTGGCCCTGATTTCTTTGATTGATGTTTCCTATATGTTTCTTTTATCTGTGTTCTTTCATATGTGCATTATTTCACCCTTCATAGTAAATCACACCATTTATCCCATGTTTCTTCATCTGGGAGTTTGATTTTCATCATCCTACGGTAAATCTCACCTGTCTTTATATATTTGGCAAACGTAGGTTTATTTATAAAAAGGTGATTTACCTCATGCTGGAGGTAAAAGAAATTTTCTAAAGTTTGAAAGAGAACTTTGCCTGTGGGAATTGGCTACTTCCCTCATCTTCTTATCATAATCTTCATGTCTCATTAGTTTTTCATTTATTACCAGAGGATTAAGTAGACCTTTCTGTCTCAATACCACAAACCTGTTCACTGCGAGCTCCATAATTTGACATTTCTCCTCAAGATGTATCATCAAATTTATTTTGGAAATTACTTTCTTCACCTCTAAGATAGTTTCTGTTTTTTTAGATATCCCGAGTTCTTCCAATTCATATTTATTTTTAGAATTAAGGAACTTGATTATTTCAGAGGCTTCCTCTAGTTTCTTTCCAAGATTGGCTTTAAATTTTTGAACTGCATCACCAACTTCCTTCACCAAGTCATTTTGCTCAAATATGATATTTATAGAAGGCCAAATATCATTAACTGAGTTAATGATATTGGCCCACAATTGCTGTTTTTCTTGGGCTAAAGGATTTTTTAGCGATAACTCTTTTTCCAGCTTGTGGATTCAGTCAGTCAATCTATTTTCTTTCTGTACTTCTACTTGATGCATTACTTCTACCAATTTATTTCCATATTCTAAGCTCTTTATTTTTTCCTTGAGTTTATTGATCTTTATAATCTGAATGGACATATCTTCCATTGCTTTAATTAATTTGTTGGTCTCATTAGTGGGATGGGCTGTTGGTAGTGCTGATGTTGTTGCTGATGTAGATACTATAACTGATGTTGATAATGGAACTGATGCTGATAATGGAGCTGATGTAGATGATGGAGTTTCTATAGATGTTATGGGAATAACAGTAATGGGAACTGATTCCATGCTAGTTTTCTTTTTAGCACATGTGTATCCATTTCTGTCTCCATTTCCTTTAGTTGAGCCGTCAACTGAATTATTAAATTCATCATTTCATCCTTTTGATTATCTATCTCCAAAATCTCCTTAGTTTGTGCATGCTCAGTAGTTAGTAATTTTAATTGTTCCTTTAGTGCAGTTATGTTTGCATTTTTCTTCTTTATAAGCTCTTCTGTTGCTTTGATGTCTTTTGGATTATAACCAATTTCACTTACCAAATCTTCTAGTGACTTTATCCTGTTATCCTTTTCTTGTGATGAAGCTCTTTAGAGCTTTAACTGTGACTTTATATTTTCTAGAGAATTATGTGACTTTTGGACACTTAGAGCTTTGTGTGTCATGGTTGAATAGATCATTTCTCCCGCCTGTTTGTGAAATTCAATTTGGTCAATTGGATTCACATCCTTGGCAGGAACTTCAAAGCTGGTCTTAGTATAATCTGCTGAAGTTTTGGGGGCTTGTACCTTTGGCTGTAAAAATTTCATCTGCATCTTCCATGTTTCGAGGTAAAAAGATGAAAGCTACCTACTTTGATCACTAGGAGTTTTCTTCCAGTATTGTGCATATGTAACAACTTTCAATACTTCATTTTTTATTTTAATTTATTTATATTTCTCCATTATATATTTTTATTTCTCAACTGGCTTGCTGGATGATGCAACATTTGCACTATTTTTCTTTTGAATAATTTGTGCACTGGAAGTCGATGGCAGAGGTGTTTCTTTTGAAAGTGTTGTAGGTGCATCATCCCTGACAACAATATCTATTTCAATGGTTTCTATTGTCTCTTCTTGCTCTATCACTGAATTTAGATTTGTTTGATTTCTATATAAAAGCTTGAATTTACTATCAGATGTAGTTTCTGCTAAATAAGAGCCTTCTTCTCTAGCCATTTTTGAATTTATATCCTTTGGGGCTGGAGTATGCAGGATGGAACTAGCATCAAGCCGCTTCTCCACCTCCTGTAGAGTGTTTTCCAACCACTCTGATTGGTTGGAATATTTCTCAATTTCAGGCTTAGAATCATGAATGAAAGGGCTCAATTTGAACTTAACTCTTAATTTTCTTATGACACCCAAGGGGTCATATGACCATTTGAAACTGTTACTGAACTTTAAATCTTGTAGGCATCTGTCTGCTTCCTTTCCAACATTCCTATTGTTGCATATAAAAGGCCCTAGTTGATTTTTTATCTTGAATTGGGTTTTCTTTTTGGCTGAAAGGAAATTGATTTCATCAGAATTCAAGATCTGCATGATGTAATATAAAGAAAATATCCTCATTGGGAGGTATTTGGGAAGCTTGTAAGGGACTAATTGGATTCCATACACTCTAATTTCTGTGTGATTCTGGTATAAATACCAGTCTCCTGTTTTGCTCTGATCTGATAACTGTAGAAACTTTTTGATTTATTCATTGATTCTGGGCTGAATGCTATTGCTAAGCATATTAACTACTGGATATAAAAAATAATCAATAAAGTTTTTGAAACTAAATTCAGTAGAATCCTTTCTGATCAAGGATGTCCAAAAGATAACAGACTCGTGATTACCCTCTGTGTCCAATTTTTGTAGGTTGACTGCAAATTTTTTTGATTGAAAACATATAAACAAATGAAACAATACTGAGGAGTATTTGACACTCCTTCTTCTGGCAGTTTGATCAATTGATCATGCATGGAATTTGCCAGGAATTGGGAAAAATTAAAATTTATAGCTGGAGGCTGACATGGGAAAAAGATAGAAAGGAAACCAAGGATGGATTCATCTACATGCTCATCAGTGAAATATCCTAAAATATAGGACATCATGGTCACAATTTATCTGGTTCATTCTGAAAACATGGTAGTAGAGTATGGAGGGTTGTTTTTAGGGGTTTCTATTGATTGAGGGAGGAAATTCTGAAATATTTGAAACCTTTTAGGGAAATCTAGCTTCAAGTAAAACTCAGTGATGGTCTCAATGGAGAAAGGCACTCCATCAGGTTGTGATTGAATATGTAACATTTGATTAATAGATAGAGCAGTGATGGTAAATATGATTTCTTGGTTAGGGGTGACTATGGCTCTTTCATTTGGCAAATAACTAATTTGGCACAGTCTGATGAGTTCAGGGAACTGATAGTTTTGTGGAAATATGTACTTGGGCAAGTTAGAGTCCCACAGATGAATATCATCTGCTTGATCAAAAAAAATTTCATGGCTCCAACAATGGAGCTCCAAAAGGTTGCTATCAGTCATAGTGTCATTTATTTTAAAGTCCTTATCGGCCAAAGGAGTGTGGTCGACATCTAACAGGGGTGGTTGCAAAGGGTTTACTGTATGAACGCTTTGGGAAGCCATCAATTTGGTTTAATTATTGAATTAATAAGATTATTTGATGGCATCGGGTATTCAAAATTACCTCGAATATAATGAATTTGGTCGTAGAAGGGTCCAGGTGGCAGCAGGGGCTTTAATTCTAGTTGGCAATGGCTTTTGGTCTCTTTCAAAAATAAACAGAGAATAGGAGAATAATGGAATAGGGAGGGTTTTATTATTTTTGAACTTAGATATTTATCTCTTGGCGCGGGTGGTTTATTATTTATCGTGGTGGTTTATCGCACGCTGAAAGGTGGTTTGGTGGTTTGGGAATGGGGGTGGGGAGGGGTGTGATAAAATGTGGTAGCACTGCATGGCAGGGGAACGGGGGAATGAAACCACCTATTTCACACCCCCTCCCCTTTGTTTTAAACTTCGAACAACGTGGAGTGTAAAAGGGTTCGTTGGATGTTGGATCTGATCAATGGTGATCAGGTAGCAGGTGGAAGTTGCGGGTTTTCAAAGAGGTGGGGTTGGATAATAGTTAGGCGGAGATTTAAATTAAAAATGGGGTTATGAAATATATTAAGTGGGAGACTAATATAAAATAAGGTCGGGAAACATATTAAACGGGGGGAGGGGGGGGAGGGTTTAAGTCAAAGGAAAGTGGGGCCCAATTAATATTTTATTTCGCGCTTTAAAGATTTGAATAAGTGGGTTTTGTTGTTTTATGAAAAAAAAAAGTTTATTTAAGCGGAAGAGGGTTTTAATGAGGGGGAAAAGGGTTAGGAAAAGGGGAAATGGTTTCCAAAAGAGGAAAAAGGGATTTAGCAAGGGGAAATGGTTTTTTCAAAGGGGAAATGGATTTTTCAAAGGGGAAAAGTTAGAAAGATATTAGTAATAAGAGAAAAACCAAATGATGTTTTCAATAAATTTTGAAAAGTATTCTACATACCCTTTTATTCATCCTAACATTTTTATTTCCTTTATTGGGGTGCATTTGAGCTTGTTGACCCTTTTATTTTTATTTTATTTTTTAATAAGAAAACTAACTTATTTCTAACCTTATACCTTCCAATGGCTGAGATTAAACTTATGAGCTCATTTTTATTCTCTACCTAACTACTAATTTGCCAAGATTAAATGGTTTGGTCAGATATTTATTCACTAACTATCATGACATAAAATTTAAAAGCATGAATGATCAAGATTAGATTGCATGATCATCATGAATTGTGGTATTTTGGACAATCTGCACACAATTTTATTTGCAAAAGTAAAGTAAACTAAGAGTAGTGGCCTTTGGATGTGCAACGCTTTCAGAATTTATTTTTGTTTCTTTTTTGTGGGGTTCATATTTTATATCTTTTTTTATCCTTCGTTCTTTTAGTCCTTTGATTATTCTTTTATGACATACCCTCTTTTCATCTTTTAATATGGAAAACATTTGCAGAAATGAAAAGGTATGTACAATATTACAAGACTAAACATAGTCCATTCAAAATTATGATCCCTATTATTATAGGACCCTAACAGAGAGAGAAGCGGTTTTCAAAGGGGGTGTGAGAAATCATGATTGCGGGCCATGTAGCCTGGGGCTCGGGCACTACCATACTGCTTTTCAAACCCCACCCCCCTCCCCCCCGCCATTAACAAGAAATGGAGGAGGGGGTTTAGAAGTCGTTCCCCATCGTTGATTCGAGCAATGAAGATCTCCTCCGTTGGATCATGCGCCCTTTTTAATCACAAGCGCCAATTCATATTTATTTATTTATTTGATTTTTTGTTTTTTATTATTATTTTATTGTTTATTTATTTATTCATTTTTTCGTTTTCTGAACTTTAGAAAAAGGTGAAATTTAGGCTATATGCTTTATTTACAAAAAATAATTTTGTTTAATTTTCACAATTAATACTAACTCAAACACTAAGCTATCTTTAACCTACCGTACACACAATTAAAATGTGCAAGCCCACTTTTATTTCTCAAAGAGTTATTTTTCTAATTTCTACCCTAACCATACTGATTTAATAAATTAATTAAGCTTAGACATTTTTATTAATCTTTTCACCTACCTAACTAATTCTTAACCAAGATTAAATTGTTTGGTTAAGTTATTCACTAACCTAAGAAGCGAAAATTCAAATGTGTTTGATCATGATTAAACTTTATGATTCAAACAAGAATTTTTCATTATGGCATTTAAACAAGCTGCACACAAAAATCCTAATTTATTCTTTAATGCAAAAAGTGTTTTTCCTTCTAGTGGCATTTGGATTTTCTCACTCCTACACATTTTTACATTCTTTTGGGGTTTCTTGATTTTTCTATTTTCTTTTGTTTTATTCTATTTTTCTCTTTTTTCTCATATATGTTTTTTATACCCTCTTTTCATTTTTTTTATTATATATTTTTTGTTTTTGTTTAGTAAATCATTTCCAGAATAAAATATTATTTACAATTTCATCAAATGAAAGATAATAACCAATGATCAATCGAACCTATGAATCATAGGATCCTAACAGTGGCTCCAACTAGGGATGACATTCTCCTTGTGAGGTGTCAAGAACACTATAGATCAGTAGGCTTGATCCATTGGGTCAATTTCTGAAATATTTCAACTAAACTATCACACATGCATATTATTCATACCTATGGTAATACATCACTAGAAATTTAGGGCCTTCTCTATGGGCTTCAACTTCTACTGAAAATCACCCGCACTCTTGTAATAAAAATAAAATGACAATGTACGATATCAATGAATTGTTCTAATTGGGTAGGAAAGAATGCTTTAACTATCTATCATTTACAATTCCACCTCGTAGCTCATCTTTGTTCACATTTGTTAACAAGAATGCATTGTGGCCCCTAAAGGTTGCAATTTTAAAACGCCCCTTCCATAAGTAGTCAAATTTACCATGTTTTCCCATTATCCTCATTTCTCGAATCCCATTTCAAAAGAATATCATTGAGTTGAAAGTCATCTGCTTTAGTCCTTCTATCATATATTATTTAGATGCTTTCTTGAATGAATTGTGTTTTATGATAGACTTCCTCCCTTGATTGTTGTAACTGAATATTTTGGTTTATCCTTCTTTGCATGTCATTGGTATCTGTTGGCGCTGGAATCAGCACTTGGATTGCATCAAGCGTCTGACCAGACACATCCTAAACTCTAAGGAAATTTAATGATTTGTTTTATGAGATTGGTAGGTGGTTTAAACTCTCATCCACTGAAAAGAGATTTCAGTCAAACCCACAGTTCTACTAATGAGGGTATTGGGCCTGATGTGGTAGCAAAGAGTGAGTTTGTAGCCTATGAGGAGAATAAAATGTAGAATGAGAGAAGAAATAGTAGGTCTACAAAGCATAAATCTACTGAATTTGGTAGAAATTAACACAAGTAGTAGTTCAATAATATTTCATCACGAGAAAGCTATTTATTGTCTTACAATATTCTCACTGAAATATTATAAAAGATAACTGTCATGAGTGATGCTCTTCCCACTGTTATTATATATATATTTACCAAGAAGGATCACTGTGTGAGACTAACAAAAATTTATAAAACACATGAACATATCAAGGGATTGATAAAAACTCATAACAACATGAGGAATTGCAAACTGCAACTGAAGATAATAAGATATGGAAACACAAGTGGAAATTGACAATACACACACTAGATTGGTAATAATTCCTCGGAATTTTCTATCCATTTCTTTCACTAAAAAGAGTACTGAACATATGAGTCAAGATTCTAAAACCACGAACCCTTACTTCATAGCAGTTTGTCACATATATACAAAAATATGAAACTGTCATCCCCACAAAAGGAGTAAATATGTTCCTAAAAGTTCTTACCATCTCGTGAAAGAGATGAGGCTTATCAAAAAAATTTAATACAAAGTGCTATGACATAATCAAAATAAACAAAATCAAGGTTAACAATTCGAAGTGGTTGTATAATATGGCAGTCTATAGAAAGACTCCTCCTCTATTCTGGTGCAACCAACTCCACAAAAAGTGTAATCAGTGACGTGTGGCTATTCCTTGAATGTTTCCTGTTGCCTTGTGGACATGTGCTGGTGCTGAGAGTAATGGTATAAATCTGTTTAAGAGAAAATCTGCGTTGTTACTTTCCTTTGGTTTCTTGTTTGTTGTGATAGGGATGGAGGCGGATTTAAAGAGTTAGCGGAGTTTCATTTTATTAGCGGGAGGGATTATTAAATAAATGATGAGAGGGAGGAGAAAAACCTTTCTAAATATTATTGGGTACCAAATCTGTATACCTTTCTCTGCCATTTTCGCCCACCTTTCTATCTCTTTGCATCATTAATTGTTCTAAAACACATGAGGTAAACCCCTTTCCACTCTCTTACATGGAATATTTGATTAATGAAGTAATAGTCGTGGAGGTTTTACCTTTGCAAGTTTTAACTTCGTTATTTCACAGATTTTGAAAAAGTAAAGGGATTATGGTTGCAAGCCATAGAGCAACCCCTAATTCTCAACGCTATCTCAACCTGCAGCAAAAGCACAACAAATCCCATCTTATTCCAGCTCTATTTCAGGCTTTTCGTGGTTTCCTTTTGGCAAGTAGTTTGCTGTTGTAAATAATGTATAATTGTAGATATTTAGTTGTTAGAGGAAAGATATGATTTTCTGAACATTTGTATAAAGAGGGCCTTAGGGATGTGAATCGGGGTTAATAAAAAAAGGGACAGATATTGTAACATAAGCGTTTTCAATTAATTGAATGCATAGTGTTTTGTTGTTCAATTTGGGAGTTGTGAGTTTGCTGCAACCCTGATCAAAGAGTTGGGCCCACACTTCTAATCAGGTGCTACTTTATTTTCCCTTTGTTGATTTCATATTTTGGTTTGTTATTGTAACTGTTGTTCCGGTATAATTCTGCAATTGCTGTAAATGCCTTTTTAATTCTGCAATCCATCTTTAATTGATGTTACAATATTTTTTCTTGCTTTCATTGATTAAGCCTATGATTCAATAGCAGATTATGTTATTGCTCTTGAATATGCTGTGCGTGTTAGTCTTGAAATAACTAATGCACCCGGATTGATAATTAATGTGGAAAAAGGCTTTGAATATTTGTTCACATCTGGACACCAACATTTTGGTGTCATTGCAGGAAAGGCTAACAAGGTGCAAGAACACGATCTGCAATTAATCTAAGGGTTGATCTATCATCTTGGGGAGGGAATTTATTGCCCTGCTCCAAGTCTTGAGCGTAGTGTTTTGTTGTTTTTTTTTTCACTTTTCATTGTTGTCTTTTTTTTAGAACTGATCTCTCGTCTTGGGGAGGGAATCCATTACCCTGCTCTAAGTCTTGAGCATAGTATGTTGTTTTTTTTTTTCTTTTTCATTAGAACTGATCTCTCGTCTTGGGGAGGGAATTTGTTACCCTGCTCTAAGTCCTGAGCATAGTATTCAATTTTTCTGGTTTTTTTTTATTATTTTTTTGAAAGGGCCAACTTCTCGTCCTGGGGAGGGTATTTGATCACCCTACTTCAGGTCCTAAACTTTGATTTTCTTTTAGTTTATATGATTTTTTGGTTTAAACCTACTCTCTCGTCCCGGGGGCGGAAACTATCCGTTCTGCTCCGGGTCCTAAGAGCTTCCGTTATTTTAATGAATTCTTCCCAACAATTGTATGAACAAAGATCTGAATAAGATGGGCAGAGGAAGACCCCCAAAGAAAGGAATGGATCTGGGAAGGAAGACATATATCCAGGAGAACATCAAAAAATTTGAATCTAAAGCATCTTCTCATGTTGTTGTCAGGGTATGGGTGCAGACGAAGTCCAAAGGGTGGTCGGTTGAGCAGCCAGTGGCATCCATGGTACCACAGGAAATCCTTTCGAAAAAAGAAGTAGGAATAAATAAAGTATCGGTGGAGGAGATATCCCTGCTGTTAGCAGAAGGGGAAGAAATAACAAGCAGAGGGTCAGAATAATTGAGCAATTCTAATTGGGAAGAATAACCTTCGAAAGGGTTTTCATGACCATGAGACCAAGGGAGTGCTATGAAGCCTCCTGTAGTTGAATTAAGCAATTCCGATTTGGAAAGAGAGTTCCTGAAGGATTTTGTGTCACCACGAGCCCAGCGGAGTGCTGTGAAACCTCCTACAGTCGAATCACCCAAAGTACCAGAACCAGTTGAATTCCCAGGTGAGTATTGGAGGATATTTATGGAACCTACAAGTTCTTCTATTGATTTTCCATTTGGAAACATTATAGGTGATGCACTGATGAAGCCCATTCCTTTAACGACTCTGCCTAATTTTCATGGGCTTTCTTCTGAAGACCCCGATACATTCCTCTTCGAATTTGACATTGTCTATTGAGGGTATGATTATATCACTGATGCTTAGAAGCTACAAATATTTCTTGCTACCTTAAAAGGGACAGCCCTGCGATGGTTCATGGGTTTAGGAGGAAAGTCTATTTCCTCATGGGATGCGATTAAGGAAGTTTTTTTGGAGAAATACCAGGATTACTGTAAATCTCGTGACATTAAGGAGGAAATTTTTAAGTTTGTACAGAAAGAGGAAGAGAATATGGAAGATTGTGTGGAATGATTCAAATATATACTGTAGAGATCGGGCCATAGTGACCTGGATAAATATATTCTAAAGATCATCCTTCTCCGGGCACTTAGGGAATATTACTTGCAAATTTTGAACATAGTAGGAAAGGGGGACATTTCGAAAGAAGACTTCGACACTATCTGTGAGTTGTCCATTCACTGTTCATGGGGGGGCTGCACAGAGTGGACAAGGAATTCAGTCATTAAAGACTTCTGGTGGAGGGGTTACAAAGGAAGAAATCAGAAACCTACTGGATAACCTAAGGACTGATATCCTAAGCACATTATTCGCATAGATGGACACTCTGCAAGAAAAACAGAAACAAATAGATTTGGAGAAGACTATGGCTGTATTCTGCCCACAGTGCAGAAAGAAGCATCCTTTGAAAGAATTCCCATTAAACACAGTGTAAGCCTGCGCAATTTGTTAACAGATTCATGTGACCATCTCGTGCACTTCCTTTCCAGGACTGAAGGCTGTTTTTCAAGGGGCAAGTGAAGAGAATACGGTAGATAAACTGTACTTCATGGGGCCAAAAAATCCATGGAAACCTCGACCACCAGCTATGAATCTAGGTATGCCTCAAGACGCATCTCAGTATTTTAATAATTTTAATATGGGTCCCCAGTTTGTACCTTTTTCACCTATGTGGTCTTAGTATCAATATCCCCCCTGGAAACAATGGGCTCCCCAGACTAGTTCAAATCCTTCATGAAACTAGAATTGGCATGGACCCTCACCTACTGGAAAATTTCCCCAATCTATGCCTCAGCAACAACTTTAGTTTCCCTCCAATGTACCTCCAGGAAACCCATCCCTTTGACCCCATCTTCCTATCCAACCCAATCTGAATCCTAATAATAAAGGGGGTGTAAGAAATAGACACTCTTAACCTTCCATCATATAGCATTTCTACCGCAGGACTTAATGAGTAAAGTTATGATTTGGGCGGGTAGTAAATTCTCCCAATTCACCTATTATCATAGAACAAATTGACAGTGAAGTTGTAGAACCAAAACATAGAACAATTGGAGATAAACCATAACAAAACATGATAAATCAAATACCTCCCAAAATTCTCTTAACCAGGGTCATCCAATTACTCCACCATATCCTAAAAGATTGACCCTGAATAAACAAAATCCTCAAGCAGAGTTTGACTTCCTCGGGGAATTGCAATTTTTTTTGGTCAAAATACCCCTGCTCTAGGCTATGAGGGATGTACCTATATATGCAAAAATATTACTGCTCTAAGAAACCTGGGAAGAAACCAAGGGATCTATTAACCATTCATGTGATGGGTAGACTATCCGACATCATGCTAGGAAAGATTATGCCTGTAAAATATGGAAATCTAGGAAAACCAATTCTAACAGTACAAATCAATGGGGTTGAAATCCCAAACGTACTGGTATATTTGGGTGCTGCCATAAATATTATTATCTCTGAAACAATGAATGCATTAGGCCTTGAAAAAATCAAGCCAACCCCTACTATCTTGGAATTAGCAGATATGTCTACAATTAAATCGGTAGGGAAATTGGAAGATGTGACTATTTCGGTGGATTCATGGCACTATCTTGTGGACCTCCTTTTATTACAGACACGATCCTTAATTGGTGGTCATCCATTGATCTTGGGAATACCTTGGCTCGCAACCATAGACACCTACGTCGAGTGTTGATCTGGGCATATGATTATATCAAATGGGACGATTACAAAGAACCTTAGTCTCTACCAACCCGTGGAACCCAACCCATCTGAAAAATTATTAGCCAGACAGAAACCTCTACTAGTAGAAGAGCATGAACCTGAAAATGAATAATTTAGACCAATCCTCACCATTAGGCAGGCCCTACAATTCAAAATAGAAACTGAGGATGATACCATTAACACTTTTATTAATTACCCCGGTTCTGTTTCCAATTCAACTCGTCAAATTTTAGAGTCTGCTATGAGCTGTGAGACATAGGAAAATATCGAACCAGAAAATAAAATTGAAGATATTCTTGTAACTTCATCCCATGATAGTATTCTGATTGGAATTGAACTAGGGAAGACACTTAATATCAACCCAAATCTGTCAGAATCCTAGACAAAGCAGCTTTTAAAAGTCCTTCAAGACCATTAGGAAGCTTTTGCCTAGGATTATACAGAGATGAAGGGAATCCCTTCTAATTTATGTACTCATCATATTTATATTAAGGAAGATTGTCGCTCTGTGAGACAGCCCCAATGGAGAATGAAACCTGCTCTAAAGAACATTGTCAAGGAAGAATTACAGAAATTATTAGATGTAGGTTTCATCTACCCCATCTCGGATAGCCAATGGGTGTCTTCGCTAGTTATTGTTCCAAAAAATAACGGTAAATGGTGGATCTACGTAGATTATAGGGAGCTAAATAAGGCAACTCAAAAATACCATTTCCCTTTGCCATTCATTGACCAAGTCCTAGACACCTTGGCTGGGAAGAAGTTCTTTTCCTTCCTAGACGGGTTTAGCGGGTATAACCAGATCTAGATAGCCCCAGAAGACCAGGATAAAACAACTTTCACATGCCCATGGGGGACCTTTGCATACAGGGTCCTCCCATTTGGCTTGTGTAATGCTCTTGCAACCTTCCAGAGGGAAATTCTAGGAATTGTTTCTATTTAGTTGATGACAGCGTTGAAATCTATATGGATGATTTTACTCCATATGGAAACTCATTTGAAGAAGGATTGGAAAATCTGGAAAAAGTGCTCAAAATATGTAAGAAAACCCATGTATCTCTAAGTACAGTCAAATTCCATATGGTGAGGGAAGAAGGAATAATATTGGGATATTTTCTCTCAGTTGCTGGAATTCGAGTTGATCTGGCCAAAGTAGAGGTAATATTGCACTTCTCGATACTTAAGACACCTACACAGGTACGTAGATTTATTGGTTATGATGGTTATTACAGACACTTTATAGAAAATTTTGCTAAAATAGCACATCCACTTTTTCAACTGCTAACAAAAGATGCAGAATGCTTGTGGACTGAAGACTGTGAAGCAGCTTTCACGAAAATCAAGGGACTGGTTTGCAAGGTTCTGATCCTTCGAGGACCTGATTGGACATTAATATTTCACATACATGCTAATTCTTCTGAGATAGAAGTAGGAGCAGTCTTAGGACATCAGGTAGATAAAACACTGTATGCAATTTACTATGTTAGCAAGAATTTAATTCCTGCTAAATTGAATTACACGACGACAGAAAAAGAATTCCTGGTTGTCATATATGCTATCAACAACTTCCGACACTACATCACCGAGTATCCTACTTTTGTACATACTGACCATGCATCAATAAGGTATTTGATGAATAAACCTATCACTCCTGGCCGCATTACAATATGGTTTCTACTGCTTCAAGAATTTGATATCACAATAGTAGACAAACTAGGAAAAGATAATGTAGTTGCTGATTTTATGTCTAGAATGGATAACAATGATGAATGCACACCTATAGAAGATAGTTTTCCCGATGAGCATATTTTTGCAATTTCTACTAATCCTCCATGGTATGCAAATATTGTTAACTATCTTGCTACAGGGAAGGTGCCTCACCATTTTCCATACAAGGAAAAACGAAAAATTATTCATCATAGTGCCCGACATTCTTGGATGGCAGGGTACCTCTTTCATACAGGAGCCAATAAGCATATTCAACTCTGTGTATCTGAGGATGATATTTATGAAGTACTGAAGGCTGCCCATTATGGCCCTTGTGGGGGGAATTTTTCAGATAAAAGAACAGGACATAAGGTGCTACAAATGGGATATTATTGGCGTTCTATCTTTTGGGATGCGCAAAATTATGTCCAGAGGTGTGATAGTTTCCAGCGCATGGGGTAGCCTAGTCGAGCTGATGAAATGCCCTTGTAGCCATAGGTAGTCCTCGAATATTTTGAGAAATGGGCTATCGATTTCATTGGACCCTTCAACCCACCCTCCCAACAAAAGGTTCACATTTTGGTATGCACTGATTACGTGACTAATTGGGTAGAAGCCAAAGCTGTTGCGAAAGCAACATAACAGGCGGTTTCAAATTTTATATTTGAAGAAATTTTTGCTTGTTACAGTACTCTGAGGGAGATTGTTTCAGATGGAGGAGCACAATTTACATCACACATGATAAAAAAATCTTATGCAAAAATATGGGGTCAAGTATAGGGTGACATATCCATACCACCCCCAGGCGAATGGACAAGTGGAAAACAAAAAAATACATTAGAAAATATCTTGACAAAAACTATGGCATACCATCGTTGGGATTGGGCTCAGAAGCTACCTGAAGCTCTCTGGGAAAACAAAACAACATGGTGGAACACAACTGGGTTTTCACCATTTGAGTTGGTTTATGGGAAATCCCAGTTGTTTCCAATAGAATTTGAAATCAGTACACTCAGAACAACTCTTGAATTTGGTTTAGACCTGTCAGATGCCCATAAACTCTGACTGGCCCAACTTAATGAACTAGATGAAATTCGTTCAATGGTTGTCCAAAGGACTACTGCTATTCAACAACATAGAATGAAATGGCATGATAAGTTTATCAAAACAAGGTGTTTCATAGGGGAGATTGGGAATTACTTTATGACTCCCGTTTTAAAGATTTTAAGGGAAATATTTGCACTCGCTGGATGGGACCTTACGAGGTGGATGCTGTATTTAATAATGGAACAGTCAGGCTAGTTACAATTGATGATACACATGCTTCATTCATAGCAAATGGACATCGCTTGAGATTATATCACCGCCCAACCTCTAAGGATGCTTTCATCAAGCATCTCTCTAAGAAATCTGGTTTGAAGGTTATCAGCGGAGAGAAATATTCCTATGCATCCTCGCTCTAACAAAAAAATAAAAATAAAAACAAATAAATAATAAATAAAGAATAAAGAATAAAGAATTGTTAATATATATATTAAATACTGTTACTATTTATTTGTTGTCTTTTTGCAGGAGTTACTACTAAGGAGTAATTTTTTAGAGCTTAAAATTTTTCGAAGTATTGATGTTGTTACTCCCTGGATGCGGCTACTCATGATGTTGTTACTCGGTTGCTGCTACTCATGATGTTGATAATCAGTTTCTGCTACTCATGATGTTGTTACTCAGTTGCTGCTACTCATGATGTTGTTACTCCTTGATTGCTGCTACTCGATGTTGTTACTCCTTGGTTACTGCTACTCATGATGTTGTTACTCCGGATGCTGCTACTCGTCATGCTGTTACTCCGGATGATGCTACTCGTCATGCTGTTACTAAAAATGTTGTTACTCCAGATGTTGTTACTCAATGCTATTACTCTAGATGTTGTTACTCCGGATGCTGCTACTCGTCATGTTGTTACTCCGGATGCTGCTACTCGTCATGCTGTTACTCCGGATGGTGCTACTTGATGCTGTTACTCTAGATGTTGTTACTCCGAGTGCTGCTACTCACAATGTTGTTACTACAGATGCTGTTACTTGCAATGTTGTTACTCCAGATGCTACTACTCGCACTGCCGTTACTCCATCCGCATCATTACTACGTCGTCATTATACCAACCGTCACTTCCTCCAGGTAGGCTATCAAGTATGTCTCCATTTGACTCTTATGGATTTAATTAAATATTCCATGTGAAATACATTAATGCTGCAGACAGAAAATTTTAAGTTGGCGGCCAGGGGGGGGGGGGTGCTGTCATAATTAGACGACGGCGTAATAATGATTCCAAAAGAAATTATTACAACTTCGTGTGATGGTAAACCCTACGATCCTTACCATATTCCGTATAATCATTAAATATGCATTGGGATCCGCAATATGCATACGATACGGAACAATTAGCCCTTTCCACCTCATACAAAATAATTACTATCCATTCATCTCACTTACCATACTTTTTCATGATTTTCCTCGTTTCCCAAGAATTACCATCTATATTTACCGTTACTACCCCTCATTTTTCACCATGATGTTTTTGCCAAATTTGGTACCCACCACTCTGTCCAATGGTCTGCTATTCCAGAGTGTTGTTACAGTCTCCAAATAATGGGTGGACTGGCTGTGCGACATGAACTTGAAAATAGAGTCTTAGTCCATAGCAATCCAAATGTGTGGCAAGTTTTTGTCAATGCAGGATGGTATATCTACTTCGATAGAGTGCAGGGGTTTGAAAAGGGAATCATAATGGAGTTTGTGCTTAATTTGGATGAGAATTTCTCGCGGGTCATAGGATTAGAAATTCCTGTCACAGAAGAAGTAATTGCGGAAGTTAGCAGGCTAAGACAGTAAGGGCAACATTGGTTTTCTCGGAGAATTCCCCTCCCAGAGTTTCCCGAATTGTTTTTGCATGCAGGAGAAAGCGCCGTTCAATATGGGAGAGGATATGAGCGCAAGTCTGTACCATATCCATGGAACGAAGTAGCATTTTTTGTAATGAAATACATAACCTACGAAGGATGGGCCAAAAATTTGTTCAAATATCATTTTAAAATATTGGTTCACCTTCGATTTCCGCAGGCTTAGGTGCATTCCTTAAACATGCCTTTCTTTCTATTAAAACAACTGCAACACATGACATAGTTTTCTCGGCGTTTGCGCCAGATGCCGGTAGTTCTCTCCAATCATGGATTGGTTTGTTTACTGTTCATGCATGCAATAGTTCGATTTCGAGTTTCTTGGGTAGAACTCTACGAGTCATCGAAAGAAGAGATAGTAGTTTCCATTGTTGCTAGAGAGGAAGAGCCAGTATCTCTAGATGGTTTAGCAGAGGAAGAAAAATCAGAAGAAATGGAAATAGACCAAGAAGAATTGGAAGAAATGGATATGGAAGTTGATCAGGAAGAACCGGAAGAAATGGGAATGGAGGAGACAATTGGTAATACAATCAAGCCTGCCACACAAGAACCATCTTCGCCTAAAGAACCTACAAATGAAGGAATTATGGGTATAATGCACGAAGTTGAGACTTTCTTATAGTCATAAAATTTCATTAATGAAGAATAGGAAGGTGGAACATCAGATAGAGGGATGGAAAGTGATGCCATTATGCAAGAAACAACATCACCTGCCCAAGTAGATATGAACATCGAAACAAGCGGGGGTGTCACACAAGAACCACCCTCGATTCAGTCAGAATAGGGAGACAGAGAAGAATTAATCCACGAAGTCGACATTTTTCCACAAGAAATAGTGTCAACCTCAAGAGAGGAAGTAATGCATGGAGAATAGGGAGACAGAGGAGAAATGACCCGCGAAGTCGACATTGTTCCATAAGAAGTAGTATTGACCGTAGGTGAGGAAGTAATGCACGAAGGGTAGGAAAATAGAAAGGAAATTATCCTCAAAATCGACACTGTTCCATAAGAACCAGTGTCGATCTGGCTAAAGAAGCAATACATGAAGGCGTGGCCCAAGTAAGAAACGAGGGTGATGAAGGTATTCCCCGTTCCCCTTTTTAGTCTATGATGCCGAAAGGGGCGACGGGGTTTTGCTCGTCCCAATGATTAATGGAGGAAATGGTTGTTCCACCAGTAATGAGGTTCGTCGACCCAGGGAAGGACATGACCAATATTGACCCATTAATTGCTGAATCTTGGCAGGAGCACCCAGAGGCTCACAAGGGAGATGGAATTTCTGTGGAAACACCGGAACACAGGATGGTCGATGAAAGTGCTGAGGTAAATGAGGAGGAGAATGCTCCTGGAGACAGGGAGCCAAACCAGAAATGCCTAATAGAGAAAATAGTTGATAACATCAACAACATTCCACCACCTCCTGAGCCTACTATAGGCCTGGGAGATGAATTTATTGTCAAATAGGAGTGGATTGAACAGTGTGAGAAAAGAAGATTACCTCTCAAGAAAAGGTACCAGTTTTAGTTTAGTGAAACCATGCGATTAAAGAAGGAAGTTTGGGAGCTTAAGAGGAAAGTATCTCGATTAAAGAAGAAGGTAAAAGCATATAAGTGGAAGGCAGTAAAAACTAAAATTGAGGTATTTTCTGTGACTACACAGACTGGTCCGATTGAACATCTGTTTGAAGGCCGAGAGTTTTTCCGGGCCGCTGAAATTCTGAGATGACAGTATGCTGCGAATGGACATAAGACGGAGATGATGCGAGTTCGAGAGCAGGCTACTGAGATTGTCACTGGGTACATAGAACAATTAGATAGAGCGTGACAAAGGCAAAGAAAACAAAAGGTCATGATAGAGAAGTTAGAAGAACAAGTACAAATGCTGCAATCAGATAAGGAGAAGATGTTTTCTTTGGTGTAGCAGGTAATGGCCCGTAGACCTCCCGCACATAGTTATTCCTTATTCCTTCATGAAAAATTTCTTTTCTTTTTTTGTGAGAGTATATACAAGGAAATATATCACGAAATTGAGGACCCAATCCAGTTTCTCCATATTTTTAAAATTCATGATATCATAGGACAACACTTAATGTGCGAACTCTACATGCATGGTTACTTCTTAAAGCACGATCAGGCCTTCAAACCCGTTCCATTTGTGGGGGATATTCATTTAAGAGCCTTCACCTCCTACACTATCAATCAGATTAAATGGAGAAAGGCCTATGATACGTTTGAAGAAAACCAAGTCACAAGGCCACTAATGATGAGGAGGGAGCATGGCTAGGCACCAAATATTTATAACAAGCATTTTACCTTTTTACAGATTGAGGGGCATAGGATTGACCATTGACTGACTGTACCATTGGGCATGGAGTTTTATTGACACATCACATTGGATATTTACAATGGAATGACTCAATTAAATTACTAAACAAATAAATTCTTAAGAAATTTACCATCGACTAGGCCTCCAATCAGTTGATCATCATCCATATGTTTGGGCAGAAAAGTATTACTTCCAAAACTTTTGCAATTCTTAATGGTCCAAACCACAAATTGTCAAACTTACCATGCTTTCCATGGTCTTCTCTCCTGGCATCCTAGCGCAACACCAAATCATTCTCCTGAAACAAATACTGATTTTCTCTTTTGTCAAAAACAGATTTGACTTTAGTTTGATACTTCTGTGTTTTATCTATCAGTGATTCTCTGATTTGGTGTGCCTCTATCAACTGCAACATTCTCCTTTTGATTGGATTTTCATCATCAACTTCATCTTGCAGGAACTTCATCACAGGAAGAGCTAATTGAAAAGGAATTATGACATTAGTATCATATACAAGCTGAAATGGAGATATTTCAATTTATTTTTTACCACTTACGCTATATGCCCAAAGAGAATGTACCAACTGAGTGTCCCAATTTCTTTTATTTTTCAGGAAAATTTTTCTTAATGATCCTCACAAAAATTTTATTGGATGACTCGGCTAATCCATTACCTTGTGGGTAATAAGGTGTGGAATGAGTCAATTAAATTCCATATTGCTGACAAAATTTGTACATCTTAGTAGACTTAAAGGCCATTGGATTATCAATTAATAACTTCTGTGGACAGCCAAATCTTGACATAATGTTTTCCAACAGAAATTTGATAATTACCGTATCAGTAGCATTCCTGGTTGGTATAGATTCAATCCATTTAGTAAAATAGTTTGTAGCAGTGAGAATCCATCTATGTTGTCCTGATGAAGGTGGATGAATTTCACCGATGAAGTCTAACCCCCACTGCTGAAAAGGAACATCTGCTGAAATAGGAATAAGAGGTAATGGTAGCAATTTTTGTCTGCCCAAAAAATTTCTGACATTCGACACAACTCCTGACTTTGGAAAAAAAATCAGAGAAAAGAGTTGGCCAATAATATCCAGCTCTTAAGATTTTGTTTGCAGTGGATTTCCAATACAAATTCCCTCCACACATTCCTGCATGTATATTTGTCATAATCTCTCGGGATTCAACTTCATCTACACATCTTAATAAGATTTCAACAGGGTCCTTCCAATAAATATGGTCTTCCAAAATGAAATACTTAACAAATCTCAATTTCAATGCTCTTCTCTTTGACTTCTCCATTTCAAGGGGACAGTTGAAATTTAACAAAATGTATACTATATCCTTGTACCAATTTGAATGAAATATTTCAGGATAATTAGAAATACCTTCTCCATCTTCTCCTTCAGCTGCCTCTACGTTTAGATTTAAAGCCTTGTAGTTAGATACAACCATAAAGTGAGCCAAGCCTTGACCTTTTATCAATTTAGTTGGTTTGATCTCAATATCAAATTCCAGAATTTTGGCAAGCCATCGTCCCCTTCTGCCATCTGCATATAGATGCAATAAAACATCTTTAATAGTGATATTGAGCACAAAAGCAACTATTTTTGAATGCAACACATAAACTTGAAAAGACTTCAAAGCCTTAACTAGTGCATATTCTTGTTTTTCAGTCAAGCTGTACTTTAATTCAACATCCCTTAAAGCACGACTGAAAAATGAAATAGGCTTCTCTAAACCTTCTTTTTTCTTATGTAGCAAGACAACTGCAATTGTTTCTTCTAAAGCATATGAAAAAATTAGAAACTCTTTTTGAAATCAGGACTAATCAAAACTGGAGCTTTAGTAAAGGCAAACTTGATTACTGAAAATGAATTCTTTGCTTCATCTTGCCATTTAAATTCTGCATCTTTTTTCAGCAAGACATTTATGTGTTTGATAAGCTCTGCAAATTTAGGAACAAAACGCCTAAGAAAATTGATTTTCCCTAAAAATGACTGCAATTCTTTTTATTCCTTGGAAAACCAATCTTCTGAATATCTTCTACTCTTCCCGGATCAATACAGATGCCACTTTTTGTTACAATATGTCCGAATAATTTCCCTTCTTGGACAACAAAGGATGACTATTTTGGGTTCAAGGACAAACCAAAATTTCTGCATTTGTCAAAAAATTGTTTCAAATGTTTCAAATGGTCTTCATCAGATTTTGAATAGACTGTGATGTCATCCAAATATATGACTAAAAATATGTCTTTTTCTCCCGCAATGGAAATATCCATTTCCTGTTGAAAAGTTGCGCCTGCATTCATAAGACCAAATGGAATTTTGTTGTACATGAATGTACCCCAGGGTGTGGTAAATGTTGTATTTTCTCTATCTTTCTTGTCAACTAAAATCTGATTATAGCCTGAAAAACCATCAATCATTGACAATCTTTTAGATCCTACAACCTTCTGAAAAATATAATCCATCTTGGGTAGTGGATAGTTATCTTTCAATGAACACCAATTCAGGTTGCGAAAATCGACACAAATTCTCATCTCTCCATTCTTTTTCTGAACTGGGACTATATTAGCTACCCAGTTATAAATTCTCAAAGGAAGAATTATTTTTGTTTCCCATAATTTTCTGATTTCTTTCTCAATGATTGGGAGCAGCATGGGATTGATATGTATGATTTTTTGTGCTACAGGCTTTGCATCTATTTTCAAACGAATCTTTTGCTCCATTATGCTTCTATCATAATTTTTCAGCTCACTATAAGACCATGAAAAAATATCAGCAAATTCTTTCAGCAGCTTGATATATTTTTTTTTTTCTGGTTTTGAGAGAAAGGAATTTGGACACTTTGACTAATTTTCACTGATCTTCTGTGCCAATGTTACATTCTATTGTACTCTCTCCATCAAATTTACTTTCAGGCTTGAGAAAAACATCATTATTATCAAACAATATTTCTTAAGGAACTAAGAATTTAGGAATATAGTTAGTTTTCAAATCTATAATGTTCTTCCCAACCATGGTTTTCTTAAAAACCTGCTATTTTGATTTTCAACAATTTCCTGCTCATCATCAATTTGTATGTCTGCAAACTCTTTAACACACTCTAAAAATTTCTAAATTTCCTTGTCATCCTCAAATACTTGCCAGTATTTGGCGCTATCAGGAATTGAAGGCCTATTTTTGATTTGAACATCATAGGCTGCCTTGACATCTCTAGGAACTTTGAAATTACTAGTAGCAATAGCTAGTGAATCAGCCATTTTATTTTCCTCTCTAGTGACAAAATTTATTTCAAATGCTGAAAAATAATGCTCAATCAAGTCCCAGACTTCATTCCTATAATTTTTCAACTTGAAAATTTTCACTTGGTAGTTGTTTCTCACCTGCTTTGTCACCAACTCTGAATCACCAAAAGAAATTAGCTTCTTTTCTCCCAAATAGTTTGATGCCTTCATTCCCAGCACAAGCACCTCATATTCAACAATGTTGTTAGTGGTAGAAAATTGCAGTTTATATGATATATTTACCCTTTGCTGTTTAGGAGAAAAGAGGACTACACCGGCTCCTGATCCTTCTCTTGATGAGTCTCCATGAAAGTACAATTTCTAGATCTGTCCTCCGTATAATGTTGCTCATTTGTACCTTGAAAGTGTTGTTTTTCACTTATTTCAGGCTGGAAATTGTTATTATCAACAACAAGTTGTAGTATTGATGACCACAATTCCTTTTCTTTAGCATATATGGGATAGTTTGAAGGATTATGCTGATCACTAATGATGTAGGCCATTTGGGTTTCCCTATACATCCTTCTGAATTCCCCTCCAAACATTGGGATGGTGGCATATGACGCTTCCATCTGAAGGGCACCTCGCAATTTTTTAGACCAAGATCTGGAAAGTAGCATCCCAAATCTAGAAGGAATGTCCGCAACTAAAATGTCCATCACTAATATTTTCATAGGTAGTTGGGTAAGAGAAACAACCAAGTACTTAATTACTCCAAGGAACTTGACTATTTTGGAATCAAAGGTATAGAGGTCATGGTATTTCTTGGTGATCTCTAATCCCAATTCATCCATCACGTTATTTGGAATTAGATTTTGAGAAGCCCCAGAATTTAACGGACAATTATGCAGCAATTTTTCATGTATATTGAGTGACAGATAGAAAGGTGGTGAGTTGTCATCATTTTGATCTTGGACATGACAACCTAGATAAATAGTGGGATGTTCATCCTCAAGGTTGACTCTATTGGGAGCGAGAGGTAGCTAGAGGTGGCTGTAGAAGACTTTTAAAAGACTCTTTATATGATGGATTTTTCAACAATTCCAAAAGTGGGACCGAAATTTTGATTTTATTCAATTCAGATTTGAAAATGAAATAAATTAGAACTAATTCCTTATTTTCTGCAGTAATTTTGACAATTGGGGCAGAATTTTGGAGTGGAGGAACAACATTGACTTTAGCCTTCTGTTTGGCAGCTTGTTTCTTTGAATCTGAATTTTGTTGAAGTTGCTGAATAGGGCCTTTAGACCTCAAATGATAATTTTTGTTTTGAGCTTCTTGCTGTTTTTTAGCATTTTGTGCATAAATTCATAAATTTGAACATTCTCATCATCTGAAAACAAATAAATCCTTGACTTTTCTTCATATTCTTGCAAAGTTAAACAAGTTGACTGTGAGGTTTCTCCTACAAGGTTTATTTCTTCATTTTATTCCTCATGTTCTTGCTGTTCTTCTTCAACAAAATTATTCAAAGGAGGATGAACAATTTGATAATCAACATTCCTTCTTGGGTGTTGGAAGATTTGTTGAGGTTGAAAAGGCCTCCTGAAGGGAGCCTGATTTTTATTTTCCTCATTCTGATTAGCTCAAGCAGCTGGTTTGTTTTCTAGCTCTAATTTTGTCATCTTAGAGGAAATTTGCTTGATCAAATTGGTCATTTGATCTATCTTTTCTTCTGTTATAAGAGACTTAGAATAAGAAGGTTTTTCTTCTTTCATCTTCCTTTTGTCTTTTGCTGCCTTTTCTTCCTCCATTTTCAATTTATTAGAATCCATGAGATTAGATTGCACTCCAATTGCAGCCTCTTGCATATCCATCAATGTTTGTGCTTTCTCAGCCCTTAGCCATAAAGAAACATCAAAATCTAGATAATTTGCAAAAGTTATCATAGCTGTAGTCTCAGGAGGCTTAATTTCTTCAGGAATTTTATGATAAATCTTATTAAACCTCTTGGTAAAATCAACCAATGACTCATATGGTTTCTTCTTCAGAATTCCAAATTTTTTAAGGTAGTACACATAGTCTTTCCTATCGCCCCAGATTTACAAATATTTCCTCCAATTCGTCAATTCCTGTTATTGAGTTTGGAGGCAGGCTTCTAAACCATTTACGAGCTTCACCATCCCAGCTCTGAACAAAGAGTCTTGACCAAACATCTTCATGTTTGACATTCTGGTTGTAAACATAACTATAGAAAGAAACTAAATGTTCCTCATCAGAAACTCCTTCTCCCTCCCCAGTATAATTCGAAAGATATTTCAAGTAATCTCCTTGAGGGAGTGGATGCAAAGGTTGAGGAAGAGCAAGTGGAGCATATCTTGCAGCCACTATTTGCTGCATCCTTGTAAGGGCAGGTTGAGCCATATTTTGTTGATGTAAAATTGATGGATGACCAGTTGATGTAGCTATTTGGGAAATAAGAATTACAATTTGTGGATTCTGAATATGATTTAGGACAGTAAAAAATTGGAAATCTTGAGCTGATTCTTCAGGATTGGGGACTTAAAATAGTGGATTCTCAAAGAGATGAACAAAGGATGTGTTGACTTCACCTTCTATAGAATAATCAACTTCAAAAGTTGTCTCTTAAGGGGACGAGGTTAATTAAAATTTATTTTTCTAAGCTAGGAAGTCAGATAAGTTTAATGTGAGGCCTTTAGGAACATTATCTTCTAGTGGATGAGAAGAGGATGACCCAAAAACTAGATTTCTAGATAAAGGAAAATATTATTGCTGAGGAGTAATTAAAGACTGGTATTCAGGATGAGTTTGGAGAAAATTCAAAATGGTATTAAAATATTTTTCAGTCAAAACATCCCTATCAAGAAAAGGTGCAATTACCAATACTTGCTCTAACTCCCCTTCAGTTAGCACAAACTCTTCTGTTTCCATATTGACACTTAATAACTCAGTTTTTCCTCTTTGACTGAAATAATACTTACTCAAGATTTACTAATTTCAGATTTATCAATTGAGGAATGAGGAAAACCTTCAGCTGAGCTTAGGTTAAAAATATCTAATTTATCTTCTAGGGAAACAGTTTCAATTTTAGATTTTTCAGCAAGCTCTTTTGAAACTGAAACTTATTTTGATTCTAAAGTAGATGAAAGTACCTTTTTCTTTGGAATGTATTTTTTGTGTACCTTCCTCACTGATTGAGATGTGGCCTCAACTGATCTCTGTTTTTCTTTTTCATATTTAATGATTTTATCTGGGTCTCCAACTGGGGTCACAATAGGTGATCTCTGATTTCTCCTTGTAGTTGGAGGTTTTGAAACCCCTTTTTTGAGTCTGTGGAGTCGCCAGGTGAAATAATTTGCAGTCTTATTCAAGTCACCAATTCTTATTCACCATTAATAATTGACATTCAACAATTCAAAACAAGATACATTGGGAGAATAATTCGTTTCAAGGCCTTCGTCTCTCGCCAGACACACCAAAAGATGTTGGCACTGGAATCAAAACTTGGACTGCATCAAGCGCCTGACCAGACACATCCTAAACTCTAAGGAAATTTAATGATTCATTTTATGATATTGGTAGGTGGTTTAAAATCTCATCCACTGAAAATATATTTTAGTCAAATCCACAGTTCTACTAATGAGGGTATTGGAGCCTGATGTGGTAGCAAAGAGTGAGTTTGTAGCCTATGAGGAGAGGAAAATGTAGAATGAGAGAAGAAAAAATAGGTCTACAAATCATAAATATACTGAATTTGGTAGAAATTAACACAAGTAGCAGTTCAATAATGTTTCATCAAGAGAAAGCTATTTCTATTCTTACAATATACTCACTGAAATATTATAAAAGATAATTGTCATGAGTGATGCTCTTCCCACTGTTATTATATATATATTTTACCAAGAAGGCTCACCATGTGAGACCAACAAAAATTGATAAAACACATGAACATGTAAAGAGACTAATAAAAACTCATAACAACATGAGGAATTACAAACTGCAATTGAAGATAATAAGATATAGAAACACAAGTGGAAATTGACAATACACACACCAGATTGGTAATAATTCCTCAGAAGTTTCTGTCCATTTCATTCACTAAAAAGAGTACTGATCATATGAGTCAAGATTCTAAAACCACGAACCCTTACTTTATAGTAGTTTGTCACATATATACAAAAATATGAAACTGTCATCCCCATAGAAGGAGTAAACCTGTTCCTAAAAGTTATTACCATCTCGTGCAAGAGATGAGGCTTATCCAAAAACTTCAATACAAAGTGCTATGACATAATCAAAATAAACAACATCAAGGCTAACAATTTGAAGTGGTTGTATAATGTGGCAATCTATAGGGAGACTCCTCCTCTGTTCTGGTGCAACCAACTCTGCAAAAAGTGTAATCAGCAGTGAAAGTGACGTGTGGCTGTTCCTTGAATGCTGCATGGTGCCTCGCGGAAACGTGTTGGTGTTGAGAGCAATGGTAGAAATCATTTTCAGAGAAACTCTGCTGTTGTTCCTTTCCTTTGGTTTCTTGTTTGTCATGATAAGGATGGAGATGGATTAAAATAGATAGCGGGGTTTCATTTTATTAGCGGGAGGGATTATTTAATAAATGATGAGCAGGAGGAGAAAAACCTTTGTAAATATATCACAATCGTAGATCCGGGTCGGAATGTTTAAACATAAGACAAAAGTGGGAGGGAACGTGATTTGAAATGGGCGTGATGATGTGGCAAGGAGGTGGGGCCACTTCGCAAATCACAAATCGGGAGTTTTGTTAAGAGGAGCTGGAGGTAATTGTTAAAACTTGCGAAGTGCGATGTGCGATGAACAAAGTGTGACGTGGCAGGGCGGAGATGGGGTCCATTTAATACCGCAAATCGCAAATCAGGAATTTTATTATGAGGAATGGGAGGTAAGTGTTAAAACTTGCGAAGTGTGATGTGCGATGAATAGAGGGTGACGTGGCAGGGCGGAGATGCGGCCCATTTAATACCGCAAATCACAAATCAGGAGTTTTCTTATGAGGAACGAGGGGTAAGTGTTAAAAATTGCAAAGTGCAATGTGCGATGAATAGAGGGTGACGTGGCAGGGTGGAGATGGGGCCCATTTAATACCGCAAATCACAAATCAAGAGTTTTTTTATGAGGAACAGGAGGTAAGTGTTAAAAATTGTGAAGTGCGATGTGCGATGAGAATGGAGGTGACGTGGCATGACAGACAGTGGGGCCCATTTACATCGCAATCGGGGAATCAAGAGTTTTTTTAAGGGAAATAGGAGGTAAGTGTTAAAACTTGCGAATTGCAATGTGCAATGAGACAAGAGTTGATGTGGCAGGGAAATGTCTCACTTTAATATCACAATCGGGGGTTTTGTAGGAGACGACAATTGTAACATGAATGAAAGTGCGATAAGCCAATTGCGATGAAAGGGTAAGGGATCCACCATGATTATGTGCGGTAAGTTATATCATATAATATATGATATTACAAAGGTTTGTTGTGATGTGGGTAGAGCTAATTTTTAACTAAAAAAATGGATTTTAATAGTTAAAAAGGGGTTTCGAAAGAAATGAAATGTTGGAATTTGGGTTTTTAGAAAAATGAAAGGTAAAAGAGGGAAAATGAAATGAATTAAGGTAGAAATGAAAATTTCTCACCACTACACTTTGACAGTGACACTTGCATCTTACAACTGAACTGAAAAGGCAGATTGATTCCTTAGAGAATGATGACTGGACTTTGAAAATATTTGAAAAATTGAGTGCTAACAATATCCACCTATGTTTCTTGCAGTAGTTTGAGCACTAGAATTCCCAAAGAAGTTGGGAAAACTACATCTATTCCATACTCTAACTGGGATGGTGAAATTCCAATGGAATTTTTGATAGTAACTCGATCAACACATAGTGCATTGATTAATTTTTTTGTGCCATTACTTCTTATTCTCATGGAGTAAATTTTTGATAATATTCACCAAACTCTTGTTAAAGGACTGAGCTAATCCATTATCTTGAGGGTAATAAGTAGTAGAGTGACCCAACTTAATCTGATATTTGTTACAAAAATATATCATTTTCTTGGACTTGAAAGCATCAACATTGTCAGTTATAAGTTTATGGGGGCAGCCAAACCTAGACAATATATTTCCTTCCAGAAATTGAATGATAAAAAAATCGGTGGCTTATCTAGTGGGTATGGCTTCTATCCCTTTTGTAAAGTAGTCTGTTGCTGTCAAAATCCATTTGTGTTGTCCCGAAGAGCTAGGGTGAATTTCACCAATGAAGTCTAAACCTCATTGTTGAAAAGGAAATTCTAGTGAAATTGGCTTTAACGGTAAATGTAACAACCTTATTTTACCTTGTAATATTTGGAATTGATGACAAGAGGTGACCTTTTTATGCACATCAAAAAACAAAGTTGGCTAGTAAAAACCGACTCTAAGGAGTTTGTTTGCCATTGATTTCCAGTATAAATGGCCACCACAGTCTCCTTGATGGAATTCCTCCAGGACCAACATAGTTACCGATCAAACGAGAAAATTACCTGGTACCCATTTTTTTGAGGTAGCAAAAAAAACACTAGATTTTGAAAAGTGGTGATGCAGAATCACCCTTTTTTTTGGAGCATAGTTTAAATTTTCTTATGACTTCTTTTTTTTTTTTTTTTTTTACCGTCATGATTTTCATGTCAATTTTGAAAAGTGGTGATGTAGAATAACCTGTCTTTTTTGGAGTATATTTTTGGAACTTTAAATTTTCTTTGATTTTTTTTTTTTTTTAATATCATGTTGATTTAGAAAAATGGTCATTTTTTTAGCACTTTAATTTTTTTTATTTATCAAGTATGGACATTTGGTTTAAAATATTAATGATTTGCATGCTAATTCTGAAAAGTGTTGATGCAATATCAATCCTTATTTTTTAGAGTGGCGATTTTCATCTGTAATATTCCAAAATTAGCATGCAGCTAATTGGAATATTGATTTTTTTCTTTTACACCTATGAGATTGAATAAATGGGTAAGGAGGCCCATGAACAATAAAATATGAATAAAATCCCTCATAGTATGAAAAGGGATCATCATTGGAGCTGGATTTCACACCCTCATGTGTGAAAAGGGGCCTTTGCATGTGGACAAGGTCAAGTTTGACCAAGTCAACAGCGCTGGGATAAGAGGTGGAGATCACTTGGAGAGACAACGCAGTATGAATGGGATGAAGTTTCCTTGGTGGAGGAAACCCTAAGGAGTGGGACCCATGGTGAGAGAGCTTTCACCTATTTAAAAGGAGGGCAAGGCAGCCATTGTTATTCATGTTATGGATTATTGATTTTATGGTCTGTTTAGACTTTGTGCATTCTCTTGCTGTTTAGCAGGGTTGTTGTGCTAATTAGCACCGGGTGTTCCCGAGTGGGAATCCCATCTTGTTTCTTGAGAGGCCTCTTGAGGGAGCTTGCACTTCATTTCTCCACATCCAGGCTCAAGGCCAAGCCACCTCCTTCAACTACAACATTATTTCCGATGAAGTATAACGTTGTGTTGCAGGGTGTTGTAGTGGAGGTTCTACAACACCACTTCCGGAGCTATTTTTCAGAGGAGGAAGCCTTATTTCATTTTGAGGATTAGTAAGGAAGAATTTTAGTTGATTCCCATAATCTTTGGCATCAAGCCAACCATTTTCCATCATCTACAGCGCAGTCCCTCTCATTGACTGCATTATTTTCAGTGTATATCTGTAGTGAGGGTTGCAGTGTTTGTTTGGAGGGTGAGATATTCAGTGTTAGGATCAAACTTTCACTGGAAAGATACATTGGAGGAGGTTTATTCATCTTGTGCATCATCTACAACCATCTTCATCCATTCTTGAGTTGCAGCTGCTACTCAGCCCTGCAACTCTGGCATATTTTCATTTTGCGTATTTCAGGAAATCCTTCTAGGATTGTCTTGAGATTTTTTCTAGGGGTTTAGAGCTTTGCTCCCCCTCTTATTTGAGCTATACATTTCCATATCCATGTATTGACATTATTTCTGTAGCAGTGCCTCCTATAAACTGTGCAGTCATAGTCTTGGGCTTTCTATATGTAGCAGTGTTCTTCATTTTCTTGTACATGTTCTATTGAGGCTTGCATTGCCTAGCTTGAGTGATCATTACCTCAAGAATTTGTATACATTTGATGCTATAAGATCAATTTTATGGCTATTTAGATCTTCTCATGTTTTAGCTATTAATATAATGCTGCTACTCCAATATGTGTTTTTACATTGCTGCATCTCCACTTTTGGAATATCTTAAGATATTCCCATTGTTGTAGAAATTCCCTATTTTGGGATATTACAGTGGTATCAAAGAATCATCTTGGCTCAGCCTGTGAGTTTCAGCCAAAGAAGATAGAAGAAGATCAGAATTTTGGAGAGGATGAGTTTTGTATCATCATTCTTCATATCTATGAAGAAACTCCCCAAGGAGGATAACAAATATAAGAGGAAGGTCCATGCACTTCCTATTCTCATAAAGAAGAAGAAGACAAGAATGGAAGATAATTGGATCATCAGATTCTAAGTAAATACTTGTTGAGTACAAATCTCAACCCAAAGCCTTCGAGGAGACTCTAGCTCTCCCATAGTTCATTCAATTGAAGGAGGAGAGGAGGCCCTGCAGCAAAAGGGAAATCAGAGGCAATAGATTCATATTGTCTACATTTGATGGGTCATCTACAGCAAGGGCTTGGGAAAGGAAGCTTGAGGCATTATTCCTACTACATCTAGTGGTAGAGAGGGAGGCAGTAGAAGTTGTAGCACTGCACCTGGAGGGTGAAGCCAATGTTTGATGGTTCAGCCACTTGATTCATGCAAGGGTGAATACTTTTTCAGATTTCACTCAAAGGTTGATTAGAACCTTTGATAGAGAAAGATAAAAAGAGGAAAAGCCCACACCACCATGGGAGGAGACTTGTACCAACGCTGTCACAGCCTTGGAAGAGAAGTCTTCTACATCTACAAATGGGGCAACCATTTCATTGGAGGAAAGAACTATTGCAGCCATACAAGGAACTCCCAAGTTCCATCAAGGTATGAATGAAGTTCCACTTTCTATTTCATCAAATCTTTTGGAGGATTGTGGAAATTCATATTTATATGTCCAAGAATCAACATACATTGCTAATATAGAGCAGGAATATTGCACTGCACTGTGCAACATTGAAATATTAAAGGAAGAAATAAACCATCATCCTCATAAGCCATTTTTGGAGTGCATACCACACTTGAGGTTGGGGTTTGGAGACTTGAAGGAAAGGATGATAGATAGTAGACATCTTGAGATGAGAAAAACTTTCTCCTTTTTAGATGACACTTTCTCAATGAGCACCTCTCAGCTCAAAGAGAAACTTTTACTTTCAGCGATCCAAGACCTCATTGGTTTTGGAGGACTATTGATGAGAGGGAGATCTCATGGACAGATCCCATTAGAGGTGCACTTCAACATGCCATGGAGTGCAAGGTTCATCAACTCATGGAGTATGGTAGCCCTCATTGGAGGAGTACCAAGATGGAGGATGGTAGGAGAAATTCACAAGTGGTTGAGTGGATGTGGATGAGGAGAAAGAGGCTGGTAATCCACTTGCAAATATATGACACCGAGCAGCAGGAGGATTGGCTGCGCTGGCTACTCTTGAAGGAGTTTGGCCATCACTTAGCATGGATGGAGAAGGTGTGGCATGATTCTTGCATCATTGGGTAGCAAAGAGTATGGATGCATGGTGAGGATGTGACCTTCATATCATTCATTATGTCTTCATCATATGATTTTTATGATGAGAGAAAGAGGAGGCAGCAAACAATTTTGTTGCTTGAGTTGTACTTGAGAGAGCATGGGCAGATTTGCTCTCATATGTTGCATGATGTTGCAGAAGTAGAATATGGCACTATCATGGTGCAAAGGGGCTACTCCTTGGCCTTATATGATCAAGAAGTACTTCCATCTTGAGAGGAATTCCATATTTGCAGCAGCATTATTGGAGGAGTCTTTAACAAGGATCATGTCAATGAAATGAGCTATGAGTTGGCAGGAGCCTATCTACGTAGGCCAGCAACACTATTCCTTTGGAGCATGGAATTATTCATGTATTCATGCATCACTTTACTTTCAGCACATGGTGAGAATGTTTTTTTTTCATCTATTGATTATGTAACACAGTACTTGCATCTTCTTACCATTATCATACAGTGCATTGCTCCACAAGAGGACAAGTTTATTGTTGAGCCCCATAAACAGAATTTTGCCAAATACTATGATGGAGACAACCATACTTTGTATAAACTTTGGCATGTGTTTGATTACTTCATGTATGCTTAGTTGAAACATTCAGCCATTTACTATTCACTAGTAGATGTGATGATTCACACAACTAGCCATTTGTCAAAATATCACTTGCCATACTTTTTTCTGAAGTTGCAGTGGGAAAGACTGCGCTGTGTCCACTTGAGACATTGTTTGTATCATTCAACACTATGTAGAAATTTCAGCAAACTTCTCATTTGGATACCATATGATGATCATGTCCTATTCATCATATATGAGATGTTTTGGGCCAGCTTGATCTACAATTTTGGAGAGGAGATCCTTGGAGATCTAATCTTCATCTTGCAACTTGAGGGAAATATTATTGCAGCCCAAGATTAGCACATACTCTACACTTATCATGAGTGGAGAGGAGGAAACCGTGGGGTAGGATACTTTGTATACCATGTTCATATTTTCAGCCCACCTACTTTGCAGGAGCCAAAGGTGGAGGAAGATTTTCAGGAGTTGCCATGTTGGGAGGTGACTCATTTTGTATGGATGATTGCTTGGGGATGGAGGATCCACATGGGAAGGATGTTTCCTAATACATTTTAGACTCCATGCCTTGAGAGAACCTCTATACAACACCTTATTGCCTCCTTGAGTATTTTACTTATTCATGATGATAACCATTTGGCTAGCTTACATGCTTGGGAGGGGCAATTTGGAGATTCATTGATGAGACAACATCTCATTCCTTGGAGGAGTACATCATATGTGGATGCTACAGTAGGAGGAAGGGAGACTTGTCAGTTCTATCCTTGTAGTTTCTTGAGGACAAGCAACATTTGGGAGGGGAGGACTGTAATATTCCAAAATTAGCATGCAGCTAATTGGAATATTGATTTTTGTCTTTTACACCTAGGAGATTGAATAAATGGGTAAGGAGGCCCATGAACAATAAAATATGAATAAAATCCCTCATACTATGAAAATGGGTCATCACTGGAGCTGGATTTCACACCCTCATGTGTGAAAAGGGGCCTTTGCATGTGGACAAGTTCAAGTTTGACCAAGTCAACAGTGCTGGGATAAGAGGTGGAGATCACTTGGAGAGACAACGCAGTATGAATGGGAGGAAGTTTAATTGGTGGAGGAAACCCTAAGGAGTGGGACCCATGGTGAGAGAGATTTCACTTGTTTAAAAGGAGGGCAAGGAAGCCATTCTTATTCATGTTATGGATTATTGATTTTATGGTCTGTTTAGACTTTGTGCATTCTCTTGCTGTTTAGCAGGGTTGCTGTGCTGCTTAGCACCAGGTGTTCCTGAGTAGGAATCCCATATCGTTTCTTGAGAGGCCTCTTGAGGGAGCTTTCACTTCATTTCTCCACATCCAGGCTCAAGGCCAGGCCACCTCCTTTAGCTAAAACGCTATTTCTGTTGAAGTATAATGTTGTGTTGTAGGGTGTTGTAGTGGAGGTTCTACAACACTACTTCCGGAGCTATTTTTCAGAGGAGGAAGCCTTCTTTCCTTTAGAGGATCAGTAAGGAAGCATTGGAGCTGATTCCCATCATATTTTTCATTAGGCCAACCATTTTCCATCATCTACAGTGCAATCCCTCTCATTGAATGCATTATTTTCAGTGTATATCTGCAGTGAGGGCTGCAGTGTTTTTTTGGAGGGTGACATCTTCAATGTTAGGATCAGACTTTCACTGGAAAGATCCATTGGAGGAGGTGTATTCAGCTTGTGCATCATCCACAACCATCTCCATCCAGTCTTGAGTTGCAGCTACTACTCAGCCCTGCTACTCCGACATATTTCCATTTTGCATATTTCAGGAAATCCTTCTAGGATTGTCTTGAGATTGTTTCTAGGGGTTTAGAGAATTTCTCCCCCTCTTATTTGAGATATGCATTTCCATATCCATGTATTGAAGTTATTTCTGTAGCAGTGCCTCCTATAAACTGCGCAGTCATAGCCTTCGGCTTTCTATATGTAGCAATGTTCTTCATTTTCTTGTACATGTTCTATTGAGGCTTGCATTGCTTAGCTTGAGTGATCATTACCTCAAGAATTTGTATACATTTTCTGCTATAAGATAAATTTGATGGCTATTTATATCTTCTCATGTTTTAACTATTGATATAACGCTACTACTCCAATATGTGTTCTTACATTGCTGCATCTCCACTTTTGGAATATCTTAAGATATTCCCATTGTTGTAGAAATTATCTATTTTGGGATATTACATCATCTTGGTAATAAGACATAAAAATAAAATAAATAAAACATGACAAAAAAAATCAAATATAAAAAAAAATATATATATATATATGAAAAAAAAAACCAATAGAAGTGTAAAGAAAAAAAATAACTTGTAAAAATAAAATATCTAAACAAAAAAATAAGGCAAATATTATGTAAACATACCATGGTCATGTGCATAAAGCTTCTGAGATAGGTGGAGCAACCTGCTCTTCCCTTTCATACAATTATGTAATAAAATTGATGTCTAACACATTACAATCAGACTTTGCCATGAGTTTTTCTAACCCTTGTCCTTTGATAAGTTTTTTTGGTCTGTTTTCAATGTCATATTCGAAAATGATAGCAATCCATCTGCCCCTTCTGCCATCTGGATCTATTTGAGTTAGTATGTCTTTAACCATTGCACTTGGGACAAAGGAAATGATATGTGAATGTAAAATGTAAACCCTGAAATGCTTTAATGCTTTAACCAATGCAAATGAATTTTTTTCCATGATATTCTACTTTAGTGATGCATCTCTCAATGCTCTGCTAAAAAAGGCAATTGGTTGTTCATGACCTTCAACATTCTTCTGCAACAAAACGACTGCTATTGTATGATCACATGCAAAAGAGAATATCATGAAATTTTTTGTTAAATCATGACTTATTAGAATTGGTGCAGTTGTTAATGCCTTCTTGAATTTAGTGAAAGAATCCTTTGCATCGTTATGCCATTTTATTTCAGTATCTTTCTATAGCATGTCAGTAATTTCTCTTAAAATTTCAGCCAAATTTGGTATAAATATTTGAATGAAGTTTATTTTTCCAATAAAGGATTGGAATTATTTTTTATTCCTAGGGGGATCTATATTAAATATTGCTTCCACTCTGCTAGGGTCAATTATTATTCCATATTTTGAGATAACGTGTCCTAGTAATTCACCTTCTTCTAAACCAGATAATGTTTTCTTAGGGTTGAGAGAGATACCATATTTTTTTCATTTTTCAAAAACTCTCCTTAAGTGAAGCAAATGTTCCTCATCCATATTTAAAAATACAGTGATATCATCCATATAAATGACTATAAACCTACCTATTTCATCTGCAAAGGCAATATCCATTTCTCTTTGTAATGTAGCACTGACATTCATTAGGCCAAAAGGCATTTTCACATACATGAAGGTGCCCCAGGGTGTAGTGAAGGTTGTTTTCTCTTGGTCCTCTGGATGTACTAGAACCTAATTGTGACTATAAAATCCATCTAACAAGGAAATTACCCTAGATCCAACTAATTTTTATAGGATATGGTCTATATTGGGCAAAGGATATGTAATATCCCAAAATAGGGAAAATCTACAATGTTAGGAATATCTTATAGTATTCCTAAATTGGAGATCGAGCAATACATGAACACAAACTGGAGTAGTAGTGAAAAATCAAATCATAGAATGTAAGAAGAACACATAGCCATTATATTAAATTATAGCAGCAAAATGTATACAAGATCTTGAGGAAAGAGCTACTTAAGATAGGCAAAATTAGCCTCAAGAAACATGTACATAAAATATGACAAAACACTGCTACACAAGAATGCCAAAGGCTATGACTGCACAGTTTTATAAGGAGAAACTGCTGCTAGCATATTTCAATACATGGATATACAAATGTATGGCTCATACAACATTTGGAGTGAAGATCTAAGCTCCCAAATACTATCTCAAGACAATCCTGGAAGGATTGGCTAAAATATGAAAAACTGCAGAAATGTCAGAGTTGCAGTAGCAGCTGCAACTCAAGAACTGGAACTAGATGGAGATGGCTAAAGATGTTGCATCAGATAATTAGACCTCCTCCAATGGATCTCCCAAGTGAAAGGCTGATCCTATCACTGAAGATCTCACCCTCCAATAGTCCTGCAAACCCTCACTGCAATTACACACTGAAAATACGCAGTCTAGAGAAGGGACTGCGTTGTAGGAGAAAGGAAATGTATTGGCCAAGTGCCAAAATCTGCAATAAGCTCTAGACTCTTCCTCACTGGTGTTACAAAGGAAAGAAAGCTTTCTCCTTTTAAAAACAAGCCCCGAAAGTGGTGTTGTCAACCCTCCACTGCAACACAACCCAACTCTCAACAGAAACTATGTTGTAGTTGAAGGAGGTAGCTTGGCCTCAAGCCTAGATGTGGAGAAATGAAGTGAAACCTCCTTCAAGAGGCCTCTCTTGAAAGGATAAGGAATTCCTAAACATGAATGCCTTGTGCTAAGCAGCACTGCAACTCTACTAAATAGCAAGAGAATGCCAAATAGTCTTCCAGACCATAAAATCAATAATACATAGCATGAATAGCAATGGCTGCCTTGCCCTCCTTTTAAACAAGTGAAAGCCCTCTCACCATGTGTCCCACTCCTTAGGGTTTACTTCACCAAAGAAACCTCCTCCCATTCATACTGCGATGTCTCTCAAAGGGTTCTCCACCTCCTATCCCAGCGCTGTTGACTTGGTCAAACTTGACCTTGTCCCCATGAAAATGACCCTTTTCACACATGAGGGTGTGAAATCCAACTCCTATGATTATCCCTTTTCACATTATGAGGGATTTTATTCATGTTTTTAATATGCATGGGCCTCCTTACCCATTTATTCAACTCCCAGCTGATAAAACAAAATTCAATATTCCAATTAGCTGTAAGCTAATTTTGGAATATTACAGTCCTCCCCTCCCAAATGTTGCTTGTCCTCAAGCAACTGCAAGGATAGAACTGAGAATTTTCACCTCCTCCTACTGTAGCATCCACATGTGATATTCTCCTCCAAATAATGAGATGTTGTCTCATCAATAAATCTCCATATTACCCCTCCCAAGCATGTAATTTAGCAAAATAGCTATCATCATGAACAAGTAGAGTACTCAAGAAGGCAATAAGGTGTTGTCCAGAGGTCCCCTTGAGGCATGGGATCTGAATTTCATTGGGAATCATCATTCCCATGTGGATCCTCCATCCCCAAGCAATCATCCATACAAAATGAGTTACCTCCCAACATGGAAACTCATACAAATCATCCTCCACCTTGAGTCTTGCAATATGGGTGGGCTGAAATTTTGACCATGGTAGATAGAATAGCCTACCCCACGCTGTCCTCCTCTCCACTTAGGATAAGTGTAGAGTGTTTTCTGATCTTGGGCTGTAATCATTTTTCCCTCAAGTGGTAAGAAGAAGACTAGATCCTCAAGGACCTTCCCTCCAACGTTATGAATCATGATGGCCCAAACCATCTCATATGTGATGAGTTGGAAATCACCATCATATGGCATCCAATCAATCATATGGCTCACCTAAAAAGGAAACAAGTATTTTGCTATAGTGGCCACATACTCTCTCATGCTTCCATTATAACATGCAGTGCAAACAATGTGGGAAATATCTCCCCCAAGGGACACATGCAACCAATGTGCTACTCCCCCAATCATGCTCCTAATAAAAATAAGAACAATAGCAACATAAGGAACTGCAATGATAATCATGCTAGCTACCATATGAAGCAAGGGATAATGAAAATGGTCCCTCAAATGTAGTCAATGCAGTTTGACTCTCAACTGCAATAGAAAATGAAATGATGGGTGGCCTCCCCACCATTTGCTTGCTACCCCTATCTCCTCAAAAGTTTGGAGAAAGTGTATGGTGTATGGTGCAAAGTGAGCATGCTTTGAAAAATACAGAGCCTCCCCAAGTCCTTTTAGGGAGTGACCATCACCAATACTACTTATGGCCTCAAGTAGACCATGAATTCTAGAAGGAAGAATGCCCCTCCTTGGAGCAACATCCTACACATATATGGTTAAGGGATGCATATATATAGTATACAAATCATTATGCAAACAAACAATACCCTTACCATATGTCTCACTCATACAAATGGAGTGGCTCATAGATGAGTCTCCTCTCATTATCAAAGAGAAAAGAGGTGTTTTTGCTAACTCTTCCAAAGAGTTATGTATCTCCTCCATCTCCACATGATCCATGCATCTCCTCGTATGTTGATATATCTCCTCCTCAAAGCCCTCCCAAAAATACCCCTCCATGATGGTGTGGTATGCTCTCATAAAATAAGTGTGGCTGAAAAGGAAATCCCCATGAGATGCTTGTAGCAACTTCTCATTGAGCTTGGAAGCTTCAAACAAGAAGATCCTACCATGGTAGTAGATGACCCCATATCTAACTAAATATCCCTCCTCATGCAGTTGGTCATCCAATATCATGCAAGTGAAAATATCCTTTGAATACTCCACCAACAGCTGGGAGTTCCAATATGGATCTATCCTCCATAGTGATAGCACTGATGATCTCTCATGAAGAGCATTTGTCATATAGTCACCCTCATCTTTGACATCTTCCATGCCAAAGATGCAAGCTGGAAGGCTGTTATCCTTCCCTTGCTACTTCTTCCATAGTGAAAAATATGAAATGAGAGAGGGTAAACACTGTACAATGACCTCCCAAGGTCTCCACTCCTCTGAAATCAATGAATGGTGCCTCAAAATGTGAAGCATCTCTCATCATCTGCTAATCTGGTGGTCTCCTTGGTGAAATGTCTCCATGCAATGAGACATCATCATCAAGAGTAGACTACATATATGAATGGAAAAACTTGTCCCTGCTCTCACTGCGCAATCCAGTCTCTCTCTTAAGTGCATCAACCTCATGAAATAGATAGGGGTGTGTGCTCCTCATCACATGATGTTGGTCATCCTCCCTATCTCCCCCTTTTATCTCCACAGTTATACACCCTATCATCAATGGCACATGTGAATCGTGAGTTGTGCCTTGATCTACACATGTGAGATCCTGGGGAATTTCTTGCAATGATACAAGAATCCCTCTAGTTGGAGTAAGAGCTCCCTCTTCCTCTGCATGGGGTGCTAGATAAACTCTATACATGACAGCGTTGTTGCCTTCCTCGTCATCAACATGTATGGGAAACCTCCCAAGAATTGGATCCTCTTTTGAAAAAGAGATCCCCATGCCCTCTTGTTTAGGAATATGAGATAGACGCTTTACCTCTAACAAGGTATACTACAATATTTCAGTATCCTCCATGGGTTTCTGAAGTGGATATGAGTTTATAGTTTTCTCCATCACATGTAAGGGTTTTGTTTTCTTATGTTTGTTTAACTTCTCCACATGTGTTGCAGAAAGTTTTCCATCAAAAATTTCCACCAATGCCTTAATAAAACTTGCATAAGAATAAGTATTTGCATTTTTCAAAGAGAAAGACTCAAATATCCACCATGCATAAGCCTTACCTCTAAGATGCAACGCTGCAACTCTGATGGCTTCATCTTCAGAAATTTGGTGGTGTTGCAAAAATGTGTCTAGTTCTTTCATCCAAGCTCCGACTGAACATGTAGGTGAACCATCAAAAGTAGATAGAATAAATCTATCCATATTATGCTGCTTGCTTCTCTTCACCTTGATCTTGCAAAACTCTGGAAAAGTAACATGATCTCTAAACTTCTGAGTTTGAGATTCGTACTCTTGTAGAAAATCACTAAGAGTTTCCCTCCTAGTCATTCCACCTTCTTCCATATCTCTCATGGAAAATATGGGCATAGGACTGTGTTGTGTATCATGATGTGTGGCTTCATGCTCACACTCATCATATGAAAATCTAGAGTTCGATTTAGATTCAAACCCTCTTGGAGATTCTACACACATCTCCCTTCTGATATTCTTGAGATCTCCTTGAATGCTCTGTATAGATTTAGGAGGAAGCTTTGAGAGCCTCTCCTCCTTCTTTCCTCCAAAGAATGGAGTCTTCATCTTCTCTTCTCTTGATTGCATATTGGCTGAGTTCCACAGGCTGAGCCAATATTATGCTTTGATACCACTGCAATATCCCAAAATAGGGAAAATCTACAATGTTAGGAATATCTTATAGTATTCCTAAATTGGAGATCCAGCAATACATGAACACAAACTGGAGTAGCAGTGACATATCAACTTATAGAATGTAAGAAGAGCACATATCCATCATATTAAATTATAGCAGCAAAATGTATACAAGATCTTGAGGAAAGAGCTACTCAAGATAGGCAAAATCAGCCTCAAGAAACATGTACATAAAATATGAAAAACACTGCTACACAAGAATGCGGAAGGCTAAGACTGCGCAGTTTTATAAGGATCAACTGCTGCTAGCATATGTAAATACATGGATATACAAATGTATGGCTCATACAACATTGGGAGTGAAGATCTAAGCTCCCAAATACTATCTCAAGATAATCCTGGAAGGATTGGCTGAAATAAGAAAAACTGTAGAAATGTCGGAACTGCAGTAACAGCTGCAACTCAAGAACTGGAACTGGATGGAGATGGATGAAGATTCTGCATCAGATAAGTAGACCTCCTCCAATGGATCTCCCAAGTGAAAGGCTTATCCTATCACTGAAGATATCACCCTCCAATAGTCCTGCAGACCCTCACTGCAATTGCACACTGAAAATAACGCAGTCTAGAGAAGGGATTGCGCTGTAGGAGAAAGGAAATGTGTTGGCCAAGTTCCAAAATATGAAATAAGCTCTAGAATCTTCCTCATTAGTGTTCCAAAGGAAAGAAAGCTTTATCCTTTGAAAACAAGCCCTGGAAGTGGTGTTTTCAACCCTCCACTAAAACACCCTGCAACACAACCCAGCTCTCAATAGAAACTGTGCTGTAGCTAAAGGAGGTAGCTTGGCCTCAAGCCTGGATGTGGAGAAATGAAGTGAAAGCTCCTTCAAGAGGCCTCTCTTGAAAGGAGAAGGAATTCCTAAACATGAATGCCTTGTGCTAAGTAGCACTGCAACTCTACTAAACAGCAAGAGAATGCCAAATAGTCTTCCAGACCATAAAATCAATAACACATAGCATGAATAGCAATGGATGAATTTCCCTCCTTTTAAACAAGTGAAAGCCCTCTCACCATGGGTCCCACTCCTTAGGGTTTCCTTCACCAAAGAAACCTCCTCCTATTCATACTACGCTGTCTCTCAAAGGGTTCTCCACCTCCTATCCCAGCGCTGTTGACTTGGTCAAACTTGACCTTATCCTGATGCAATTGTCCTCTTTCACATATGAGGGTGTGAAATCCAACTCCTATGATTATCTCTTTTCACATTATGAGGGATTTTATTTATGTTTTTAATATGCATGGGCATCCTTACCCATTTAGTCAACTCCTAGGTGATAAAAACAAAATTCAATATTCCAATTAGCTGTAAGCTAATTTTGGAATATTACAGGATAGTTGTATTTTAGGGAAGCTTTGTTAAGATTTCTAAAATCCACATACAGCCTAATTTCCCTGGTCTTTTTCCTAGTAGGGACTAAGTTTGATACCAATTTAGAATATACCTCAATGGTACAATAATTTAGGCATCATATATCTTTTTAACTTCTTTTTAAACTAGGGGCAAAAGCATTGGGTTGATTCTTCTAAGTTTCCATTTGAAAGGTTTCTGGTCTTCTTTTGTAGGAATTTTATGTTGTATAATGCTAGTGTCATAGGAATTTAAATCCTCATAACTCCAAGAAAATACATCAATGAATTATTTGAAAAGATCCAAGTACTTATGTTTTCAGCAGAAGGAAAAGATTTAGACAATTTAACTATTTTGTGCTCTTCTGTAGTTCCTATATTACAATTTTCTACTTCGGCTCCAGTAGGTTCAATTTAAGGTTTCTTCTCCACATCATTAAAATCAAATAATTCTTCTAAGGGAATTAACCCTCTAGGAAAAAAATGATCCTTTAACTGCAAAATTTCTAACTCTTCTTGACCTTTATCCAATTCATTCAATTCTTCATTCTTTACAAGCTTTTCTACCTTATTATCTAGATCATAAGCTATGTCTATATTGGCACACTCGAATTAATCCTTTGATTGAATTTTTTTTTCAATCTGTTCATCATTACCAAAGACTTTCCAATATATGATATTATCTGGGACAATTGGCTTGTTTTGTACTTCGACTATGTACTTGTGACTTGGACGATATGGAATTTTGCAAGTACTAGCTGAAGTGGCCAGACCATTAGCTAGGATATTTTTACCCCTTGGAATTACAAAGAATTCACACTCAACAAAACACTCAAGGAAATCTAGAACAAAATTTCTATAAGCCCTTAACCATGGATGTTTGGTTGAATATTCCCCTTTGATTTGTTTGATTATGAGTTCAGAATCTCCATGAATTGAAATATTTTTGGCACATAACTTTTTCAAAAGCCGCAATCCTAGGATTAAGACTTCATACTCAACTATATTGTTGGTACATTGAAAATTCAATTTGTATAAATGCCCTTCTGATTTATTAGTTTGTGAATTGGAAATCCACACACCTGCTCCTAATCCTTCCTTGCTTACATCCCCATCAAAATCCATGTTCATCAAAGTCTCATTTTATTCATCATGTTTCACCATGTATGTTTTGATTTCTTCAATCTCACATAAATCAGTATCTGTTTTTGGTATTTGGTCTTCTATGTCTCCATCATTATACAAAATAAAAGAGTCTAGATTTGAGTGTGCTAAATACAAGGGATGGTTGTTTGGTCTGTCTTGACTGCTAACCATGTATTTCATAAGTGTTTCTCTGTAAATATTTCTTGGTTGTCCAAACACAGGTTTTGTAGCATAACTCATATCTAGTTGTAAGGTACACTGCAGTGCAGTCTCCCCCCCCCCCCCCCCCCCAAGGATCTTGAAAATAACATTCCATTCTTTGGAGGTATGTCTGCTACCACAACATCCATGATTAAACTTTTGGCTAAGATTTGTGCTAAAGTGACACATAAGTCTTTAATAAGAGAAAGACACCTTACCTTACTGGAATCAAATGAATATAAATCTTTGTAAGGCCTTGTAATATCCAATCCTTATTTTTCCATTATAGCCCTAGGCATTAAATTTTGTGAGGCACCAAAATCAAGCATAATATTATGAATAATTTTATCATGAACATTTAGACTAACATAGAATGGAGGAACAACTACATCCTGGGATTTAACTTCAACTTCAGGTCAAAATAATAATTTAGGCTGATCATCATTTAGGTTCACAGTGTATGTTCCTTCTTCTAATTTCAAAGCCTTTATTACTTGGGTTCTGTATGCATTCTTGTTCATCAAATCAGTAAGGGGAATGGAAATTTTAAGTTTAGCCAATTAATTTTCAATGTTGAATGGATTTTGAGGCTTCTAAACTTCCTTAATATTCAGATATGGTCTTTTGGTTTGAGGCTTTTCAGCTTCATTGATACTCATATCAGATTTTTTGGTATTTTATTTGTGGGAATGTTCTTTGGGCTAACTAGTGGAAGGACCATCAGGTTGAGGTTTCTTAGAAACAACATCATATAATTTTTTGGATGGTGTATCTACAATATTTTTAGGAGCAACATCAGTGTTTTTATTTGATGAATTATTAGGAGTTTCTACTCCTAAAATTATATTTATGTACCTCCATAATAGTGTTATGATATCCCTGTTTATAGTCTTCTGATTTTGATGGAATGACTTCAGGTTGTGAAAGTATGAAGATGTCTTCTTGTTTTTCCCAAGTTAAGAAAATAGTGTCTTCATCATTTATTCCCATCAAATTTATTTACTTTCTTTAGTGTCTTCAGATAATTATCCTTCTCCTTCTGCATAGTTTTCTTGAAAGGGAGGCCTAATTGCTTTTTTTGGATAATTTGGGCCTCTTTTCTCCCTTTGTTTAATCTAAGGTGGGTTTCTCCTAAAGTTATGATTCCTGATCTAAGGACCAGGTTGGTTCTCTCTAGGAGGAGCTCTATCAACTATGTTTATTATTTCCATCATCCTTTCCATGTTTCTCACTAATTTATCTAATTTGGCATCAAAAGAATAAGTGGATGGTTCCTCTTTTATGCTAACTCTTTTCATATATCTAAGTATAGCCCTTTTAGTTAACAGATTGGCTTCTACACTTACAACATCCCTCTGCATTTCTTCCAAGGTAGTGAATTTTCTTTCTCTAAGTTAATATGACATATCGGCATCAAATCCATCTGTAAAATTAATCAAGGTTAATCCTTGAGGAGGTTTAATATTTATTGGGATTGTATTATAAATTTTATTAAACCTAGTGAAATAATCTTGCACACTTTCCCCAGGGGCTCTCCTAATGCTTTCATATTTTTCCAGAATTTGGAGAGGATTTTTCTTGACTTCCCATTTATTTAGAAAAGTTTGATGAAATGCAACAAGGTCATTTATAATAGCTACTGGTAAAGATTTAAACCACTTCCTTACCTCTCGATTAAGGATTTGGGAAAAAAACCTCATCTTCACATCTTCTTCATCTACCTCTTGAAGGTAAAAATAGTAATTCATTTCCTGTACATGTTATTGTGCAGTAATTGACCCAGTGCCATCATATTGAGTAATTATAGTTTGATAGTCTTGAGGCAGATTATGTAATGGGGCAGGTAAAACCAAGGGGGAATACCTAGCTACCATGACTGATATATGAGGCTGAACAACAAATGAACTTGTAGGAGGTGTAGATGTGGGACAAATTAAAAAAAATTGAATTATGGTTTGTGATGTTGATGGGGAGGTAGTGGAAATTGTTGAAAATATGGAAGTAGTGGAAACAAGATGTAAATATTGTGTGATGGGAGATGAAACAGAGAATGATATAGATGAAAGTTAAACTGACTGTTGGATGTAGGCTTTATGGACAACTTGATCTAGGTCTAAGACTAGGTCTTATAATTTTTTCAAGTGCTGAAGAGCTTGTTTTTAAAAATCCTTCTCTAATGTTTGATGTTCAGATTTGTATGGTCCTAATATAGACTCATAAAAAAATATTTCAGTTACAAAAGTTTTAGACTTAGTTCTAAACAAACTATGCTCAAAATGTTGATCAAATTGAAATTTCTCTATCGTAACAAATATTTGAGGAAGAGAATTTGATCTTGGTGGAGGACTACTACTCCCTTGACTTTCTGTCAAACTTTTCTTCCATATCAATTTCTTAGGGTTATCCAGGATCTTTGGAGGTTTTGGATCTGGATGTGCTCTAGTATGAATTATTTTAGGAGCCAGATCTATATATTATTTAACACACAATTTCACTATGTACAAATATTTACAACCCAAAATCATTTATTTCTGAAAAATACATCTTAAATGCACTGAAATAAAGTTTTTTAACAAGGGAAATAAATTTTCAAACGAAGGTATGTTCATCTCCAATCTGGTTTCCAGGATGTTATCACTCTGTAATTTTTGAGGTTGCAGAGTAAATCACAGAGGTAACCTTAGAACCACTTTGGAAACCGGGAATCTAGCCCTTCCAGTTTCATATAGGGATCTCTCTTTATAATTTAGCTTTGTTTGAATGAAGGTATTAGGCTAACTATTAATTTCAGGTTTGGGTTTTCTGTGTTGTTGGGTTGAAACAGGGAAGCTAATACATTGGGAAAATGGAGTCAAAAGAGTTTTGGATTGATCAAATATAGAATTAACACGCTAACCTTATAGGGCAGGGTAGGAAAATTCACTAGATCCTTTAAGGTATGTGGTGTGGATGAGACGTAAATATTTAGAAATCCAATTAAAAATTATTTTAGGAGCCAGATTTATATAGTATTTAACATACAATGTCACTATGTAAAAATATTTACAACCCAAAAAAATTTGTTTTTGAAAAATACATCTTAAATGCACTGAAATAAAGTATTTTAACGAGGGAAAGAAATTTGCAAACGAAGGTATGTTCGTCTCCAGTCTAGTCGCCAAGATGTTATCACTCTGTAATTTTTGAGGTTGCAGAGTAAATCACAGAGGTAATCTTAGAACCACTTTGAAAATTAGGAATCTAGCCCTTCCAGTGTCAGATAAGGATCTCTCTTTATAATTTAGCTTTGTTTGAATGAAGGTATTAGGCTAGCTATTAGGTTCAGGTTTGGGTTTTTTGTGTTGTTGGGCTGAAACAGGGAAATAATCCATTGGGAAAATGGAGTCAAAAGAGTTTTGGATTGATCAAATACAAAATTAACAGGCTAACCTTATAGGGAATGGTAGGAAAATTCACTGGATCCTTTAAAGTCTGTGGTGTGGATGAGAGGAAAAGATTTAGAAATCCAATTAAAAACATATCAATTAAGAATTCTGATTTTAATCTTCAGTAGAAAACAAAAAATTTATTCTTAAGTCAGAGACAAAATTTATATTTCAAAAAATTGTGTTCTTTACCTTCTTAGAATAATTCATATTTTAGAAAAACATATGATAACAGAGAGAAAACAATCTGACAAAGAGAGATGTAGTTCACCAATAAAAATGACACAAGAATCTTGTAATGATTGCACTGTATTACTGAAAATCAGATCAATGTTGGCTCTGTGAGTTGCATTACAATACAAATCCTTTTCTTCAAACAAGTCCCAACATCAATACTTTGAATTATGAATTACTTATACAAAATTATTACAATATATCTTGATAATAGAGATCAAGATAGAATCCTAAAATATCTAGAAACTGCTTACAAAATAGTACGAAAATGTAGGAATGGGTAAACTACTGAAAGTGCTGGCCCTATTGTTGAGGATGATTGTTGATGACTGGGCCTCCAAATCTGCTGCGTTGTTTGCCTTGCTATTTCTCTATTAGAGATGATTTTTTTTTTACTCAATTATGTCACACAATTAGATCCCATATTTCATCACTGGGGATATAAAGATTAAGTAGCTTTCTATATACTTCATCGACCTCATTATATTTATCGAAAGTTGGCATGTTGATGAAAATATGTTTGATTTCATGTTTGATAGTTAAATCAAACTTCAAAGATTCTAAGAAGCTTTCCCTGTGATGTGTCCTTTGATGCCCGCAAATTTGTATTTGTCTTCGCAATGGTGTAGAGCTTCTGGCAGTAACTTTCCAAGTTAATTAACCCATCATTTGGTGCTACTAATCCTGACATTCCTCTTTGAAATAACAAATTAAATTTGATATGAATTCTCACAACTGAATTTTCTAGAGTTTGACATTTATTTTCCAATTGAGTCATTAAATGTTTCTTTTGTAAAACTTTATTAATCTCTAGGATAGTCGATGTCCTATCTGCAATCTAAATTTGTTCTAATTCTTCTCTTGTCTTTGAATTCAAAACTTTAATCATAGCCGTGGCCTCGCCTGGTTTTTTTCCCAAGGCTTTTCTAACTTGTTCTATTCTTGTCTTGGATCTTTCAATTATCCCTTCTTGCTCAAAAATGATCTGAATGGATGGTAAAATTTTAGTCACGGCTTGACTTATTTCTAGTTGAACATTATCCTTGGCCTGTGCCAAAGTATGAGCTCTCAATGACTCACTTTGTAGCTACTCAATCTTTTGGGCAAGTGTGTGATATTTCTGCAACTCAACTACATAGAAGTTGTCAATTTTTAACTTTTGTTCTTCCAGATTCTTCAGTTTATCCTTTAGCTTGTTGTTTTCTTATCTCTGAAGGGACATGTCATGCATAAATTTGTTCAAATCGCTTTATTTTGATGTCGAATCCTCGGTTATCCCTGCAACTGAAATCGATATAGCTAGACTAGAGCTATGACTAATTGTGCAACCTGCTATTTTTCCTTGAGCAGTTCTTCTATTTTCTCCTCCATCTCCTCCATCCTGTCTTTTGTCAAGCTTGAGGAGGATAAAATTTTCTTTTTGTGTAAGCTCATCCTTCAGATGATTCCATCTTAGTATTTTTTTAATGAACCCTAAGAAGGAGTGGTTCGGTATTATTGTGATCAATAGGTCCTGTACTGTTGAATTTTAACGAGTCCAGCATATGATTAAATCGGTGTTTTTCAATTTTAGGGAGTTAAAAGAAAAACATAAGTAAACTCTGTAGTGTTATTTTTCGTAAATTTAGTCTCTCAAACCCGAAAAAGGGTAAAATAATGTAGGAGAGAACTCTATTGACCATGCTTATTTAACGTATACCTTTTTTGTAAATAGTCTAATTTAGTCCGGAAAAGGGGTAAACTTATACTGAATAGAAGATTGTTCATTTACTTTAACAAGTTCGAATAGTCAAGTGCTTGGTGATATTTTCATGTTTAGAGAGTCTGAAAGGGCTTAAAAGAGGACTCAAGGTTTTTTCTTTTTCGTATTTTTTGTAGAGCCCAAAAAAGTGATAAAAGTCTACTCATTGTGAAAATGATTATTTTCAAACATAACCTATTCCATGTATAAAAACTCAAAAAATTACAAGTACCTGCTCTCAAAATATGAAAAACATTTTGATTTTTGACTTCTAAAGTGAAAATAAACAATAATACTATAAAAAGAAGTAAAAAAAAATCATTTTTACCTTTTAGTTTTTAGAGCAGAGAAGAAAGAGTTTTTACCCTAAACCTTTCAGAGCAGATATCAGGAGAACCAATCAACCATTTCAGGAATTTTCAGTGCCAGGTATTCCACATCATCATTACCTTGCTTTTCATCCATTTAGTTTTTCATTTTAAGTTTTTAGGTCATTTTTTAGGGGGAAACAAGGTTTCGAAATCCGTCCTTAGGGGTGCGCAGGTTTTAGTGGCGAAACACACACACCCTGATGATTTTTTAATAGAAAAATCATCAGGCCACCATGGTTTTTATGCATAACTCTAGCGCAAAAACACACTAAGTATACATAAAACCCACGCAAGCACCGCGGGGTTTGTAAAATCATGTTTCTATCCATAAAAAATGGCTCAATTTCTCCCAACTAATTTCTAATTATCCTTATTGATGGTTTGTAGGTTATCAATCATGTTGGAATGGCGAGAAAGGGAGCATGAGCTTAAAGATAACGAAGCCATGGATGACCTGACAACATTTCACACATTAAAAACTTGTGGATTTTATAAATTCTGGGTGATTCAAGGAATGAAGGCACAGGTAGAGCTGATGACCTAGTTAGTCAATGCTTGGGATGTTCGAGAGAAATGCTTCATCATTGGGGACCATAGGCTTGTGATGGAGCCAGAGGATATCTATTTCCTCACTGGATTACCCCGTAGAGGAGATACATTTCCTTGTTTGGGTCAAGACCAAGTGGTCTGCCCACTACATATTATATGGTTGAATATTTCAGCCAAGATTCAAAGTTGAAGGATGGTCGCGTTGATATCAAAAACATTTTGCGACTAGACCTAAAGATCCTTGCATTTATAGTTACTAGGTTGTGTGGCAGTGCAGCTCCACATGTGGCTACAAAAGCACAAATGCAGAATGCAGTTGAATGTTCCAAGGGAACAATTTTCAACTGGTGCGAAGGAGTGCTTGTCAACATGAAAGGCCAAATTACAAGAGCGAAGAATGAGAAGTTGAAAAACTTCGGTTATGGAGCCATTCTTGTGTCTTTCGGTTTAGAGAGAATTCCACTCCTCGCACCTCAGCAGTCTCCAGTGTATCCCACGAGACCTAGGGAACCACGCATGTTGTGATGGGTGTCATTTATGGCTCGCCATGGTGGCGATGGTGGTCTAGTGGTTCACTATACTCCTCAGTTCTTTATATGGCTCAGGAGCCAAATATTCATGATTGAAGATTTTCCTTATGCAGGGGTAGATTTCAGGGGTGACCCTAACACATCACTCCCACCAGGGACATAGGGGGATGCATCAAGTAAAGAAAATCATTTTGAAGTTTTTATGTTATCTAATTTTTAATTTATTTTCTATCATCCAATACTAATAAAAATTCAAATGCAGATGTTGGCCCATCACGACCAGCAGTGCTTCATCGCTTTGATAGGTGAGATGCACAATCTATAGCAGGCCCATTACAGACCGACACGGAAGAGGCTCTCACAGAGCTAGAGCACAACCTAGAGAGGTTTACTATTGACATCCCAGAGACAGGGATAGATGATATACCTCTCAGGATCCAGAGACAAGTGATTGGGGCTCCGGGCTCATTCATGAGATATCTGCGCAGGGTGGCACATGCCATAGTCTGTTACCATGATCATCATCATGGATAGTTGAGGGTTGATAGAGTGACATTCATTCAAAACCCTTTCGGCTTCTTCATGAGTTTTTTTTGGTAAATGAGGCTAATCTATATTAATTCGAAAGGAGAAACAATACATATGCTAAAGGATGAGTTGGTAAGTTGTGCTTAACCAATCCCAACCTTTATTGCGCAGATAAGGGGCTGCCTCCGTGGAGGAAACTATCCTAGAAATTACATGAAACAAAAAATTACAAAATTTTTTGTAGCACTAGTGAAAATGTAAATCCCGTGGTAATAGAAAGCATGACAAAAAACAAGGAAGAGATGAGCTACTGCGTAGTCAGTAGTATTTGGCTTCATCACCGTTTTCTGGATCTTCCTCCACTATGGGACATGCATATGCCTGCGCGATAGCTTCTTCTTCAGCGGTGGGTAGACGCGGAGGCTTGGATACCAATGCGCAAAGGATGGGAGCTTTCGGGTATTCTGCATCTAGGACGCGCGTCCATGTACCTTCTGAATCCATTATCCAAACATCTGTGCTGTTAGTCATCAGTAATTTTCACTATACATAGATGACTAAATATTGGTTCTAGATTTCTAAAAACAAAATTCCATGAACATTGTGAGCTTTAGAAATCTCACTGCCTTCATTATGCTTAGAGAAAAAATTTCACTATCCTACCCTTTTTCCATTTCATGATCACCTTGTAACTCCTACAGATTCCAAATGGCTTGTGCCTCTCATTTCCATACTTTTTCCTACCCATAATCTCATTAATTTATTTTTCCCTTGCCTATGACTCCACTTTCCATCTAAGTTTTTCCTATAAACCTAACTCATTCCCATGATTCCCCAAAATTCCTCAAGCATTGATGGTCTCAAAACTATCTCTGTAGACTCTTTAGAAAGATCAAGTACACTGCATTTTTAATCTTCATTACACCACTTGGCCAATGCTCTGTTTTTCACTTAAATATTCCAAGCCAATTTTCAGTCAAAGAGAGGTCAAAGAACCCCCCACTAGGTAAATTAGGGTTTCATGTATTCCAAGGTCATCATTTCCAAAGAATACTATCATTCAGTTTCAGAGTCTGCATATGAGGTAATGGAAAATTCTTGACACTTTTGAAAAAGTGTTAAAAGGTCATATCAGCAAGCATAAAGCCATACCAACTCATAAACATCACGCCTCCATCATTTTCCAAGGATTCTTTCCAAAGGACAAATCATTTGCCACACCTAGGGCCAGTTTTGCTTCAAACTATGTTTCTGACCAAAAATAGATGCATTTGACAAAAGTGAGAGAGGTTTTAGTCCGTCATAGTTCCAAGAAGAAAAACCTCTTTCAGTGTTTACACAGGTATCATGGTTTGGGAGCAATGTCAAAGATACAGCTGCCACAGGAGAATTGTTGCACTGCTGGAGTGACCTTGGGAAAATCATATTTTCTCATAGCTGGAGTGTCCAAATGACTTTCTTGATGAATCAAATGATAATCATACTTGAATATATTTCAAATGAGATATCATTAGCTCAATTTTGAATTGAGGAAGGCATCCAAAAGTGGTCTGCACCAGCACTCTGCATTTCTGCACCATCATTCAGCATGTTTTGAACAATCTTGGGAGAATCAACTTTTTGACAAGTCAAATAAACTCCAATCAAAGAAAAAAAGGTATATTTGGAAAGAATATTGGAATATATTTCCAATGAGCTATCATGAGCTCAATTTAGAGTTAAGGAAGGCCTCAAAAAATTTTCTGCACCAGCACTCTGCATTTCTGCACCATCACTCAACACTTTTTGACCAGTCTTGGGAGAATCAACTTTTGACAGGGAAAATCAACTCCAATCAGAGAGAAAAGGGTATATTTTTACATTAGATAGGATAATATGTCCAATAAGCTATCATGGGCCCAATTTCGACATCGGGAAGGCCTCCAAATTCCCTTTTCAAAAGGCGCTACAGTAGGTAGTTAAGGCGCTGTGCCTAGGGTAGAAGAGACCTGACAGGCCCATTTCTGCCCGACGCTGCACCCAGGGGACCGGTAGGCCTACACGAAGCATGCAGCACTATGTCCAGGGGACCGAAAATCCTGCATGAGACATGCAACACTGTGCCCAAGGGATCGACAGGCCTGCACGCGAGCAGGCGCTGCGCTTAGGCCTGAAACCCTATTTCACCTACAAATTGTCAAAATATCACAAAAATCACCTCCAAATTTCCTTCAAGAACCCTCAAAGGAGTCAAAAAATGGTAGCTACATCTTATCCCTATGCTCCAAGTGGTTTTGATCATTTAATGGTTAAAGAAATTGACTAAACCCTAGTGGCCATAAACCCTAAATCCCTCATGGTAATCACCGTGTTTTGACCTCCAAGCAAACAAATATAAGTCAAGGAGAGTATGAGTTAGGGTAATTACAAATCATTTTAAGTTAATCCCTCATCAAGCTCAAGGAAAAAGAGTCACAAACCCACCTCCATCTCACTCATTCACAAAAGCTACCCTCACCATCATTACATTTCACTCCTCCTACCTAAGTTTCACAAGCAGGCCCAAGTTTGTCCAAAATCAGCCCTAATCACCATGTCAGGAGAAGAAGGAAGTATGAGTAGTAAAGGAGGCCATGTGCCTATGAGGCCAAAGCATGAGGGTGAGAGTGACAATGAGTCAAATAAAAATGAAGCTAAGGATGAGGAGGAGAATGAAGGAGATGATGAGTTAAGTAACAAGAGGCAGGAGACATGGAAACAGAGGAGGGTAATGGAAGTGAAGACAATGAAGAAGTTGACAGTGAGAATAGGTCAAGAAAATATGAACAATAAATCAGAGATGAGGCAGAGGACATGGAGGTGGATAATGAAAAAGAGGCAAGTGATGAAGAAAGCAACAATCACACTGAGAATGATCAGTATGAGGAAGAAGAAGACAACATGGGCACTAATGAGGCAAGTGACCAAGAAGCAGAAGATAATACAAAGGACAACAGTGAAACTAAGAGCCCTAGAGACAGTTAAAATAGTGAGTCTCTTAGTCAAAACAGAAATGAAGGAAAAGATGAAGAGGGCTGCCCAAATGAAGAGGATGACTATACAGACAATGAAGAAGAGGCTAAAGATAGTCATGACTATCATGACAACAGTCATGAAGACAGTAAGGAAAGTCTAGAAGTTGGCAGCCAAGATGAAGGTCACAACAATAATGATGAAAGCAACTATAATGAGGAACAAAGTAAAGATGAAAAAATCAGTGAAGAGGCCAGCAGTGAGGCTAATGATGAAGGTAAAGAAGTGAGAAGCAGTCCAGGTGATGAAAAATAAGACCTAGGAACCAATGATGACAGCCATGAGGAGGACACCATAATGAGCAAAATTGAACCTTTCCCTTAGCATACCAAAGAGGATCAAGACATGTGCTTGCTGCCTCTAAAAGGTAAGGGGCCATGACTTCTACTCCTATTAGGCCAAAGGACAAAAAAAAGATAAAGGCAAGGACAAAAGAAAGATAAAGGCAAGGGTAAAAGCGAAGATAAATGCAAATTAAAGATAAAATAAGAAGACCAGCATGGTGTAGAACATGAATTTGACCTCATTGAACTTGATAGTGATAAAGAGGATAAAAGGAGGGCCACTAGCATACTCCTTCAAAGAAAAAATGCAGAGATAAAAGAAATACAAAGGAGCCTTGGCATGGCATGATACATCATTGATTATTACAATGATGAGTACAAAGATAAGTACAAAGATATGAAGAAGATGAAAAGAGACCTTGGCCTACAGAAAAATATGGGCAAACACTATGCCTTGAAAAACAAACTCATTAGTGCCAAGCTCAAAGAGTTCCTCACTAAAATTCAAGCACTAAAAGGAGGAAAATACCAAGAAAACCTTGGAATATTGGCACAAGCTTCTCTACAGGTCTCCCAAACCCCATGAGGGATACATCCACAAAATTTGAAGAATTTTTGACAAATTTTGTTTTTTTGTGAATTTGGAGGCCTATAAGCGCAGCACCCCTGGTGCTACGCTTTTTCCTCAGACATCCTCAGAGGGATAAATTTTCATTTTTGGAATCCTCATGTCTAGTACAGTATGCTCACCAAATTGCAGAGCATTTGGAGCATTTTTGACCCCTCAAAAGGTCAAAAAACACCTCATTTTTCACCTTTCTGCCTCATTTTCAGGCTTGGCGCTGTGCTTATAGCAGTTTTTGGAATTTGGATTTTTGGACCGGTTAAAGGTGCTCACTCAGGAAAAAAAAAAGGTATATTTTGAAAGTAAACTCAGTAATCTTTCCAACGGGCCATCACAGAGAAAAATCTGACATCGGGAAGGTCACCAAAGCTTGGCTGCAAGTGGACCCATTTTCTGCCTGTGCTGGTGTTAGGCCTAGAGCCATTTTGGGAATTTTATCTTTTGGATAGGTAAATGAAGCTCAATCAAGAAACCAAAGGTATATTTGGCAATTAGACTCAACAAGCTTTCCAAAGGGCCATCATAGAGAAAATTCTGACATTTAGAAGGTCACCAAAACTTGGCTGCAAGTGGACCCATTTTCTACATGTGAAGGTGCTGCGCTTTTAGACCTCACTGTGTGTTTTTGGCCAAAATTCAACAAAAGACACTCATTAATTGCAAAATGATATTTTAATGTTTTTTGAGGAAAATCACTACAAAATTTAATTGCCTTCTATATTTCATTGGACTGTATGTCTGAAATGATTATTTGCTTAAGTTGAATCAAAGAGTTATTGGTGTGCCCTGTCTATTGATTTCTTATTCGTGTTAAATAGTGTTTAGGTATTTCATTGTTTCTAAGTACATGATAAAGGATTCTTAATTTCTCTTTGTCCTACTGTGTTCACAAACTTGATGTTCATTTCATTTCACAAAAACCTTGAGAATCCATTTGACCAATGCTAGATTTATGCTGTGATACACCCTGATTTACTTTTGAAACTTTATATTACTTTTATTTGACTCCATAGCCCAATGACTTGAATATTTCCTCACTCTACCTATTCTACTTGATCATCTTACCCAACCAAAACAAACAAACAAACCCTACACTTAACAACTAGCCTAAAATCAAAACCCTAGAAGTAGACAAGTTCACATCCTTTGCACAAATAGAGAGAGCCCTCTCTAAGTCCAGGAAGGCTAGGTCCTAGGACTCCAAAGACTGCTCTGATGTTACCCTGTGCATTTGATCTCACCAATCTAACAAATCACGGGAACCTAACATAATGGTGATCAAGGTGGGACTTTTTAAGTAAATAAAATCTTAGACATCCTTAATACCTCAGAAAACCCTCAAACATCCTTAGATTGGTATTCAGTTGTTGATGGTGTACAAAAAGTACATCCTTAAAACAATAAACGTCCTCCACCTGGCGACTCCACTAGCCTTCAGTAGCCCTGTTGACCCCACTAGTTCTCAAAGACCCCCCTAGGAATGCATTAATCAATCCTAGTATTGCTGATGGTGGACAACAAAGTTGAAATCTTCCACCTGGCGAATCCAAAACTCTCAATAGACCTAAAGACTCCACTCGTAGAGAAATATATACTAGTTGAAAAGATACAATGATCCCTTTCTGATTTACAAATATGGATCCAAGAATACAATGAAGATATGCCCCAATGAGTAGAGATCATATCCCTGGATTCCCACAAAAAATGCCTCAAATAAATTGGATAAGAAACCTACCTATATTTCAAGATGAAAAATTTGATGACCCCTCATTACATCTCATCAAATTTCATATACATGTATGAAGGTTAAAAGTTGAATGGCATGAGGACTTCCTCATGAAAATGTTTATGGAAACATTAGAGGGTAAGATTAGGAAATGGTTTGAAGGTCTGAAACCAAGTAGTTTATTTTCCTTAAAAACCTCCACAAGGTGTTTTATGAGCATCATAAAGAATATTTTCCATATTTATCATTAGCTAAAAATTGTTGTGATCAATCTGAAGATTTCATACAATACCTTGTAAACATTGATGAAGATCTAGGGAATTGGAATCCTAAAGATCTATTAGAAGAACTCCATGCATTTCATACTCAATATAACTATTATGATAGCCAAGAAGAGTTGGTTGAGGATGAAATAAATCAGGAAGTAAAGGAAGATCTTAAGAATCTCTCTGAAAGCATAATTGATGACTTACCATCTCTTCTAGGTGAGGCTCAAGAAAACATTCAGCCTCAAAATAAGCCTTCACAAGAGAAAGAGAACTATTGTACTTCTATCCAAAGAAAGAGAAAAATGCCTCCTCTTTTGACTGAAGAGGAAATAAATCAGATGCTAAACATTCAGCCAGCGTCTAAGCCTTCATGTGGACAAAACATTTATGTTCATTCTCCTGCTAATCCTATCGACCATAAGTCAGAAAGAGAACTTGTAGATAAATTCAAAGAAGAAAAAACTGGTAATCCAATATGTTTGATTGGTGAGATTATTTATGTTGATGATTCTCCAAATTTTGATCAGTTTGATGATAATGATGTTCTCCAAACATAAGCTGATCTTGTAGAGAAATCAACAGTTGATTTGTGGGATTAAGTTCATTAACATCAGCTTGAAAGCAGTAATCAGCCCATACAGGTCACCTATGACACTGAGGAGGAGAGCCTTGAAAGATTAGAAGTAAGTAAGGGATCTCTGACTCTTTTCCCTACTTCATTTCAGTCCATCAGAAATAACTTTCATGTAATTGGAAATCAACAGTCTTTCAGTTTTGATGTTGAGGTTGAGGAGGATGATGAACTTCTTGAGAAAGTTGTCAATGAGAAGCCTTCTCCTGAAATGGTTGAGGAAATCATTTGGAACATGGAATCCTCCTTAACTCTAGATTTTCATCCACTAAGTTCCATTGAATTAAAAATTGCAGATGAAGGCATAGAAGTTGATAATCACATGAGAGTTGTTGCACTAACTTCTTGGGAAGATTTATTGTCCAAGAGTGCTCCTGCTCATCAATATGATGGAATTCACACAGATTTCAGCCCACTCTATCAAAGCACATCAGGTTTGTTAGAGGATAAAATTGCAATATATGATGAGTCTGACAGTGCAGATGATCATGAGGAAGAGGTGAATTTTCTTTCCCAAAAGAGTCCCAATTTTAGCAAAGTGGAGGAAAAAGAAGTATTGGATCAAGCATATTTCCTAAATCCTCTATGCCAGGTATTATTTCAAGATCCCTTTTCAATTTTCTTAGAGGCAGTTGAAGAGGGATTAAAATATTTCAAGAGAAGTTTGATGCAAGGTTTAAAGAAAAGTTTAGGCACTACTGTTCAAACACAAGTGAGGTGGGAGTGGCCTTTTGATTTTTTCAAAACCCTCAAAGAGTTGAACCAAGATCCCTCATGGAATCATCTGCTTGATTGGTTGTATTGGAAAAGAGAGTTCACCAGCTGAATGTATATCATGTATAAATTAGATCAAGATATATAGGAATGCAAATAAGCTCAGCACTATGAGCATCATTCTAGTTTTTAATCTTAGAATGCTGATCCAAAATGAAAAAAACAAAAACAGAGAAAAGATGAAAAAGAGGGAAGATTTGAAAAAGAGGTACAACCCCATACCCAAAAAATAGTAATACTGAAAGTGTGCAAGCCTAAATGCCACTACTTATTCACAAAAGACTCGTGTTCAATCATCTAGCCTAATCATGGATGAACATGTTTTCAATTTGTTGCTGATAGGTTAGTGAAAGAGAACTTGTCAAAACATCTAAGCGTGACTTGTCATGTAGGAATAGATTAGGAAGAAAATATGTTGGTTCTTAATGCTTAAATTTGAACCAAAGAGAAAGATATGAATGCTTAACAAATGATGGATTATAGCCCTCATACTTTCTAGTTTTGTTTGTACAAAAATAATGTCTGTGTGCAGCTTGTTCTAAAGCCACAACCCATGGTATATCAGATTGCTTAATCCTGGTTCAAATGATGTTTTCAATTTCATGTCAGTAGATTAGAGAATGAAGTCTGTCAAACAGCTTAAACTTGACAAATGAATAGTCTAGGTAGTGAATAAAAAAGTTCACTAGCATAATCTGAACTCTTGGAAGTAATAAGGGTAGAAGTAGATAGTTTTTTATGCTTTCAAAAATAAAAGAATGTCAAGGGTTTGCTAGTCCAAGTGAACCCAAGTGAAGAAATTTTTTTAGGCAAAAGTATGATGGGTAGGTAGAAATAATGCTGAAGCAATCATGTCTTTTCAGATTTCTGAGATCATAGCTTCAAGAGAACATCAACAAATGAAGGAAAGAGATCTGCCAAGTGAAAGTAAGGCACCAATCTTCAAAACTAAGAGATTTGAACTCTGAGGTTCTGGACACCTCCTAAAGAGGAGCTGACTTCCCCAAGTGGAGCCACTGTTAGTCATCAGTAATTTTCACTATCCGTAGATGAATAAATATTGGTTCTAGATTTCTAAAAACGAAATTTTATGGACATTGTGAGTTTTAAAAATCTCACTACCTTCATTATCCTTAAAGAAAAATGTTCACTATCCTACCCTTTTTTCATTTCATGATCACCTTGTAAGTCCTACAGACTCCAAATGGCTTGTGCCTCTCATTTACATCCTTTTTCCTACCCAAAATCTCATTACTATATTTTTCCCTTGCCTATGACTCCATTTTCCATCTAGGGTTTTCTTACAAGCCTAACTCATTCCCATGATTCCCCAAAATTCCTCAAGCATTGATGGTCTCAAAACTATCTCTGTAGGCTCTTTAGATAAATCAGGTACATTGGATTTTGAATCTTCATTACACCATTTGGTCAATCCTCTATTTTTCACTTAAATATTCCAAGCCAATTTTCAGTCAAAGAGAGGTCAAAGAACCCCCCACTAGGTCAATTAGGGTTTCATGTATTCCAAGGTCATCATTTCCAAAGAAGACTATCATTCAGTTTCAGAGTTTGCATATGAGGTAATGGAAAAAGCTTGAAACTTTTGCAGAAGTGTTAAAATTTCGTATCAACAAGCATAAATTCATACCAACTCATAAACATCATGCCTCCATCATTTTCCAAGGATTCTTTCCAAAGGAAAAATCATTTTCCACACCTAGGGCCAGTTTTTCTTCAAACTATGTTTCTGACCAAAATGAGATGAATTTGACAACATCAAGAGAGGTTTTTTTCCATAATATGTCTAACAAGAAAAACCTCCTTCAGTCTTTACATAGGTATCATGGTTTGGGAGCAATGTCAAAGATACAGGTGTCACGGGAGAATTTCTACACTGTTGGAGTGACCTTGGGAAAATCAGATTGTATCATAGCTGGAGTGTCCAAATGAATTTTTTTATGAATCAACTGACAACTATACTTTAATATCTTTCCAATGAGCTATCATTAGTTCAATTTGGAATTGCGGAAGGCATCCAAAAGTGGTCTGCACCAACACTCTGCATTTCTGCACCATCATTCAGCACTTTTTGAACAGTATTGGGAGCATCAAATTTTTGGTAGGTCAAATAAAATCCAATAAGAGAAAACAAGGTATATTTAGAAATATTACTGGAAGATATTTCCAATGAGCTATCATGAGCTCAATTTGGAGTGAACGAAGGCCTCCAAAATTTGTCTGCACCAACACTCTACACGTTTTGACTAGTCTTGGGAGAATCAAATTTTGACAGGGAAAATCAATTCCAATTAGAGAGAAAAGGGTATATTTGGACCTTAGACAGGATAAGGTTTCCAACAAGCTATCCTGGGCCCAATTTGGACATCTGGAAGACCTCCAAATTCCCTCTGAAAAAGGTGCTACACGTAGGGAGTTCAGGCGCTGCTCCTAGGGCAGAAGAGACTCGACAAGTACATTTTTGCCCAGCGCACCCAAGGGACCGACAGGCCTACACAAAGCATGAAGTGTTGCACCCAAGGGACTGGCAGGCCTATACGAGGCATGCAAAGCTGCACCTAAGGGACCGATAGGCCTGCACGCAGGCAAGCATTGCGCTTAGGCCTGAAACCCTATTTCACCTACAAATTGTCAAAAGATCACAAAAGACACCTCCAAATTGCCTTCAAGAACCAGAAAAGGATTCAAAAAATGGTAGGTGCATATTATCCCTATCCTCCAAGTGGTTTTGATCATATAATGGTTAAATAAATTGACTAAACCCTAGTGGCCATAAACCCTAAAGACCTCATGGTGAACACCTTGTTTTGACCTCCAAGTAAACAAATATCAATCAAAGAGAGTATGAGTTAGGTTAATTACAAATCAGTTTAAGTTAAGCCCTCATCAAGCTCAAGGAAAATCAGTCATAAACCCAACTCCATCTCACTCATTCACAAAATATTCCCTCACCATTATTTCATTTCACGCCTCCTACCTAAGTTTCACAAGTAGGCCCAAGTTTGTCCAAAAGTGGCCCTAATCACCATGTCAGGAGAAGAAGGAAGTATGAGTAGTAAAGGAGGCCAAGTGCCTATGAGGCCAAAGCATGAGGGTGAGAGTGAAAATGAGTCAAATCAAAATGAATATGAAGATGCGGATGAAGGAGAATATGAGTTAAGTCAACAAGAGGCAGGAGGCATGGAAACAGAGGAGGGTAATGGCAGTGAAGACAATGAAGAAGTTGATAGTGAGAATAGGTCAAGCAAAGAGGAACAAGAAATCAGAGATGGGGCAGAGGACATGGAGGTGGATAATGAAAAATAGGTTTGATGAAGAAAGGATAAATCACACTGAGAATGATAAAGATGAGGAAGAAGAAGACAACATAGGCACTAATGAGGCAAGTGACCAAGAAGCAAAAGATAATACAAAGGACATCAGTGAAACTAAGAGCCCTAGAGACAATCAAAATAGTGAGGCTCTTAGTCAAAACATGAATGAAGGAAAATATGAAGAGGGCTGCCAAAATGAAGAGAATGACTATACAGACAATGAAGAAGAGGCTGAATATATTCATGACTGTCATGACAACAGTCATGAAGACAGTAAGGAAAGTATAGAAGTTGGCAGCCAAGATGAAGGTCATAGCAATAATGATGAAAGAAACTATAATGAGGAACAAATTAAAGATGCACAAATCAGTGAAGAGGCCAGTAGTGAGGCTAATGATGAAGGTAAAGAGGTGAGAAGTAGTCCAGGTGATGAAAAAGAAGACCTAGGAACCAATGAAGACAACCATGAGAAGGACACCATAATGAGCCAAATTGAACCTTTTCCCTTGGCATACCAAAGAGGATCAAGACATGTGATTGCTGCCTCTAAAAGGCAAGGGGCCATGACTTCTACTCCTATTAGGCCAAAGGACAAAAAAAATGATAAAGGCAAGGAAAAAAGTAAGATAAAGGCAAGGGTAAAAACAAAGATAAAGGTAAAGGAAAGATAAAATAAGATGACCAGCATGGTGTAGAACATGAATTTGACCTCATTTAACTTGACAGTGATAAAGATGATAAAAAGAGGGCCAATAGCATACTCCTTCAAAGAAAAAATGCAGAGATAAAAGAACTACAAAGGATCCTTGGCATGGCATGGTACATCTTTGATTATTACAGGGATGAGCACAAACATATGAAGAAGATGAAAATAGACCTTGGCCAATAGAAAAAGATGGGCAAACACTATGCCTTGAAAAACAAACTCACTAGTGCCAAGCTCAAAGAGGCCCTCACTAAAATTCAAGCACTAAAAGGAGGAAAAGACCAAGAAAAACTTGCAATATTGGCACAATATTCTCTACAGGTCTCCCAAACCCCATGAGGGATACATCAACAAATTTTGAGTAATTTTTGACAATTTTTGGTTTTTTGTGAATTTGGAGGCCTATAAGCGCAACACCCCTGGCGCTACGCTTTTTCCTCAGATGTCCTTGGAGGGATAAATTTGAATTTTTGGAATCCTCATGTCTAGTACAGTATTCGCACCAAATTTCAGAGCATTTGCATCATTTTTGACCCCTCAAAAGGTCAAAAAACACCTCATTTTTCACCTTTCTGCCTCATTTTCAGGCTTGGCGCTGCACTTATAGCAGTTTTGGGAATTTGGATTTTTTGACAGGTTACAGGAGCTCACTCAAAAGAAAAAAAGGTATATTTGGAAATTATACTCAGTAATATTTCCAACGGGCCATCACAGAGCAAAATCAAACATCGGGAAGGTCACCAAAGCTTGGTTGTAAGTGGACCCATTTTTTCCCTGTGCTGGTGCTTCTCCTAGAGCAGTTTTGGAAATTTTGTCTTTTGGATAGGTAAATGAAGCTCAATCAAGAAAAAAAAGGTATATTTGGAAAGTAGACTTAGCAATATTTCCAACGGGCCATCACAGAGAAAATTCTGACATTGGGAAGGTCACCAAAACTTGGCTACAATTGGACCCATTTTATGCCTGTGAAGGCACTGCGCTTTTAGACCTCACTGTGTGTTTTTGGCCAAAAGTCAACAAAAGACACTCATTAATTGTAAAATGATATTTTAATGTTTTTTGAGGTAAATCAATCCAAAATTAGGTGCTAGGAATTATTTTGGCATTTATTTCATGAGATATTTTGTGCTTTGGGCCTTGCATGGTCTCTTGGGCATTAATGACATTTATGGATGATTTTGACATTTTCCAACCCTATCTAGGGTTTTTGACCTCCTTTGCTTGATAAATAGAGTATGAGGGATTCCTTATAAAATTTTGTCATTTGATGACTCTTTGGAGCAATACATAGTTTCTTTTGGAGATTGGAGAAGAAATTGGCATTGTGGAGTTTCTGAATGGCTTGTCTTGCTTGATGATGGAGAAGGTTGCTTGCAGGATCTCTAAGCTTGGTTAATGGTGATGGGCTTCTATTCAGTTATTTTTTTCTCATGTATCATTGTGTTTCATCCTTCTAAATTATATTAGGACAAAGATTTTAGACTAAGAAATTTTTTCAAAAGCACCTTAGCTCTGTTTGTTCTTCATTGCCTCTATGTTTTCTTATGCTAGGCCTTTTTAGAGAATTCTTAATTGCTCTCTAGAGACCCCAAGATTTTTTATTTCATGAATGGTTTAATACAATAAGTATCAAATATTATTTATGGTTAGCCTTGCTTGTTTGATGTCTCTAAACACTGTTCTTGAGGTCTCTCTCCAAAGTACCATTAATCAGGTTTGCCAAAGAGGCTATGTTTCAATCATACCTTTTGTCCATGCTTGAATAATTGTTTTGGGGATCTTCATAGCTATGATCAATGATTTTTATGCATTCCCTCTTCTTTTATTAAAGTTATATGTGTATCTTGAATGTTTTCTAGAAGTTAAATGAGTTTCTTGCCTTCTATATGTCATTGGATTGTATGTTTGAAATGATTATTTGCTTAAGGTGAATCAAAGAGTTATTGATGTGCCATGTCTATTGATTTCTTCTTCATGTTAAATAGTGTTGAGGTCTTTCCTTGTTTCTAAGTACATGATAAAGGATTCTTAATTGCCCTTTCTCCTACTTTGTTCACAAACTTGATGTTCATTTCATTTCACAAAAACCTTGAGAATCCATATGACCAATGCTAGATTTTCCCTGTGATCCACCCTGATTTACTATTGAAACTTTCTATGACTTTTATTTGACTCCGTAGCCTAATGACTTGAATATTTCCTCACTCTATCTATTCTACTTGATCATCTTACCCAACCAAAACAAACAAACAAACCCTACACTTAACAACTATCCTAAAATCAAAACCCTAGAAGCAAACGAGTTCTTTTCCTTTGCACAAATAGAGAGAGCCCTCTCTGATTCCAGGAAGGCTAGGTCCTAGGACTCCAAATATTGCTCTGATTTTACCCTGTGCATTTGATCTCACCAATCTAACAAATCATGGGAGCCTAACATAATGACGATCACGGTGACCTGTCTTGGGAGAATCACAGTTTTACAGGGAAAATCAACTTCAATCAGAGAGAAAAGGGTATATTTGGACATTAGACATGATACGATTTCCAACAAGATATCATGGGCCTCATTTGGACAGCGAGAAGGCCTCCAAATTCCCTTTGTAAAAGGCACTCTGCGTAGGGAGTTTAGGCGTTGCACCTAGGGAAAAAGAGACAAGATAGGCCCATTTCCGCCCGGCACTGCGCCCAGGGGACTGGCAAGCCTGCACAAAGCATGCAGTGCTACGCCCAAGGTACCAGAAGGCCTGCACGAGGCATGCATCATTGTGTCCAGGGGACCGGCATGCCTGCAAGCGGGCAAGCGCTGTGCTTAGCCCTGAAACCCTATTTCACCTACAAATTGTCAAAAGATCACAAAAGACACCTCCAAAATGCCTTCAAGAACCTACAAAGGAGTCAAAAAATGGTAGGTGAATCTTATCCCTATCCTCCAGGTGGTTTTGATCATTTAATGGTTAAAGAAATTGACTAAACCCTAGTGGCCATAAACCCTAAAGCCCTCGTGGCAAACACCTTGTTTTGACCTCCAAGCAAAAAAATATCAGTCAAGGAGAGTATGAGTTAATTACAAATCAGTTTAAGTTAAGCCCTCATCAAGCTTAAGGAAAATTAGTCATAAACCCACCTCTGTCTCACTCATTCACAAAAGTTTCCCTCACCATCATTTCATTTCACTCCTCCTACCTAAGTTTCACAAGCAGGCCCAAGTTTTTCCAAAAGCAGCCCTAATCACCATGTCAGGAGAAGAAGGAAGTATGAGTAGTAAAGGAGGCCAAGTGCCTATGAGGCCAAAGCACGAGGGTGAGAGTGAAAATGAGTCAAATAAAAATGAAGATGAGGATGAGGATGAAGGAGATGATGAGTTAAATCAACAAGAAGCAGGAGACATGGAAACAGAGGAGGGTAATGGCAGTGAAGACAATGAAGAAGTTGACAGTGAGAATAGGTCAAGAAAATATGAACAAGAAATCAGAGATGAGGTGGAGGCCATGGAGGTGGATAATGAAAAAGAGGTAAGTGATGAAGAAAGCAGCAATCACACTGAGATTGATAAATATGGGGAAGAAGAAGACAACATGGGCACTAATGAGGTAAGTGACCAAGAAGCAGAAGATAATACAAAGGACAACAATGAGACTAAGAGCCCTAGAGACAGTCAAAATAGTGAGGCTCTTATTCAAAACATAGATGACGGAAAAGATGAAGAGGATGACTATACAGACAAGGAAGAAGAGGTTGAAGATAGTCATGACTGTCATGACAAAAATCATGAAGACAGTAAGGAAAGTCTAGAAGTTGGCAGCCAAGATGAAGGTCACAACAATAATGATGAAAGAAGCTATAATGAGGAACAAAGTAAAGATGCACAAATCAGTGAAGAGGCCAGAAGTGAGGCTAATGATGAAGGTAAAGAGGTGAGAAACAATCTAGGTGATGAAAAAGAATACCTAGGAACCAATGATGACAGCCATGAGGAGGACACCATAATGAGCCAAATTGAACCATTTCCCTTGGCATACCAAAGAGGATCAAGACATGTGCTTGTTGCCTTTAAAAGGAAAGGGGCCATGACTTCTACTCCTATTGGGCCAAAGGACTAAAAAAAAAAGATAAAGGCAAGAACAAAAGGAAGATAAAGGCAAGGGTAAAAGCAAATATAAAGGCAAAGGAAAGATAAAAGAAGAATACCAGCATGGTGTAGAACATGAATTTGACCTCATTGAACTTGACAGTGATAAAGAGGATAAAAAGAGGGCCAATAACATACTCCTTCAAAGAAAAAATGCAGATATAAAAGAACTACAAAGGAGCCTTAGCATGGCACGATACATCATTGATTATTACAAGGATGAACACAAACATATGAAGAATATGAAAAGAGACCTTGGCCTACAGAAAAAGATGGGCAAACACTATGCCTTGAAAAACAAACTCACTAGTGCCAAGTTCAAAAAGGCCCTCACTAAAATTTAAGCACTAAAAGGAGGAAAAGACCAAGAAAAAATTGGAATATTGGCACAAGCTTCTCTACAGGTCTCCAAAGCCCCATGAGGGATACATCCACAAATTTTGAAGAATTTTTGACAATTTTTGGTTTTTTGTGAATTTGGAGATCTATAAGCGCAGCACCCCTGGCGCTACGATTTTTCCTCAGATGTCCTCAGAGGGATAACTTTGAATTTTTGGAATCCTCATGTATAGTACAGTATTCTCACCAAATTTCAGAGCATTTGGAGCATTTTTGACCGCTCGAAAGGTCAAAAAACACCTCATTTTTCACCTTTCTGCCTCATTTTCAGGTTTGGCACTGCGCTTATATCAGTTTTGGGAATTTGTCTTTTTGGACAGGTTACAGGAGCTCAATTAGAAAACCAAAGGTTATTTGGAAATTAGACTCATCAAGCTTTGCAATGGGCCATCACAAATCAAAATCTGACATCAGGAAGGTCACCAAAATTTGGCTGCAAGTGGACCCATTTTCTGCCTGTGTTGGCGCTGTGCCTAGAGCAGTTTTGGGAATTTTGTCGTTTGGAATGGTAAATGAAGCTCAATCATGAAAAAAAATGTATATTGTGAAAGTAGACTCAGCAATATTTCCAACGCGCCATCACAGAGAAAATTCTGACGTTGGGAAGGTCACCAAAACGTGGCTGCAAGTGGACCGACTTTTTGCCTGTGAAGGGTTGCGCTTTTAGACCTCACTATGTGTTTTTGGCCAAAAGTCAACAAAAGAAACTCATTAATTGCGAAATGATATTTTGATGTTTTTTGAGGCAAATCACTCCAAAATTAGGTGCTAGGAGTTATTTTGGCATTTATTTCATGAGATATTTTGTGCCTTGGGCCTTGCATGGTCTCTTGGGCATTAATGACATTTATGGATGATTTTGACATTTTCCAACCCTATCTAAGGTTTTTTCCCTCCTTTGCTAGATAAATAGAGCATGAGGGCTTCATTGTAAAAGGATGGCATTTTATGACTCTTTGGAGCAATACATAGTTTTTTTTGGAGATTGGAGAAGAAATTGATGTTATGGAGTTTCTGAATGGCTTGTCTTGATTGATGATGGAGAAGGCTGCTTGCATGATCCCTAAGATTGGTTAATTGTGATGTGCTTCTATTAAGTTATTGTTTTCTCATGTATCATTGTGTTTCATCCTTCTGAATTGTAGTAGGCAAAAGTATTTATACCAAGAAATGTTTTCAAAAGAAGCTTAGCTCTGTTTGTTCTTCACTTCCTCTATGTTTTCCTCTACTGGGCCTTTTTAGAGAATTCTTAATTTTTCTCTAGACCCCCCAAGCTTGTTTGTTTCATGAATGGTTTAATATAGTAGGTATCAAAGATGATTTATGGTTATCCTTGCTTGTTTTATGTCTCTAAACACTGTTCTTGAGGTCTCTCTCCAAAGTACCATTGATCAGGTTTGCCAAAGAGGCTATGTTTCGATCATACCCTTTGTCCATGCTTGAATAATTGTTTTGGGGATCTTCATAGCTATGAGCAATGATGTTTATGCATTTCCTCTTCTTTGATTAAAGTTATATGTGTATCTTGAATGTTTTCTAACCTTGAAGGTGAAATCACTAGAAGTTAAATGAGTTTCTCACCTTCTATATTTCATTGGATTGTATGTCTGAAATGCTTATTTGCTTAAGTTGAATCAAAGAGTTATTGGTGTGCCCTGTCTATTGATTTCTTCTTCATGTTAAATAGTGTTGAGGTCTTTCCTTGTTTCTAAGTACATGATAAAGGATTCTTAATTTCCCTTTATCCTACTTTGTTCACAAACTTGATGTTCATTTCATTTCACAAAAACCTTGAGAATCCATCTGACCAATGCTAGATTTGCCTTGTGATCCACCCTGATTTACTATTGAAACTTTCTATGAATTTTATTTGACTCCATAGCCTAATGACTTGAATATTTTCTCACTCTATCTATTCTACTTCATCATTTTACCCAAACAAAACAAACAAAAAAACCCTACACTTAACAACTAGCCTAAAATCAAAACCCTAGAAGCAAACAAGTTCACATCCTTTGCACAAATAGAGAGAGCCCTCCCTGAGTCCAGGAAGGCTAAGTCCTAGGACTCCAAAGAATGGTCTGATGTTACCTTGTGCATTTGATCTCACCAATCTAACAAATCATGAGAACCTAACTGTGTCATCCCCCTAATATTCCTGAGCCGGAAGAGGCTCGGTCTTGTGAGCCAAGGGGTGCTCCTCGTGCGCAATGGTGGACTTCCTTGGTCCACCTCCGCTTCTCTGCGAAACCTGCGAGGGGGCTTCCTCCTCTTGATCAAGTTCGGGGCTCTGGGTAGCCTCTCTAGCGTGACTGCCCGAGGAGGAGCCTTCAACATATTCCAAGCGATTATCTAGCCCCGGGTGGTATCGACCAGGGAGTGCACCTCTCTGGCCTCCTCGGATGGTTCTTTGTTGTATTCTGGGTGCCATGGTCAGCTGAAGTAGAGGAGGTGTGAAGAAAGGGGAATGCATGGCAAGGAGGGAGCTGCGAAGAAAGGTGCATGACAAGGGGCGCGAGATAATGGGTGCACCCAGGCTTATGAAACTAGTTGGACAAATGGTGCTAGGTTGAGGGGTGCAGTCAGGGGGGAGCGTAGCCTAGGGAATTCTGCACAGGGAAGCACTAGGGGGGAGGTTGCGCGATAGATTGGGCATGTAGAAGGGAAAGAACTGTAACAACAGATAAACCTGAAGGAGTAGACTGTGTGTCACTTTATGCTGAAGGGCCTTCCCTTTAATAGGCCTGTGACACATGCGAAGAGGCTGAGCATAATTTTTCCTTGCACGCAACTTCATGCTATAACGATTTTCATGAGAAGGCACGTGTGATGATTTATGGCCTATTGACGTATCAATCCAGGTGATCATTTAGAACAATTGTGGTTGAGAGGTACCCTAGAGGGGGTGATGTTGTCCAAGCGTGTCTTCATTATGCCTTATCTCTATCATCTCATGCAGATGATTTCTAGAGTGTGGTTTCACATTGAGTGAGGACATGTGCTGCAGATCTTCGTCCTTTTGGGCGTGGGAGAGGCAGTTGTGATGCATCCTTCTGTTGTCACCTGCATCCAGGGAGAGAATATATTTTTGAATGAGAGTTTGGAATTCTCTTCTTAGAGAACCATCCTCAACCTAGGTGAGGTTGGAATGATACAACTCTCTGTGACTTTCCACCCCTTTGTTCACGAGGAGGTCTGCAACTGAGTTTTCTTTCCTGCACAAATGGTGAAAATTTGTTGCTCTGTGATTGTGTATCATCCGTTCTAGAAGTTTGAGCCTATTGACAAGCCTCTAGCTAGTGGATACCTTTGTGGAATCAGCACCATGGAGAATTCTTGTGGCCGCCAGTGTGATAATTTGCGAATCTCCCTCCCTTTCCAAGTGAAAATAGTTGAACTCAATTTCTCTGTAGATGCGCTGGATGAGTCCTTCAAGCTCTGCAAATTTTTTGCTATCCCATCCCATATTTCCATAGTAGATCAGAAGAGGTTCACCCTAGGAGTTCCTGAAGATGCTTCTGAATCCTGCATTCCTAGGGTTGCCTTTGGAAGCGCCATCAAAGTTACATTTGAATAAGCCATTTGGGGGAGGCTTCCATTTTTTAGGAGCAGGGGTTCTTCCTACGCTCCTTGGGATGATATCCTGGGGGGTATTTATGCTCATATGCCAGTTGCTCCATATGTTACACTCTGCAGTGGAGGTGGGGAGATCCTCCTGGCTCCAAGAAGTAATGGCCAGAGTTTCAGTGAGGTTTCCGTGTATCCTTTCCCATATTTTCTCTTGGGTGGATACTTTGTCTTTTAATATTCGACTGTTCCTTTCTTTCCATATGTTCCATATCAGGAGGCCCAAAATTATCTGCCAGAGTCCATTCAAAAGGTTGCTGGAGTATGGATTTTCCGCCCACCTGTTGATGGTGTTGATGATGTTTCCCCTTTCTCTGTTGGTGCATTTGCACAGGATTGTTATTCTGTCCCACAACGCATTGGAGGTAGGGCATAGGCCCAACAAGTGGTTGATGGTTTCAATTTTCTGCTGGAAAAGAGGGCATCTTGAGGGAGCATAGGTCCAACAAGTGGTCGATGGTTTCAAATTTCTCCTAGAAAAGAGGGCATCTTGAGGGACCTACAATCCATCTCTTAAAAATATTCTCCCATGTGAGGATGCGTCGTTTCCTAAGCAACCATAAAAAGGTGGCAACTTTGAGCCAGAGCTTACCCGACCATATCTTCTTCCAGATGAGATTGGTAGGATCTGGGTTCTGCTGATGTAAGAGGTTGTAGGCTTCCTTGGTAGAGTAGTTGCCACTTGGCGTGTGACCCCATCTAAGGATATCATGTCCTAGATGGGCTCTGATTTTTCTTTTAGTGCTTAGCTCCCCCCAAATGTCCATGTGATTTTCATTATTCCAGTCATCTTTCCATCTGTCTATATGTATCCAATTCCTGTATCCCTGAGTTGTCTCATCGGTCCAGAAATACTATACACACTTCCTCTACCTTGCCTGTAATACTATGCTCCACAATTGTCTAAGGAAGATGGAAGAGAGTCTAGGAAGTTTCTTCCAGGAGTCCTCCCAGAATCTAGCTTGAGTGCCACTATGCAGCTCCCAGAAGTTGTGGGTCTGTATCAACTGTTTTTGGTTGCTTGCTGCTTTCCATATTTGAGATTGTCCTGGCTCTATGTTAAATTTGATAAGGTCCTCCTTGGGCCATGTGCTAGCATATTTGGCTGCCCATAGGTTAGCCCATGAAGTGTGGGGGTTGGAAACCCATTTCCACCAAATACTAGCTCCCATGATACTATTGATGTGCTCTGGATCACGTAGCCCTAGCCCCCCGTGACCTTTTGGGGTGCATACTTCTTTCCAGTTGACTAAAGCCCATTTATTTTTCTCTTTAGTACCACCCCATAGAAAATTCTTTTGTATTTTGTGTATGGCTTTAAGGACCCATTTGGGAGCTGCGAGTACCGAGAAGAGGTAAATTGGGAGAGACTGCAGAACTTCTTTGATGAGTACCAAACGACCTGCTATATTGAGAGTGCGATGAGTCTAGTTGGATAACCTAGTTTCCATTTTGTCCAGCAACGCATGCCATGAGGAATGATTAATGGCAGTGGCAGTGAGAGGGGCACCAAGGTATTTGGAGGGTAAGGAGGCTATGGAGAAGCCTAGAATGTAGGAAATATTGCACTGAGTTATAGGGGGGGCGTGAAAGAAGAAGATTTGTGATTTTTCAGGGTTGACCTCTGTGCCAGAAGCTTCAAAGAAGGAATCTAGAAGATATTTGAGGGAACGGGCTTCCTGGACCAAGGGGTAACCCACAATCATATTTTCATCCACAAATTGTTGATGGGAAGAGGGAGGAAGATTGTGGAGGGGTATACCTTGCAAAGTACCTGAATGGACATAGCTTTTGAGGATTTGACCCAGCCCTTCAGCCATAATGATGAAAATGAAGGGCGAAAGGGGATCCCCTTGTCTGATACCTCTTGAGAGGTTGAAGGTTGCTGAAGGGATACCATTGACCAAGATGGAGAGAAACGGGGAGGTTATGAGGCTCATGATCCATCTCACCCAGGTGTGGCTAAAGCCAAAGGTAAGAAGGACATGTTTGATGTAGTCCTAACTGAGTTTGTCAAAAGCATTGGATAGATCGATTTTGAGGAGCATGCCAAGTTTTTTGGAAGTTTTGAGAGAATGAATGACCTTGTCAGATAAAATGATACCATCAAGGATTTTCCGTTCTTCTACATAGCCCATTTGCTCCAGGGATACAATCAGGGGGAGGAGCTACTTCATCATATTAGCAATAACTTTGGAAATTAACTTATAAATGACATTGTAGAGAGCTATGGGCCTGTACTTACTTAGCATGGTAGCATTGTCTTCTTTCGGTACAAGGGTGATGAAGGTGGCATTTAGAGCTAGAAGAAGCTAGTGAGTGGTGTGTGATTACTCAAATACACCTGAGATCTTGTCTTTGATGGTTTCCAAAAATAAGTGGAAGAAGTTGGTGGTGAATCCATCAGGGCCTGTAGCTTTCCCTTCCTTAAGTTGGAAGACTGCTTGTTCCATCCTAACAAGAGTAGTGGCTTTGAGTAGCGCCCAGTTGTGTTCTTCCGTAGCCAACTTGCGTACGTGCTAGGTGATTTTCCCTATTTCCTCATGCCTCTGATGATTAGGTTCTTGAATAATTTCCTTGAAGTGATTGTGAAACTCCTCTGTGATATCCTCTTGATGTTCTAGCCACTCTCCAATTTTATTTTTGAGAACTGTGATTCTATTATGTATTCTGTGCTGAATGGTGGAGTGGTGGAAAAACTTTGTATTTCATTCTCCCTCTTTGAGCCAACTGATCCTATATTTTTGTCTCCATAAGATTTCTTCCTAGATTCTTGTTTCTTCTATCTGAGTTGATAATATCTTCTCTTCATTCTCTGAATCGGCTGAGCGACCTTCCATAATGATAGTTTGTTGAATTTTCTTCATTTTCTCTTCCAACTCTCTTTGATCTTTGAAGATATTTCCGAAGGTGGATTTGTTCCACACCTTCATTTTCCCTTTGAGAATTTTAAAATTTGTCTAGAATTGGTGCAGTTTTGTTCCTTGCGGTGGTAAAAGGGAGGACCACCAATTTGAGACCATTTCCTTGAACCCTGGATGTTTGAGCTAGCAGTGTTCAAAGAAGAATGGCTTGGGTGCAGGCGTACCTGGTCTTAACCATTGAAGTTGTATTGGCTAGTGGTTAGAGGTGGTGGCCGAGATAATGGTGGCTACTAGATCACCCCCCGAGATGTATGAAGTCTTCCGTGATGAGAAACCAGTCCAGTCTGAAAGAAATTTGGTGGGTACCTCCTCTTCTATTGTTCTAGGTGAAGATGCCATTGGAAATCCACAAATATATAAGTTTATTATCTTGGATGAATTTCTTGAACCTATTGTTGTCCATGTCAAGATGCAGTCTTCCTCCCTTTATTTCCTGTAGATTTGTTATCATATTGAAATCTCCTCCCAATAGCTATAGTGGTAGAGATATATGTTTATCAAGCTTAGGCATGTCGTCCAGAAGCTCTGTTTTTTGGTGAATATTCTAGGGAAAGCAGACATTCGTTAGCAAGCCATGGATATCCGTTCCAATCAGGTGAAATTTGGCTTGAATGAAATGCCTATTTTCATAGTAGTTCTATAGGGAGATTATTTGGGGGTTCCAGATGATTTCCAATCCTCTAGAAGCTCCATTAGCATCTACCGCTATTTTTCTGAATCATTTCCATATCTTTTTGAAGAATGTTTCTAGAGTGGAGCTGGTGCATTTGGTTTCTTGCATGTAGAAAATTGCAGGGTGTTATTTAGTGATTCTTTTCTTGATTATCCTGTGATTGGTGGGGTTGTTGAGCCCTCTTATATTCCATGAGATGATCTTCATTAAGGGGGGTTGGTAGTGTAGGCGTAGAATCAGGTTAACTTGGGGAATCTCCCAGAGTCCACCATTTCTTTGCCCATTTCTACTATTCTTTGTAGCGTTGTTTTCTATCCTCTTTTGCGGGATTCTTTCATGAAGTATTTTTTATTTATGAGCATGCCCCCGTAAATTCCCAAAGAGGGGAGCTGTTTTTCTTGGGTTAGGATTTCTTCTAGATTTTGGACCTGTTTCTCAGATATTAGGAAAAATTCATTCTTATTGCATGCATCCTCTAACCCTATGAGGTCCAAGCCCTCAAGACCGATGCTCTCTGGGTCTTCCTCCATAGCTTTTGGGATCACTTCCAATAATTTTTCTTTACCCTTCAATGTTGAGTTATCCCATGCGAGGATAGGGGTTTGGGGTTTCAGAAAGGCCTCTGGTTGGATCTTGTTCTGTTGTTTCTTGGAGTTCTAGGGCTTCTCCTGCGAGGTTCACCCTACTTATTTGGTTGGTTCATTCTCATTATCACTCAGCTGGTTTAGGGTTGTGAAGCTATTGCTAGTCGTAGGGCATTTTTTGTTCTGGTGGGAATTAGTTCTCTTGTTATGCCTTTTCTTGCTTGCTACCTTCGTGAACCCTTTTGTTTCCTGGTCATTTGATTCATTTTTAGCTGTCGATTTTTTGTTTAGAGGGGAAGTCTCTAAACAGGTGCCCATGTTGGTGACATCTCTGGCATCTAAAAGGAACATGCTCATAATCTACAATTTATATCCATTCAAAATATTCATGCAACAGAATTACCTCGCCTGGTAGTGACTCCGCTGTGTTCATGTAGATGCAGTTTTGAGCATATGCTGCGTAACGATTGATCTTTGTGTCCTCCATCATCTTGATGAATTCACCTAGGGAATTTCCTATATCCCTGATGGTTAACTCATCCCAGTAGTCATGGGGTAGGGAGTAAAGCTTGATCCAAATTGGTGCACATGTAAGATCTTGTTTGTATGGGTTGAAACATTTATTCCAATGGTGGACGTATAAGCCTCCAGAGTTGAAGAAATAGGGTCCTCCATCCATGATCCTGTTTTTTTTATTAAATACAGGTAAAGATCAAATTAAATAAGCCTTTAGCGCACAACTAAAGCTCAATATGACCCTTGGGTTTCCATTTGGAAGTTATCCATCCTCAGAGGGCTTTTTCAGTGGGACAGAAACCCATGAAATTGCCTATCAACGCATGATACTTCATGAAATGTATTCTTTCATTGATGCGATGCACAAGGAGATTGATCATGGTTCTTTTGGGGTTCTTCAGAATGCATGTGGCTGACATGATATTCGCCTCTTCTGCTACTGATGTAGTTGTCTATTATGCTATGGGAGTCACCTCTGACGTGTCATGAGATGGGCCAGAGTTTTTCTGACTATCGATGTCAGCCCTTGTCGCTGCCCCTATGGGAGGCTGGCCTGTGATGGGGGTAGAAACGGTCCCCACTAGTTTCTTTCATAGGTGAGCCTCAAGGATAATCTAGGAGAGAGATCACGGCCTAACGGTACGGGAGGGAGGTCTGCTTGGGGCAGCCTGCACTGAAACCTCCAAATCCTAGGTCATGGCGGTCGGCCTATTGTAGAGAATTTTGTGCAATGGTACATGTTGGGGTTCCTATGTTTTGGCAAGTTTGGCAATACCAAAAGATAAGACAACATAAAAACCACTTTGGGACCTCAGGATCTAGCCCTCCTGGGTCCAGAGATGGATCTCTCTATATAGGCAAAGGTATATGTCTTTGAAGCTTGATTTGAAGGTATTAGGCTAGTTATAAGGCACAAGATTTGTTTTGTTTTGTTTGTTTGTTTGTTTGGTTGTTGGGAATCGTGAAGGAAGGGTTCAATACAAGAAAAAGTGTGAGAAAAGAGGATTTTAGGCAAAGGAGAGATAATTCAAAGAATACTCGAGACCATTGGGAAATGGAGTCATAAAAGGGTTTACATGCTATTCAGTATCCAAGGCTTTCAATTGGGCTAGTCATCTAAAACAGTGGATCTTTAAAGATGATAGTGTGGTATGAAATGATAAGGAATGAAGGTGAATGACAAGGAAACCTCCGAGGTGACCACTTAGGAATCCGATCTAGGGACAGGGCATGCCATTAAACACCTATGATCTACCTCCTAAAAGGTTAACTCTTCGAAACACTTAATGTTTAAACACAAAGGTGAAGCTTGAGGTCAGAGAAAGGCTTTGAACTTTCACTGCTTCGAAATTCAACTTAAGGGAACTCAGAAAGGCTCAATTGATTGAAAAGGACCCTAGTGAGACAGAATCAACATTATAAACTCCCAGTATCCCAATTCTTTCAATTAAAACCCAACAAGAACATCTAAGAACATATTCATAAATCCATACATCAGTTAGCAGTGAATAACGCTACTACACTGGTTAAATTATCTTGAATTAGTTCTCAGATAACACAATCAGTAGAAAACATCAAAGATAAGAAGAGAAGGAGCATTAGGGTACAATGCAAGGGTATATCCTAAGCTAGATTTCTGATTCTTACCAGAGAAATGAAATGCAATGAATTACAGAAGGAAAACAGAGACAAAGGGAGAAACACATCACCGCTGCTTTAAATCAAGATCCAAAGAAATGTGCTTGTCATATTAAAGAGCAACATCAGTCATATACAACATTGTCCAACAGCTTGATATTCAGTCTGAAATCATCTTCCTCAACCTATCTTACAACTTTACACACGAAACTATATCTCAAGAGAAATAGCTTACAATTCACAAATATCCGATCAACAACCAACAACCCCTTTACAATGTGTTTTTCTTGAGTTCTTATAGCTGAAATAGAGGTAGAGGAGGCAAATGAAACACTAAATGAAATATTAAAACAAAAGTAGAAGAAGAGGGCTCAAGGCCCATTCTGTCTTAATATCCATGCATTGATTTTCAGTACTCTTTGGAAGAAAGAGTGGTCTTCAACAGGCTGATAGTAACTCTGGGTATGTTCTTTGATGTACTTTAGGATGTAGTACTCTGTAGTACTTTTGGTGATAAAAGAAAGGTAGATAAATGACTCTCAGGTCTACCATACTACATAACTAATGCTCTGGCAACATTAGGACTTTCTGTTAGAGTGTAGATCTTCTTAGGAGCTCGATGTAGAATAGAAGACAGTATGGGAACCTGTCCTTTCACGGGAAAGAACCTTCTGCTGATGTGATCACTGATAATATTTTTTTATGTGCTATAGGACTCATTAGGCCTTCTGTGTTGATTGTAAGGTCTTCAATCTGGAACATTCGCCCTTTAAACATTTAATTAAAGCTTAAAATATTCAATTGCCGACTTTAAAACTCTTTGATCCTTCACTGATACTCTTTGCTGCTTCTTTGACTGCCTCTGTTTGTGAATTTGCAGGGCTTATGGTGCTGGAGGTTTAAACGGAGTTAATACACCTGATTTGGATAAAATATGTGTTTAAAACCCTCTCAGGAGTCTTCCTGCAATCTCTGGCTCTGATAAAACTTCATCGGCGCTACTGTGTCACTAACAGTGACTGTGTAGAACAGAACGGTTTTCACCGTCTATATTCCCTGCAAAAACACACAAAAATGTTAGGAAATCCATGCCGAGGTGGAGGATGGATGCAGTGGAAGGTTGTGAGAATGGCAGCGCAGCAGAGATGAATGCGGTGAATGCAAGGGAAAAAGGCTGAAAAATGCATTGTAATGGTGAAAATCTGATCTGATGGAGGTTTGGTGGCGGAATGCTTTTGAACCATTCGATTAGGTGGACTAACAATGATCGACGGTGGTGATTGACTGACGGAACGAATTTGGAAGGTTGGACGAAATAAATGAACTTTAATGTTATAACATAAAGTTGTGATGTTAGGCGGAATACAAATAAAATTATGAAAATACAATGAAACGAGGCTTGAATGGTGGGGCCTGGCATGGGTGGAGGGTGATTTAACATGGACCGTTAGATCTCAGGAGGAGATCAATGGCTGAGATGATCCGATGAAATGCTATGGTAGCGTGATAAAAAAAACATGAATGGAATGCGAGATGTAATGAGGGTCGTTGATCTATATAGATCAACGGTCGAGATTGCGCGGAAGGGCTCTCGGGAGCAGAAGTGGGGAAGTGGTTTCTAGGGGGGAAACCACTATTTTCACATTGGAATGAAGTGGTTTCAATTTTCGCCCAAAATCACGCGATATGATTTTCCGCTTGACACGTGGCAAAAATAAACCGCCCATATCGCGTAAATTTAAACTGTTAAACCTCGGACACCGAAGTTGCACGACATTGATGCTGGCCGTTGGATCTGGGACTGCAAGATCCGACGGTGGGAGATGGAGTGATAAAAGGAGAGATGCACGGTTGGTAAGGTGGGGGGCGATCAAAGGTGGTTTAAATGTGAGCCGTCCGATCAGCGCGATGGACGGTCGAGATCTGCATAGGGAAAGCGAAGGCAGAGGAGTTGGTTAGTGGGCGGGAAGAATCCTGACCGTTGATCTCAGGAGATCAACGGTGGAGATTAAAAGATGAGGTGGAGGTAAAAGGGCCTTATGAATGCGCGGGAGTAATCCTGGCCGTTAGATCAAAAGGGATGAATGGCCAGGATCCAATCGGAACCGGAGGAGGTAGGGGCCAAAACTCTAATGGTGTGAAGGAGCGATGGCATCTGGACCGTCGGATCGGCAGAAGATCGATGATCGGGTTTGGATCAGGAGTGACCAATCCGGGAACACGGGGTGGAGTGAGGAGAAATCTGGGTTGTTGGATCTGAATGGATGAACGACTAGGATTCAATCCGGGCTCACCAATCGGGAGGGGTTGGTAGCACGGGATTGGTGCGATTGGCGATGCTCCGATTACGCGATAGCCGTCGGATCAGAGTGATAGATCGACGGTCAACATGCAATCGGAGGGGTGAATGGCTAGGGCGATGGGCGCGCGGGACAAGTTCTGACCGTTGGATATTGTGTAGATCTATGACTAAGATCGCAACGGGAGCCGTTAGAACAAATTTCTCGCGTCGGAAATTTTCTTTATTTACAAAGAAAATGCGCTCCACTTCAATCTTTCCGATACGATAAGCGTTGTATGGTTTAGCGCTTGGTCTTAGTGCCTGGGTTCATGGAGGAGAAGTGGTTAAGGGGCTGGCCGAAAAGGGGCTAAGCCTGTTATATGTAAAATGGATGCTTTTTAAGCCCAAAAGAGGATTTTTTGAGGCTTAAAAGGGTTTTCGGTAAGGGAAAAAGGGATTTTTAAGCCAAACAAAGGGTGTTTTTAAGGTTTAAAGGGTAGATGGGATGATTTAGTAGGCTTAGGAAGGGATTTTTGGGGGTCAAAGGGGAAATTTGGGAAGGGGAAAAAAAGTTAAAATGGGGAAATTTGTAGGGATACAAGGGGAAAATGGAGGCCTTTTCTGAGCATAATTGTTTCACAGACAATGAGGCTTTTTGGATGGAAACAACAGTGAAGATTTTTCTAAGGCAAAGGGCACACAGAGGCTTCAAGAATGAGATATTTTCATAGGAAATGTATCTCTTGAAGGCTCAGAAAAATATTTAGCCACCTGTTTGCTTGACAAAAATTTCATAGGTGGCTAACAGTGGCTCCACATGGGGATGGCATCTTCTTGAAGGTGTCAATAATTTAGAAAATAATCTTTGGAGGTGGCAAGATGCCCGATCCTTGACCCATATTTCTTCTTTTATTCAGCTGTTACAAACATGATGGATATTAATCAGCAGAAAACATTCCCCAAATAATCTACCTACCCATCCTACAATCCTAACATTTTTTCTTCAAGGTGCATTTGAATTTGCAGACCTTATTCATCATTTTTTATTGAAAACAGAAAACAAACTAGTCTAATTCTACCCTTATTCCTCCATGAGACCAGATTAAACATTTGGTCTCATATTTTCTCTACTTACACTAATATTTGCTAGGATTAAATTGTCTAGCAGATTTTTTCTCTACATTCTACAACAGAAATTTAAAAACAGTCAAACTAGGATTAGACAGTCTGGTTTGTTGTGGATCCATAGCATAAATACAGCTGCACATGAACTGAAATTGCAGGAACTTGAAAACAAAATCTTGAAGGCTTGAAATCTTGAAACTTTGAAGCATCCTTATTTTCTTCGTGACTCAAGTTTTGAGCTTGTTAGAGTCACTTTCTTCTTTATTTCAGCTCTGGTTTTGGGCTTGTTAGAGCCGATCCTTCTTTCTTCTTTGTTGGTTTAGATTTTGAGCACATTAGAAATAGCTTCTTTACTTCCTTTGGCTCAGGTTTTGATCATGTTAGATCCAATATTTGCACTTCAAAGGTTCATGTTTTGAGCATGTCTGAACCTATCTTTCTCTCTTTTTTGAAACATTTTCTCTTTTTCTTTGAAAACAAAACTCAACAATGGTATTTACAATGGAAATGAAAACTGTAAATTGGAAATTAGCAGTAGTAATGCTTGAGCATCCTGCCATTGACAGGACCCCAAAACAGATCTGTGCCATATAGCTCTTGCATAAAAATGGCATTTGGACCAATGGTGGATTGGGTGATGTAAGGACCCTGCCACAAAATGTCAAATTTGCCATGCTTTCCTTTGTCTTCTCTCCTAGAGTCCCACTTTAGAACTTTATCTCCAATTTTGAAGTCACAAGCTTGTGTTCTCTTGTCAAACAACTTATTTATGTTTTCCTGCACTTTCAAAGCTCTGTTGTAGATTTCTTCTCTTGTTTGTTGGAGATGTATTGTTTGATTTATCCTCCTTACCATGTTGTCCTCTTCTGACTGAATCTCTTGGACTAGTTTAATCACTGGTACCCCTAGGCTGGTAGGGAACACTGCCTCTGTGCCATAAACAGGCTGATATGGTGACATTCCAATGGATTTCTTTGTTGTGAGCCTGTCATCCCACAAAGCATGCACTAAACTGTTATGCCATGATTTCTTATTCTCTTCAAGCAGCTTTTTGATAATGGTCACCAAGCTCTTGTTTGATGATTCAGCTAACCCATTACCTTGTGGGTAATAAGCAGTTGAATGACCGAGAGCTATCTGATACCTTTGACAAAAATCAATCATTTTCTTGGATCCAAAAGTAGTAGCGTTATCAGTGATTATCTTTCTTGGGCAGCCAAACCTAGAGAGTATGTGGTCTTCTAGGAACTTAATGATAACAAATTCTGTGGCATTCCTAGAAGGTATGGCCTCTATCCATTTTGTGAAGTAGTATGTGGCTGTAAGTATCCACTTGTGTTGAGCAGAAGATGCAGGGTGTGTTTCTCCTATGAAATCTAGGCCCCATTGTTGAAAGGGAGCCTCAACAGTAATGGGTTGTAATGGTAAATGGAGGAGCTTTCTTTTGCCCTAAAAAATATGGCACTTATGGCAGGCAATTATCATTTTATGGATGTCATTGAAAAGTGTAGGCCAGTAATACCCAGCTCTGAGTATTTTGTTAGAAGTGGCTTTCCATTTTAAATGGCCTCCACACTCTCCTGCATGGAACTCCTGTTTAATCCTCTCTGCTTCAGTTTCAGGCAAACATTTAAGCAATAGACCATTTGCATTTTTCCAGTATAAACATTCATTCAGTATGCAATAGTTTCTAGCTTTCAACTTTAGGAATCTAGCCTTAGTCTTTGATAAATCACGAGGGGCATTGAGGTTTGTGAGTACTTACAGGATATCAGAATACCAAGGAGAATTTTGAAATTGTTCTTCGACTGTAGGGTCAGGCAACCCTCATGTTCATTCAGGCATCTACCATGTTTATGTCAAGGGCTTGCAAGTTAGATTCAGCCATTAGTTGAGCTAAGCCCTGACCTTTGATAAATTTCATGGGTTTTATTTCCAAGGCATACTCTAATATTATAGAAATCCATTTGTTCCTCTTTCCATCAGGATCTTGGGACAAAATGTCTTTAACCACTATTTTTGGCATGTAGGCAATGATGTGAGAATGCAATATATACACCCTAATTCTTTCAAGGCCTTTACCAAGGCATAGGCCTGTTTTTCCATTATGTTATATTTTAAGGGTGCATCCCTCAGATCTTTGTTGAAGAAAGCAATAGGTTGTTCCATTCCCTTTGGATTTTTCTGCAGTAGAACTGCAGCCATTGTATGCTCAGAGGCAAAGGAAAATATTAGGAAATATTTTGAGAAATCTGGGCTAATTAGGATAGGTGCCCGGGTGAGTGCAAGTTTAACTAATTCAAAAGATTTTTTAGCCTCTAAAATCCACTTCACCCCTACACCTTTTTTAAGCATGTTTTTCATATCCCTGAGGTGCTCAGCTAAGTTGGGAATAAACCTCCTTCAGAAGTTAATTTTCTCAATAAAGGACTGCAACTATTTTATGTTTCTCGGGTGACTGATCTGAAGTATTCCCTCAACTCTTTGTGGGTCTATCTTAATTCCCTTCTCTGATATAATATGGCCAAGAAGCTTACCTTCTTGAAGCCCGAACACAGTCTTCTTGGGATTTAAAGACAAACCGAACCTTCTACATTTTTCAAAAACTCTTCTCAGATGTTTTAGGTGCTCCTCATCAGTCTTGGAATAGATTGTTATGTCATCTAGATAGATGACAATGAAGTGCCATATTTCCTCCGAAAAGGCTATGTCCATTGCTCGTTGGAAGGTTGCACCAACGTTAATTAGTCCAAAAGGCATTTTTACGTACATAAAAGTGCCCCACGGAGTGGTGAAAGCTGTCTTGAGTTGGTCTTCTGGGAGTACTAAAACTTGGTTATAGCCTGAAAAACCGTCTAACAGGGAGATCCTTTTTGAACCAACTACCCTCTGTAGAATGTGTTCCATCTTTGGTAAAGGGTAATTGTCTTTAAGTGAGGCTCTGTTAAGGTTCCTGAAATCAATGAACAGTCTGATCTCACCTGTATTCTTTCTCACAGCTACAAGGTTGGAAACCCAATCGGAGAACCTCATAGGCACTATAATTCCTGCCTCGTACATCTTCTTGATTTTCTTTTTGACTAGAGGCAGTTGTTTCGAGTTAATTCTGTGAAGTTTCTGTCTGAAGGGTTTTTGGTTTTCTTTCAAAGGGATTTTGTGTTGTATAATGTCTGTATCGTAGGCCTTTAAGTCCTCGTAGCTCCAGGAAAACACATCGATGAACTCTTTAAAAAAGTCAATATATTTCTTTTTCATGTCTGCGGGCAAGGACTTAGCCAATTTAATCATATTAGATTTATCTTCAGTGCCTATGTTTCATTCCTCAACATCTGAGTCTGAGTGTTCTATAGTGGGTTTCTTTTCTACATTGTCAAAATAAAAAAGGTCCTCTAAAGGTGCCAACCCTCTAGGTATATTATTATCTGTCGACTGCAGCACCTCTATTTCCTCTTTTCCTGCGTTATTATATTCTTCGGTTGGATTTCCAAGTTGTTCAGTCAACGTAATTATTTCTACGTTATGGGGTGATTTTTCTTCATCGGGGGGCTCTTCACCCAGGCAGATTTCATTGGATTTAGAGTCTGAATCAGAGAATTCAAACTCGTTCCTACCAATCAAGAAATCCTCTATCTGCTTGTCACCCTCAGATACCTGCCAATATTTCTCATTATGAGGCACTGCAGGTCTATATTTTGTCTGAATGATTATTTGTTTCTCACTAGGAGACTTATGGTATGAACTAGCTATACAGGCTAATCCATTCGCAATTATGTTATAACTCCTAGGAACAAACACCAGTTCATACTCTACAAAGGTTTTCAGTAAATCCATAGCATCATTTCTGTATGCTTTCACTTTAGGGTGTTTAGCTGTATACTCTCCATTCACTTGTTTTATGATTAACTCAAAGTCTCCGTGTACAGCTATCCTTTGGGCTCCTAGTTTTTTCAATAGATTCAAGCCTAGGATGAGAGCCTCATACTCTCCGATATTGTTTGTACATTTGAAGTTAAGATTGAAGGCATGACTCTCAGCATAATCACTCTTAGTGTTATGTAACCAAATTCCCGCTCCTGCATTCTTTATAGTGCAAGACCCATTGAAATTCATTCTCCATAAGGGATCGTTTTCAGGTTTATCATCATTTTCATCCCTAATGTTGGGTTCACCGTTATGTTGTATTATGGGATCTGCACTAGGCTGCGGAGTGTTTTGTTCTTCGTGATGTTTATGGAGTTAAGAGAGATGACTAGTCAGTTGTTTGTAATCTTGTTCTTGTTCACTCTGAGTTTCAGCTTCAGTGCACTGTCCAAAGGTTTCTTCTTCGTTTTCTTCTACGTCTAGAGTGGCCATTAAGTTAAAATCTATGGGTTTTGTTCTATTGTTTGCATCTCTGTATTCTAGCTTTGGCTCGTTTATGGATTCATTGTTGCAAAGGATAAAGGAGTCCAGATCCGTGTGTACAGAGTACAGAGGTGAATTTTCAGGTTTTTCAGGGCCGCTAACCATGAACTTCATTTGTGCCTCTCTATACAGTCTCCTAAGCTGGCTAAAGATAGGGATTGTGGCATATGACCCATACATCTGCATTGTACCTTGCAGCTTGGCTCCCCATGACCTCGATAGTAACATGCCATACTTAGGTGGCACATCTGCCACTACAACATCCATAACCATACATTTAGCCGGAATCTAGGTCAGGTTCACACATAGATCTTTGATCAGGCCAAGACATTTTACTCTGCTAGAATCAAATGAATATAAATTTTTATAAGGGCGGGTTATCTCTAGGCATAACCTCTCCATAACTACCTTAGGAATTAGGTTGTGTGATGCCCCAAAGTCATGCATTGCGTTGTGAAGGATCTTGTCATGGATAATGAGGCTGATATAAAAAGGAGGTACTACCCCTTCCTGAAACTTCCCTTCTATCTTTGGACCAAATAGAAGGGCTGGTTTATCATCACTTAGATTGACAGTGTCACTGTTCTCACCTAGATTTAAAGCTTTCAAAATTTTGCCTTTATATACATCCTGAGTGGCCAGCTCAGAGAGTGGGACAGGATTTTAATTTTAGCAATATCACTCTCCAAATTGAAGGGATATTGACTCTTTGCAAGACTCAACTCTGTTTTGTTAGCCACTATTTTAGTGGCAGAATCAGTGTGTTGATTCTCACTATGTACAGTGCTTGTATTTGGTCTATCAGGAGCGCTAGCTGCAATGCTAGTGCTGCTAATTTGTTGACTTTTTTTATCAGCATTTTGGTTGTCTTTTTCTTTGTTCTTCCCAAAACTCTCAGTTGCTGATTTGTTGCTTTCAACAGTCACCTTAAGAGTTTTCTCATGCCTTTTCTTAATGGTAATCTCAGAAGCCTTTGGTTTGGAAGTGTCTAAGCTCTTCTTTCTTCTAATTTCATACCGTTCTCTGACCTGCATGATGGCATTTTCAAATCCTAATCTATAATCCTCAGATTCTAATCTTTCCTCATCCCAAGGTGAGTGTGAGGTCTGATCGTCTTCTGTGAAACAGCTGTGGATTGAGTTGTCTATTTCCAACATGTTTATGGTGGGTCCCTCAGGCTCTTCTATTATCCCCTCATCCTCATCAAGGAAGTTCTCTTGAAATGGAGATATGACTTGTTGATCAGAGTCTCTTTGTCTATTAGGAGGGTTGTTTCTCCTAAAGTTCTGGTTCTGGTTTTGATTTTGGTTTCTGTTCTGATTACTAACTGTGACAACCATTTTCTCCATCATTTTCTCTAGCCTTTCCATGTTTTTGGCTAGAATTTCATACTTGGGATCGGATGTGGAAGCTGATGTGTCATCCCTATATGTCACCTTTTTCTCAGACCTCATTCTGGCTCTCTTTTCAATCAGGTTAGCCTCTACAATCACTGCTCCTTTTTGCATATCTTCCAATGTGTTGTAATCTCTCTCCCTAAGCTGGTAGGCCATGTCAGCATCAAAGCCTTCAGGATATTTCACTAAATCCATTCCTTGGGGAGGTTTCATGTGTGGAGGAAGAGCATTGTAAACACTATTAAACCTTGTAGAATAGTCATGGACACTCTATCCTAAATTTATCTTAAGATTCTTGTATTCTGCTAAGATTTGGAGAGGGTTGGTCTTGACTTCCCATTTGTTTATGAAGGATTGATATAAAGAGGGAATATCATGGATACTATTAGGAGGTAGGCCTTTAAACCAATTCTTCACATCACCTCCTAAACTCTGGGCAAAGATTCTCATCTTGACTGTCTCATCATCTATCTCCATATAGTCAAAGGAATCTTCCATCCTATCTACATGGTGTTGAGCTGTGGTAGACTCTTTTGCAGTGAAATGTGGGATTTTTTACTGATAATCATTCGTTAGAGGCACTAGAGGTTGTGGTAACACCAGAGGTGCATACCAGGCTTCCATGATGATGTTCTAAGGAGGTAATGGATTGGCTTGAGCAGTAGGTATGTGGATGACAGGAATACTAGGACCAACAACATTCTGTTGAGCTAATTTAGGGTGATAGAGCCACAAGTTTTGAATGAAATTAATATCCGTAGGTGTGGAGGGAGGGGTCTCTCTATCCCTAATATGTTGACCACTGTGAGATGGTGAACCAGGAAGCTCAAGGTCTGACTCGTCTAGAGCATTGAATGACTTAGTTCTAGGTAAACTACTTTGTGAGTCTAAGTCAAAAAGAGTGTATGATATGGTTGTAAAGTCTTCTGCTGCAGAGTTAGCTCTATGGATGTGTTTGGAAATACTTGGCTTTCTAGGGGTGAGAGATTTCCTAAGAATGCTCTCAGGGTTGTCAAATATTTCAGGTGGGTTTGGTTTAGGATAAGTTCTTGTATGAATGGTTCTTGAAGCCAGTATGTTGTCTTCAAACAAAGAAGCTTAATCCTATTTGTTACTTCTAATATGGCTGATGTTGTTATGAAGGCTGGTCTCCTAGTGGAGTCTTGTGAAAACCAAGATAATCAGCAGGCCTACTGATCACCAGTGGAGTATTTAATCATTAAGGAACTATGGAGTCGTCAGGTGGAAGGTTTAAAATGTTTCAAGAAGGTATACTGTCCACCATAGTGATTAACCACCAAAATAAGGCTACTATGGTCTTCTTTGAGTCTTTGAAGTGTTTAAAGGTGTGTTTTACTCAAAGTTCCCCAGTGGAGTCACCATTATGTTGGGGTTCCTATGTTTTGGCAAGTTTGGCAATACCAAAAGATAAGACAACATCAAACACCACTTTGGGACCTCAGGATATAGCCCTCTTGGGTCCAGAGAGGGATCTCTCTATATAGGCAAATGTATATGTCTTTTAAGCTTGATTTGAAGGTATTAGGCTAGTTATAAGGCACAAGATTTGTTTTGTTTCATTTGTTTGTTTGTTTGGTTGTTGGGAATCGTGAAGGAAGGGTTCAATACAAGACAAAGTGTGAGAAAAGAGGATTTTAGGCAAAGGAGAGATAATTAAGAGAATACTCGAGACCATTGGGCAATGGAGTCATAAGAGGGTTTACTTGCTATTCAGTATCCAAGGCTTTCAATTGGGCTAGTCATCTAAAACAATGGATCTTTAAATATGATAGTGTGGTATGAAATGATAAGGAATGAAGGTGAATGACAAGGAAACCTCCGAGGTGACCACTTAGGAATCAGATCTAGGGACAGGGCATGCCATTAAACACCTATGATCTACCTCCTAAAAGGTTAACTCTTCAGACAACAAGAAACACTTAAGATTTAAACACAAAGGTGAAGCTTGAGGTCAGAGAAAGGCTTTGAACTTTCACTGCTTTGACATTCAACTTAAGGGAACTAAGAAAGGCTCAATTGATTGAAAAGGACCCTAGTGAGACAGAATCAGCATTCTAAACTCCCAGTATCCCAATTCTTTCAATTAAAACCCAACAAGAACATCTAAGAACATATTCATAAATCCGTACATCAGTTAGCAGTGAATAACGCTACTACAGTGGTTAACTTATCTTGAATTAGTTCTCAGATAACACAATCAGTAGAAAACATCAAAGATAAGAAGAGCAGGAGCATTAGGGTACGATGCAAGGGTATATCCTAACCCAGATTTCTGATTCTTACCAGAGAAATGAAATGCAATGAATTACAGAAGGAAAACAGATACAAAGGGAGAAACACATCACCACTGCTTTAAATCAGGATCCAAAGAAATGTGCTTGTCATATTAAAGAGCAACACCAGTCATATACAACATTTTCCAACAGCTTGATATTCAGTCTGAAATCATGTTCCTCGGCTTATCTTACAACTTTACACATGGAACTATATCTCAAGAGAAACAACTTACAATTCACAGATATCCGATCAACAACCAACAACCCCTTTACAATGTGTTTTTCTTGAGTTCTTATAGCTGAATGAGAGGAAAAGGATGCAGATGAAACACTAAATGAAACATTAAAATAGAAGTATAAGAAGAGGGCTCGAGGCCCATTTTGTCTTAATATCCATGCATTGATTTTCAGTACTCTTTAGAAGAAAGAGTGGTCTTCGACAGGATGATAGTAACTCTAGGTATGTTCTTTGATGTAATTTAGGCTGTAGTACTCAGTAGTACTTCTGGTGATAAGAGAAAGGCAGATAAAAGACTGTCAGGCCTGCCATACTGCATAACTAATGCTCTGGAAACATTAGGACTTTCTATCAAAGTGTAGATCTTCTTAGGAGCTCGATGTAGAATAGAAGACAATATGGGAACCTGTCCTTTCACGGGAAAGAACCTTCTGCTGATGTGATCACTAATAATATTGTTTTCTGTGCTTGAGGCCTCATTAGGCCTTCTGTGTTGATCGTAAGGTCTTCAATCTGGAACATTCGCCCTTTAAACATTTAATTAAAGCTTAAAATCTTCAATTACCGGCTTTAAAACTCTTTGATCCTTCACTGATACTCTTTGCCGCTTCTTTGACTACCTCTATCTGTGAATTTGCAGCGCTTATGGTGTTGGAGGTTTAAACGGAGTTAATACACCTGATTTGGATAAAATATGTGTTTAAAACCCTCTCAGGAGTCTTCCTGCAATCTTCGGCTCTGATAAAACTTCATCGACGCTACTGTGTCACTAACAGTGACTGTGTAGAACAGAACGGTTTTCACCGCCTATATTCCTTGCAAAAACACACAAAAATGTTAAGAAATCCATGCGAGAGTGGAGGATGGATGTAGTGGAAGGTTGTGAGAATGGCAGCGCAGCAGAGATGAATGCGGTGAATGCAAGGGAAAAAGGCTGAAAAATGCATTGTAATGGTGAAAATCTGATTTGATGGAGGTTTGGTGGCGGAACGCTTTTGAACCATTCAATTAGGTGGACTAACAATGATCGACGGTGGTGATTGACTGACGGAACGACTTTGGAAGGTTGGATGATATAAATGAACTTTAATGTTATAACATAAAGTTGTGATGTTAGGTGGAATACAAAGAAACTTATCTAAATGCAATGGAACGAAGCTTGAATGGTGGGGCCTGGCATGGGCGGAGGGCGATTTAACATGGACCGTTAGATCTCAGGAGGAGATCAACGGCTGAGATGATCCGATGAAATGCTATGGTAGCGCGATAAAAAAAACATGAATAGAATGCGAGATGTAATGAGGCCTGTTGATCTATACAGATCAACGGTCGGGATTGCGCAGAAGGGCTCCTGGGAGCGGAAGTGGGGAAGTGGTTTCCAGGGGAAAAACCACTGTTTTCGCATTGGAATGAAGTGGTTTCAAGTTTCGCCCAAAATTACACGATATGCTTTGCCGCTTGACACATGGAAAAAATAAACCACCCATATCGCGTAAATTTAAATTGTTAAACCTCGGATGCCGAAGTTGCGCGACATTGATGCTAGCCATTGGATCTGGGACTGCGAGATCCAACAGTGGGAGATGGAGCGCGATAAGGATAGATGCGCGGTTGGTAAGGTGGGGGCCGATCAAAGGTGGTTTAAATGTGAGCCATCCGATTAGCGTGATGGAAGGTCGAGATTTGCAGAAGGAAAGCGAAGGCGGACGAGTTGGTTAGTGGGCGAGAAGAATCCTGACCGTTGATCTCAGGAGATCAACGGTGGAGATTAAAAGATGAGGCAGAGGTAAAAGGGCCTTATGAATGTGCGGGATTAATCTTGGCTGTCAGATCGAAAGGGATGAATGGCTAGGATCCAATCGGAACTGGAGGAGGCAGGGGCCAAAACTCTGATGGCGTGAAGGAACGATGGCATCTGGACCGTCGGATCGGTAGAAGATCGACGATCGGGATTGGATCAAGAGTGACCAATCAGGGAACACGGGGCAGAGTGAGGATAAATCTAGGCCGTCGGATCTGAATGGATGAAAGGTTTGGATTCAATCGAGGCTCGCCAATCGAGAGGGGTCGGTAGCATGGGATTGGTGTGATTGGCAATGCTCCGATTACATGATAGCCATGGGATCAGAGTGATAGATCAGCGGTCAACATGCAATCAGAGGGGTTAATGACTAGGACGATGGGTGCGCACAGGACAAGTGCTGACCATTGGATCTTGTGTAGATCTACGGATGAGATCGTAGCGGGAGCTGTTAGAACAAATTTCTCGCATCGGAACTTTTCTTCGTTTACAAAGAAAACGCGCTCCACTCCAATCTTTCCGATGCGATAAGCGTTGTATAGTTTATCACTTGGTCTTAGCACCTGGGTTCATGGAGGGGAAGTGGTTAAGGGGCTGGCCGAAAAGGGGCTAAGCCTGTTATATGTAAAATGGATGCTTTTTAAGCCAAAAAGAGGATTTTTTGAGGCTTAAAAGGGTTTTCGGTAGAGGGAAAAATGGATTTTTAGGCCAAACAAAGGGTGTTTGTAAGGTTTAAAGGGGATATGGGATGATTTAGTAGGCTTAGGAAGGGATTTTTGGCGGTCAAAGGGGAAATTTGGGAAGGGGAAAAAAGGTTAAAATGGGGAAATTTGTAGGAATACAAGGGGCAAATGGAGGCCTTTTCTGAGCATAATTGTTTCACGGACAATGAGGATTTTTGGATGGAAACAACAGTGAAGATTTTTCTAAGGAAAAGGGCACACAGAGGCTTCAATAATGAGAGATTTTCATAGGAAATGTATCTCTTGAAGGCTCAGAAAAATATTTAGCCACCTGTTTTCTTGATAAAAAATTCATAGGTGGCTAACAATACCTTCAGCTTCTTCATGAGTTATACAACATTGAAAAAAATAATCAGCACCACGACGATAAAGAGTGTCACCAAAAATATTGTATTGTTGAGATTGGTATCAAATTCTCCGTCCATCTGATAATGAAAGCTCTGGTCGAAAGGTTTGGGTCTCGAGATATATAATGATATCCCCATACCAATGATCTAATGTACTGATTAGAAACAGAGATTCATCAGCAATATGGTTTTCTTCCACCTCAGATTCAGTATTGGGAAAATCACACATAAGTTCAGAAGACACCAGTGATTTCTTAGACTTGGATTTCTCGAACTCCAAATCAAACTCTTGCCAAATAATGATCCGTTTAGAGTATTTTCCCCCAAGCAATTGTTTCGTCAAAATATACATCATCGTGTTGCAATTAGATATCACTGTGGTTTTGCGCAACAATATTTAATGAAAGAATCATTGGACAACTTGAACATCTGCCAAGGCTAATTTCTCCACATGTGAATACTTGATTTTTGTCAAGCTGAGATTCTGACTTAGATAATAAATTGCATGTTCATTTTTAGAGTCATACTCTTGAACTAAAACCATTCCAATCATGGAATCAGACGTAGCTAAATACAAACGTAATCTCGGTGATAATCAGGCGGATGCAACAACAGTGCATGGGTCAATGCATGTTTAAGCGCATCAAAATATTTATCAGAAAGCTCATCCCAGATGAATGGAACATCTCATTTTAATAACCGAGTGAAAATTTTAGTTAATTCAGCATAGCTCGGGATAAAACGATGAAGAAATTTTTCTTTCCCCTGTAAAATTTGGATTTCGCGAAGAGTGGAAGGAGGAGGTAGATTAACAACAACCTCAACCTTCAATGGGTCGACATGAATGCCTTATTATGAAAAAATAAATCCAAGTAATGTCCTGATTGTACCCAAAATACACATTTGTGCGGATTCAAATGAATTTTGTAATTCCTACATCTCATGAAAATGACACGTAAATGCATAGCATGACCCTGTCTGCATAAAGAATGAGCAGGTAAGCCATCTAGGTAGGGATGTACAATATGTTTGATATCATGAAATGCATAAGAAATAGCTCGTTGAAAAGTTGCGCAAATATTTTTATTCCAAATGGTAATTTATAGTATGCAAACGTGCCCCATGGACATAAAAATTTTGTTTTAGGTTGATCAGCAGGGAGTATGTTGATTTGATTGTAGCCAGAAATTCTGTTCATAGAAGAGTGTTGCATAACATTTTTTCACCATCCCTGAAATCCCATCCCGCACATTGGAGGATCATTTCTGTCACTAATAAGAAGTGTCATGCCTTGCAAAGACCATCATTGCATCCCTTGCCATGAGGACAACATTCCTTCTGTTGACAATTCCTTGAGCAGGCCATCAGAAACACATGTTTTTGGGTTGGCGTTGGGGGACCGTCATGCCCTCGCGCCAATGAGGAAGATTAAAATTGGGCCCCGCGCCCATTGATGCTTTTTCCTAGTGAGCTACCCACGCCAGGTTGTTTTTGGAATTATTTTTAAAAATAGAGGCAAATTTTCCATGCTAACAACTTCGTGGGCGAGTCAGCTTGGGTGGTTCGACTGAATAACCACGACCACCCTCCTTTGGCCTCTTATTTCCACCTTTTGGGGAAACCTCCCAAAGGATAAGGTCCCCCTTCCACCATTTTAGGGATACCAACCTCCTCCTCTACCTCTATAAATAAAGCTATCTCCCATTGATACACTAGCTGAACAATTATAGCAGAATAACTGAAGAGAATTGCTGAACATCTTGTTGGTGAGATAGAGCATAAAGAGACCTTTATCAAGAGAGAGATTAGGCTTGTGTCCTCGCTTCGTCCCGATTTCCCAACGATCCTTCGAGACACGCTTCGACTGAACCCGCTGAAGGAGGCTGCGATGTCAAGGCTCCAGTTGTAATCTCTTTCTTCTACTTATATATACATGACTATTGTCTGGTTCCCATATTGTGTTAATATGGTTTATTTTACACATTATGTTTAATCCTCCTTGACTGATTAGCTAGTTATGAATGAAATTATTGTATTGTATGTTGTTCTTGTCCTTTGATATTTGTACAGGGATCTGAGTATCATTGCTGAAGGACTGCGACCTGTCAAGGCAGATTTCAAGAGGCCACCACTGCTACAGCTGTGACAATCACATTGGACTCTAGGTAGGACAATCTACCTCAACCTATTTCATTCGTTAAATAGGAACCTACACATTATCTTATTCCATTGTTTCTATACCCACTCTATGGATAGCGGGATCGTCTCTGTATGTAGAGAGGATTTACCTACACAACAAGTTGGAAACTCCACTGGGGAGCTTTTTCGTCTCGTTGCTCATTATGAATTCACCTTGTCGAGTCGGCTTCGGTTGTTTGATCACTTGTCTGACTTTTCTGGCTTGCTTGATTGTTTGGAATCCTCCTGTTCAGCTCCAGAGTGTCAATATTGACCTCTGCTCACTGGTTTTTCCTTTTTCCCATAGTTTTTTTAGCTTGGCGCGGGTTTTCTTTGAATATTCATGCCGATTGGTGCATGTTTATTTTGTTGCAGTAGCACCAACCCCTGTTTGGCACGAATTACCGCCTCACAGTCATGCCGAATCCTAGGATTTGGTTTGACCTTCTTGCTGAGCTTTTGGTCAGTTGTTCTTAACTCTGAGTTGTTTCCTTGATTTTCAATTGGTCTTTTGGGACTGTTTTGGCTACTTTAGGCTTGTTCTTCTCATTTGTTTGTCCATTGTCTCATCGATGAGTTTTATAGCCCTACGGTTTCTAGGTGTCTTTTGCTCACTGTGCCTTATAGTTGAAGTTCGAGTCTTTTTTATTTTCATTAGTTCGATTCCCTGATCAATTGTGTTGGTATTTCTTGATCCTTTGTGCTTTGGTTTTTTGAATGATTACCTTCGTTTTTGTTTGACTCTCCATTTCTTCACTTCAAGAATAGATCACATTGCTCATTTGGGTCATTTTGAAAGCCTTCTTTTGCTTGAAAGAGTGCATCATTGGTTTGAGTATGTTTTTATGTCTGTATTTATTTTTAATTATTCTTTTTAAGATCTCTACTTTGGCAGTGCTCTAAAATAATGTTCGCTTGCTTTTTAGTGTAATAGTGCATCATGTGCTTCATTCATTTAAAAAACAAAAAAAATTACATTCTTTCGTTTGCATTGGAAACGAAAAGTTATTTTTCATAAGTAGCTCTTAGTGAACTAGGAAAGAGTTTTTCGTTTCTCGTTTGGTTGTATTATATGCATTTACTAGATTTATTCTTATGATTTCATTGTTTGATACTTTATGAAAGATATATATCCTTCTCTTAGTTAGCATTCATCGAACATAAAATTATGTTCTTTGTCATATAACATGCATTTAGGAATTCGAGACTCCATTCGCTAGGGCCTTGAAACTGAAACATTAATTCAAGATCAACTTTAAAATTAATTCAATCAATCTAAGGAAGCATTGGAACCTAATGCAAACATTTTTAGAGGTCTAGGCTAGTGACACGTTCTGGCGTCGTTAAACCTAGTAGCTGTCGTTTTCCCCCTGGATTTAGAAATCACTAGTACGGACTTGTGATCCCCGTACCGTCACGCATATAAAGGGAAACCCTCATAGGTTCATATCCTTTATCCATAGGAGCTGAGTCTACCGCACTGTAACCGTGATACACCGAACATAACATTTGGGGAGACTACCTGCACGTACGTTAAGTCCTTGGTCATTTATCTTTCATTTGATCACTAAGGTGTATATGGAAATTCACGGAAACTTGGTACACCCTCTTGCCTAGATTACCTGAGTAGTAATTTTGATCATTTCGTGACTCCTTAAAAAGGAAAAGATCATCGAGCTCTTGTCCTTTCATGCTCGTTTCAACCTGAAAGTGATAGAGTCACCTTTTTATTGTTTCTCGACTCTTAAAATATGAAACGACAGAGTTTTTTTTTCAATTTCTTAAAATATTAACTGCCCACGAAATATTCCTAGGTTAAAGTTGTATTCCTTAGCGTTGGTTTTACGATTGTTTCCAAATGGAAACTTTTCCAGAGTTTACCACCCAAGGAATCCCTTTTGAAGGTAATCCTGGTCCTTTTCTAGCTTTTGGGAATGTTGGTGCTCCTTATATGGCAACACTATCCCTTCCTAGGTTAACTGTTGGGTTTCATGTTTGGTTATTCTCGACCTCTATGGTCTCGAATGTTCTGCCCACTGTACAACCATCCCCTCCACCTGAACAACACCCTGTTGATCCTAAGGTGGACCACTCCCCTTCTTCGCCTATTTCTTCATCCTCATCTTCTACTTCGCCTGGTGAAAGTCTAGATTCTAGTAACCAGGTGGCTAAGAAGAAGAAGAATAAGAAAAAAAAAAAAAAGTCAGATAAGAGAGAGGACAACTCTGTGGCTATTACGCCTAAGAAACCTTCCATTGATAAACCATCCAACTTTCCACGGAAATTCAAATTCCCTTGCATGTTATGGAAAGGTGACCACCTTCTTCAAGACTTCCCTGGCATTCCCAAGGTACTTGAAGCATGGTCTGACGGTCGTCCGCCATTTCCTTTGGCTTTTGGAAGTCATCTTGGTGACACATCTTCAACTAGCAATGAAAAGACTCATAAAAAATAGGGTGAGATCACCAATCCCTGTAAGTTGTGTGAAGGGCATCATCCCATTCACCTTTTCCCATATATGGATGAAGCCACAAGAGTGTTGGACAACCCTAATTTTTTTTCACCCTGCCTTCCAGTTGGTTACCAGAAGCTTTCTTCAAGTCCTCCGCTGGTTGATTCAATGATCAGTTAGGAGTCATCCTTGGTCGATCACGTTCCCTCATAAATTCAAATTCACGAATCCATTCCCAACCAAACATGGTTTGTGGAATCGGTCGATCTGATTCTGCCTATGGTTCATCAGGTATTTTCCATCGAGAGCAGATCTCATCCCCCTCAAGTTCTTCTTTTTTCTTCAGATTCCTCGGACTTGTAAAAAGATCCTCCCATCCCTATGACTCAAGAAGTTTCTCTTCCTGGTCCCATGTATGTGGTCCAGGAGGATGCTTCTCTTGCTCCGACAACACTAGGGGATGACCATATCAATTCTATGGTACCCCCTCCAAGTAGTTTGTTCGCTTCCTTTGATTGGAGTCGATTTGTGGGATATCGCCTTCCTTGTTATGTGCCTTTTCAGATCATGGTACATACCTTCGATGTGGCCATACCTAGAATAATTATAGATGAAAGCACATCTGTTAGTGTTCTGTCTTCAACTACTTGGCAAGCTTTGGGTTCTCCATAGCTTGTGCCTGTTACTCAGAATCTGTTGGATTTTAACAGAGGAACAAGTCAACCATTAGGGATCCTTTCAAAGTTGCCTATTACTTTGGGAGGTAAAACCGTCTATATAGATGTGATGGTGTTCCAAAGCCCCTTGGATTTTAATTTACTCTTGGGGCGTGACTATGATTATGCCATGGGTGCACTTGTCTCTTCCCCCTTTCATGTGATTTGTTTTCCACATGAAGGTCGGATTGTGACCATTGATCAACTTTCATTCTTTGGTCCTGAGATGGAAGCTGGCCCACCATCGTCTCTGCCAGATCTTTATCTGCCGGTTGTATCTTCCTCACCAAGGGTTAATTATGTGGCCACTTGTTCGTTGCCCTCTTTCAATGATAGTGCCATCAAGTACCATCTATTGGGGGAATTCGATCATGATTTCCAAGATGTTCTTCTCCCATTAGATGCGAACCTCTTGGAAGCCATGACTTCTTATTCATCATGATGAAAAGTGTACGGAGCATAGTTCGTTTTCTTGTGTCAAGCTCCTTAAAAAATGAAACAAGGTCGTTAGAGTAGAGTTCATTTTCTTGTGTCAAGCTCCTTAAAAAATGAAACAAGGTCTTTTGAGGATAGTTCGTTTGCTATGTCAACCTCATTAAAAAATGAATTAGGTCATGAGGATAGTTATTTTACTGTGTCAACCTCGTTAAAAAATGAAACAAATTCCTGTTTAATTCAAACTTTTGATTAGATATCGTAAAATCGCAGTTGAGTCTTTCTCTTGATCTCATAATTGAACCTTCATTCCATCCACCTGTTAGTAACCAGTAGTCTACTCCGGTGAATGCACTGAAGCTTGGGGGCATGTAACTTGAATTGAGTCACCATGTTGGGGGCATGCAAACATTTCAAGCATAGTTTTTTTCCATTTCAAGCTTGTGTAAAAATGAAACTGGTTTCGAGCATAGTTTGTTAAAGTTTCAAGCTTGTGTAAAAATGAAACCAATTCCAATAAAAGTTTCCCATGTTTTCAAGCTTGTGTAAAAATGAAATCATTATTATTTAACCTCTTGTGATTGCCATTTTATCTGCCTATTTTTCCATATGAACCTTGGTTTTCTCATTCCATCGTCCCCATCTGCTTGGCCAATCATATGCCTTCACTTGGTTGTTTTACCCATTCCTGAGGAACCGCTGCAATGAGTGGTCTTGTTAACCAGCCTCTTGACCTTTACTTGTTCTGAGCAGTTCCACCATCACCAGAACCAGTTGCTACCCTTGATACCACTCGTTCCTCCAGGAGGAGTTAACTTTTAGCTCTTTTCTGAATCTCAAAAATTGAAAAGATTACCGAGACTCTTGTCTTTTTGAACTCGTTAAATGGCTGCAAAACAATATCTACCCAGTATATGTTTACCCCTTTTTTGGTTTGGGATAGATTATTTACGAAAAAGGAATACCTTAGCCTATCATGACAAAGAGATTCTCTCGGATATTGTTTTCTACCTTTTCGAATCTGAGGGACTATTTACGAAAAGGGACCTCCTGGAGTTTTCTTTTTTGCTTATTTTCAAACTCTCTAAACATGAAAAGATGTTGAGTTCTTCCTTTTTCAGACTCGTTAAACCCTGATGACATCAGACATTGTCAACATGATGTTTATCAAGTTCCTCATTCCTACAGCTCATAAAATGTACTAGGATGGATTTGTCTGAAGGAAAAACTTACATCCCTTGCATATGTTATCCCCTTCAAGCTTGTTTTTCAAAAATAATTGGGGTATTTGCTAGAAATGGTGGGGGAAAATGGAACTAGTTCTTACTCATGTTGGCAGTATGTCGCTCTTGAACATGACACTCATTTTCATTCGTGTCAGGTTGGGGACATCTCATTTCGTCATTTTTTTCCTACATGGGTTTGGGTAATCTACTTTGGGCTCTCATCTTCTCCTTTCCACATCATCATGACCTCATATCCCTTGATGTCAAATACTGCCAAATCCAGAGTCGTGTCGCTGATATGTTTAAGAGAAGTTTTCCTTTACAGTTTTCAACCTCCCTCTGATCCTCTGTTTGGTCTTGATCCACTATCATCATGTTCCTCTATCTCACGTCGATGATGTGGGAAAAATTATGGCCCTCCTTTGACCGGTTTACTTCCTGTCGACTCTAGCTCATTATCCAGAAAGTTGACCTAGAGAATCCCTTCCGGTACCTTGGAGCTTTCATGCCTCAATGGAAGGTTCTTCGCATTCGATGATAGGTCCACATCATTGGCCTTCAATCGAGTGATTATGCGGGTGTTCAACGCCATATCATTGTTCACATTCCGTGGATTGTACCTGTTGTACCTTAAGAGCCATTGTCATTATTGGTGGTTTCTCTTGTGTCTGTTATCACCCAAAAATTTTCAAAACATCATTGTGTCAAGTTTGTTTTTGGTCATGACTCATGGTTAAAAATTAGGTTTAGAAGTCAATTTAGGATTTGATCAAGGGTAGGTTTTAGATTTTTATATTTTAAAGCCCATCCTTAGATTACAATAAAGTCTTCTTTGAAGTCCCTTCATGTCAAATATCCATCATTTTCATTTTTGGGTAATTTCCTAAAATTTTTGTGTCAAAATTGTTAAATTAACCAAGAAAACTCATTTTTGTAGCACCACTAGTTCAAAAAAGTCACTTTGCGCTTAGTTTTGTAGTGCAAACAACAAAACTCTATTTTTTCTGACTTTGAGAAGTAAACTTCAAAGGCAGTTTCTAAGCAACTGAAAACGAATTTTGGAAATATGAAAGAGGTTTTTCTTCATAACAGATCTAAATACAAAAACCTCTCTCAATTTCTTCAAATTCATTATGAGGTGGCAGAAATTGATAAATTAAAATGCGCTACGAAACTGTCCTATACATGACTGTTTAGCAGTCAACTTCAAGTTCAGTTTCTCGCCGAATGAAAAATTATTTTGGAATTATGAAATAGGTTTGTCTTAATCACAGCCCTAGATACACAAATCTCTCTCACTTTTCTCACAAGTGTTACAGTTGGGAGATACAAGGCTTTCTTTGAAGCCCTATTTTCAGAAACAAAGTTTTCCTGTTTTACACATGTTTTTCAAAGGTAGTTTTTGGACAAAAAGGGATATGTTTCAAAAACCCAAGAGAGTTTTTTATTCAGGACATAATGGCCTACAAAAAACTCCTTCATTTTCTCAAAATACATCATGGATTAGGAGATATAGGCTCTGTCCCAAGACCTATTTTTCACGAAAAAACAGGAAAACCAATAGGCCAACCTATTGCAAATGAAGAAGAAATGCCTCAAAAAAGCTAAAATGAAGTTATTATATCATTGTTGTGGTTTTTAGATGATGAGATAAGTAATATTTTGATTTTTTGGGCAATAGTACTTTTCACTTGGCAAAATTTTTGACAAAACTGCATACTCAACAGTTTCGTAGCGCATCTAGTGTAAAAAAGCAGAAAAACGCTATGAAACTGTTGTAGCTACCTTTTCTGCTCCTTTTGGCCAGTTTTCAAGGAGTTAAAGGATGAGTTAAGAGCTGTAATTATTATGGAAGATTTATTGAAGGATGATTAAAATGTTTCACAAGGAAAGAACCAAGTTTTTGAAGAAGAAAAAGTTGAAATGGCAATGCTACAAAGGGCGCTACGAAACTGCTGTGTTTTCGTAGCGCCATAAATTACAACCTTTTGAACAAGTTTTGCAGTGGTTTTTGGATAGATGGAGGCTAGGGATAAGTGATGAGACATGTTAAGATAATATCCAACATCCAAGGACCACGAAATAAAGTTTAAATGATGTTCAGAATTTTCAAAGAAGGAAAATAATCTTATGCCTAAAAAACAGGGTTTGGTTTCCTGCTTTTGTGGAGGTCAGAACAGTGGTCATGAAGAACTGAAGCCCATCATTAAAATTAAAACATGTGATGATACACCTGGAAAATGATGTAATTTCAAATATATGAGGTTGTTAGGATAAGGTTATTAAAGATAGTAATGAAGAGTTTGAGTCCTAGTTGAAATAGGACTGTCAAGTAGGATAGGTGTCTGTTTCTCATAAATTTGATGTTTTATGGTTATGAAAGGTGTCAAGAGTTATAAATTCAATGTATCTAGCCTAAGATGAGATCATATCATGTTTTAAATGGTCTATTAAAGTCCATTGGGTCAAATTAGAAAAGGGTTGGACATTTTTGGAAAAAGTGGTGCTTCTTGTAAAAAGACTGTTTCAGCTAATACATAGAGCTTCTACTTGACCAAATTGATATTCAGAAGGGATTTTTAGTGTTTTCCTATTATATCAGTGTTTCTTATATATCTTATTTACAGTGGTGTTCATCTATATTACTCAGAACCCATCTTTAGATGCTCTGAATTCCTTTATAGGTGAACTGACTGTGTTTTTACATGTTCATGTGTGTGTGACCTATGACTTAAAACTCTAATATGCCTCAACTTCCATGTTAATTAGATTCACTGATTTACTGAACTGTGTTGACTCCATAAGCCCAATGTATACATGCTGATATTATTTTCAATCTACATGGTTAGAAATTGTTATCTGAGCATACTACTTTTATAAAGCTTTGGATTGATTGATATATATAGTAACAATATAACTTTTCTTCACCTGAGATTCTTAGTGTATTTCAATGAGTTTTATGTCCTATCTTTGAAATATTTTTCTTCCATAGCCTTGATGTCTCATTACTTAGAATTGATGTATTACATGCTTTGACTTTCTTTGAACTTCAAGTTATTGGAATTATCCTAAATGTGTTACTCTTTCATTGAAATATATACAAGCCTCGGCTTCTACAAGGAGAGCCATTACTATCTTTATCCCTGTCATTGACTCCATAGCCCAATGGTAGCAAGCCTTCATCTTTTCAACCTACAAACATACAAAATCAAGACACAAACAATAGATTTAGCCATCTATTTACATATTTATTCAATATCATTAACCCTTGAGAGAGCCCTCTCAGACTGAGGAGGCTAAGCCTCAGTCACAAGATTGGTTTGAAATAGTTACACTAAAGTTGTCTGATCAACAACCAATCAGGTACGATTTTGGTGATAAAAGTGCCTATTAACAACTTCCATCACTGGCTGGTAATTAGGTGACTTTCTTGCATGTTCAACTTCAGCTCACATATTCGCATGCTTGAAATTGTACTTGTTTAGGTCAAGATGGAGCACAAGACCTTGGGTTTTTTCTGATAAGATCCAGGCTGTTGGATATTGTGGTTTATCATGACTTATTGCATGACTCTTTTGATTGGATGGCTGCGACCATACCTGAGTATATTTGTTGATCCTTACTATTGGATGGCTGCGTCCATACCTCGGATCTCAGTTTTTATATACTCTGTTATGGATGGCTGCGCCCATGCTACCTGTTCATGTATCAGATAAATCATTTGTATTTGTACTTGCAGGTCTTCTAACAGTGGTTTTTTGTTCAAACGTGTTCTCGTAAAGCATTTCACCCCTCCCTCTCTCTTGGACCTCATGCTTTAGGGGGCATATGTTACACAACATTTTGTCACCACCCCTACAATCCCCATCCTACACATTGGAGGATCATTTATGTGACTAATAAGAAGTGTCATGCCTTGCAAAGACCATCATTGCATCCCTTGCCATGAGGAAAAAATTCCTTCTGTTGACAATTCCTTGAGCAGACCATCAGAAACACATGTTTCTGGGTTGGCGCAAGTAGACCGTTATGCCCTCGTGCCAATGAGGAAGATTAACATTGGGCCCTGCCCATTGGCACTCTGTCCTAGTGAGCTACCCATGCCAAGAGGATTTTGGAATGTTTTTTAAAAATAGAGGTGAAGTTTCCATGCTAACAAATTCGTGGGCGAGTCAGCCTGGGCGGTTCGACTAAATAACCACGACCACCCTCATTTGTCCTCTTGTTTCCATATTTTGGGGAAACCTCCCAAAGGATAAGGCCTCCCTTCCACCATTGTAGGGATCCCAACCTCTTCCTCTCCCTCTATAAATAAATCTATCTCCCTTTGATACACTAGTTGAACAATTATAGCAGAATATCTGAAGAGAATTGTTGAACATCTTGTTGGTGAGATAGAGTAGAAAGAGACCTTTGTTGAGAGAGATCTTAGGCTTGTGTCCTCACCTTTGTTTCGGGGAAAATCACCCTAGAGGTTCATTGGGTTACAACCTCCACAGAGCAGAGGCATGCTACTTAAGAAGGACTCACACAACCATACATGTTCATGAAAAACTAAATAGAGCAGATCGAGGAACTTACCCGTAGGTCCTACGGTTGAAGTAGATCCCGCAGGGTCCAAACCCCCAGCAACTGTCCTTCCTTCTTAACCTGAAATACAAGAAGAAACAAGCACGAAGAACTGGTTGTACAACATATATCTACTCTAAATGTTAGTGAAATCCATAAGAAACATTAGATAAACCATCATAAATGCTTAAATAATAATATTCTCATATATGCAAGCGGACACTAACACGTATATTTCGGGAACAAGATGGTACTTCTGTATTATAAATATCATGTACAAAAATAACGAGTGGAGAGATCACCTGAATCCTTCCACGATCTTCGAGCAGGCCGTCGTCCGGATCCGTCCCACCCTTTCCTCGCTAAGATTCTTTCCAAACTGGTGCATACGAGATGACATATAGGAAGATGAGCATCTCCAGGAAACAAGGGTTTCCTGTAATGAACTGGGAAAGTGCAGGAGGCACGGGGAATCAGACTTGGATAGGGAATACCAACAGAGTATAATATCAATAATTTCTCTCTCTCCCTTAGGCCATACACATGAGGGGATTTTATACTCCCTCAAAGTAGTTTCAACAGTTGGAAACAGTTGGCCACGTGCTGGGGTGGTTGAACTACCAGAGTAACCATCAACCCAGCCCAAAAATAGGGAATTTTTATATATTTTTTAATGATTTTAATGGCATACGCGGAAAAGTGTAGTTGGACTCGCGTATACACGCAGAAAAGTCTGGGCATAATCGCGTATGGGGATTTTTACACTGTTTTTTAGTGAATTTGTCCAAGTCTGTAGGAATGGGTGCCCAAAACCATAAAAGAAATCATGAATCATATGAAGGTGAGAAATGATGCTATAACAGATGCCCCCTAATATATGAGGTCAGAAGGGGTACATGATGGCCGAAATGTATTATGCACATAGAAAGAACTTCGCAAGGACAAGAGAGGACTTCACGAGATTTCAGCCTGCCAAAAACCAATGAAAGAAAACAGAGAGTCAACTCATGCTAAGGCGGGCATACCCATGCTCAGTCAAAAATACATCATATAGAAAGTACTGAATAGATCCAACATGTATACAAGTATAGCTGAACTGAAAGTACACAATGAATCATCTGAGCCTGGCCCGGAAATGTAAATCTGAATCAATGTCCAAGTATCACATATAGAAAGCTGATCAAGGATGGTGCAACTAGATGTCTGATCATATAAGTAACTGAATCTCCAAGTACCAAATCATAAGAGGTGGAACAAACGGTACAATCACGCAACTCAGGAGCCAACATATAGGATGCTACTGTACTGACACTGCAACATATAAGGGTGAACGGCATCACTGGCAGAAACTGAATGGACTGTCAAAAGTGAACCGAGAAATGCTGATGCAACCCGAGGTCTTCATCGATCACTATGGCACAATTCTACACAATGGGAATAAATGAGCTGAATTCGACCATGTGAGAAATCGTTGGATTACCGGTCAATGATGTATACCGTTAACCAACGCGAGACAACCCACCAATAATGAAAATGAGTGTCAAGGTGCCCCAGTACAATCTAACAAGTGCGAATGAATGAGTTAAAGTCGAACACTTGAAAGAATCTACCAATCAGGAGGCAATGATGAATCCCCACTGTCGATAGCGAAGAGTCTGCCACTGATGACTGCAAACCCTAAGGTACTGACAAAAAGACTCTAGACCTTATTCCCAGAGCAATGAGTCGAAGTCGATGGGAAAATATCTGCTGGAAGGAAGGCATTAAGGCATCCCACATCGGTCCAGCGCGAGTGTAACCCGCAGGCCAAGATTTGGAAGGAATCGGACGAAGTAGAGTGATGGAACCAAAACCGAAGTACGTTTCCGACGTGCACAAGATGAAGCTAGCGCACGAAAGAAACCCTCTGAACCAACCAATAATGAAAGCTGACGCAGAGGCGAGAAATCCACCGATAGGGTCAAATGGAAATCCAGGTACTGCACGAATCCCAAGTGTGATAATGTGTGCTGACGTCGAACACAGGGGAAACCACTCGGTCAAAGACCCATGATGATGATCAAATGCTGAGCACGAGGTCACCTATCAATAATGAAAATAGGCCCAAGGTGCGGCTCTAGGCTTGCTCTCAGAGCAATGTGTCGTGGTCGATAAGAGACAAACCCGCCGGCAAGAAGTCAATGGGGACCTTCTCAAACCAGCACGAGCAGAAGACCAAAACATCTGATGTGATAGAACATGATACTGACAAGACCGGGAAGGCCGACTGAATAGTGAGTCACGAGACACCGCAGAATGGCAAACTCGTTCGACTTCTTTCAGGCAAAAAGCACGACTCGTGATGACCATGGCCGGTAAAGTGACAACGTATAAGTGTTTGTTATGCGGAGGCGAGAGACAAACTCTCCATATGATTGGAAGAGATAACCAACGGGAGGAGGCTAAGCCAGTACAATGGTAAAAAGGTTGAACCTAGGTCAAAAACTGAAACCATCCCAAATGTAGGAAATATATATAAGTATATGTGCTTTGTTCAAGGGCAACAAATTGACTTTGTTCCCGCTCTTTTTGTTATATTTGATTTTTTTGTCTTTTTCATATAATAAGCCTGAAAAAGAATAAAAGAATGCTATGGTACAATGGATAGAACGAGTATCAAGAAAGCAGATGCACTAGTTCCTAGGATTGGAACAATCCTATGCTCAATGCAAGGTGGCGAAAACTGGTCAGTGATACTCAGAGGAACGTTCCATCCATGGGTACAAAGGTGTCAAGTCGTGATAGCTAAGTGCATGCGATGGTTAACTTGTACAGAAAGTCAAGGTCAAAAGTTGGCTTAAACATCGAGTCCAAATGAAGCCGGCTAAAGGCCAGGATAAACAAGTAGCCAATATGCAATGCAGTAATACAACTTAATGACACCAGGGAGCCTCTAGGGTAAAAGCCAGAAAAAATGATAGTGAAGAAGAAGAAGAATGAAGCTTCAACACATAAGTCATGGCGGGACTAAAGAGGACTCCCGAGCCTACATAAAACGCAGCATGGGCAACAAGTGATAGCGAGGAACTAACTAGGAAGCCCATGTAAAGGAAGGCTCTACCACCGAGTCATGATTAAATAATCGGCGAGTGAAATGGGTGTAATAGTCATGACCTGATGGGATCGACCCTATGGCAAGTGATCAGTATGGAGGCTAGTATGCAAGATGCAACGGAAAGTGATTTCCCTAACCTATATGCCAGTGAAGATCATATACCTGCCGTGACGAGTCGGTAATCATGGATCAAAAACCGGAAAAAATCTCAAAATCGTCAAAATGTACCTGAAAACATACCAAACTGGGCACTTCCAAGCTCCGAGTTATGCAGCTTAAGATAGATCGAAAAAATAAGCATAACAAATTTTTGCGAAAATTTTCAACTTTTTAGCCATAAATAGACAAATTACCTCATATTTGGTTCATTATTGCATTGCTGATTTGGAAAAAAGTGCTCTGGAGAAAAAAGCTTCTTTCGTCAAATCAGGAACAACCGACTGTCGAATCGCACCAAATTTGTCAGGTAGGCTCCTCAATCATCTTTGCAAATCATTTTGTTCGTTTGGAAATTAAAATTTAGTGATTTTCACCATTAAAACCCTTGCTAAAAAACACGGCCTTGCGCATACGCGGGTTTTTAATGGGAAAATCGCGTATACACGCGACTGTACAAAGAAAAAGTCGCGTATGCGCAGGTCCGAATCAAAAAAAGCATGGCTAATGCTTGATTTTTTGAAATTTGATAGGATGAAAATCTCATGGAGGGAGCGTGAACACAGCGCAATTGATCAAGAGGTCATGCAAGATCGAGCAGCACAAAATATTCTTCGAAATTGCGGATTGTTCAAATTTTTCAAAATGCCAAATATGAAAAGCAATGCTCGGTTGCTAGAAATGCTCGTCAATTACTGGGAACCAGACCAAGATTGTTTCATGATAGATCAGATGCCAGTACACATTGAAGTGGAAGACATATACTTTATTACTGGACTCTCCCGGAGAGGAGAACCAGTAGACTTGCACGGGAAGCCCCTGGGAGGGCTAACTGTGGAAGATTATGTCCACGTGTATTGCGTAGAGGGTTCCAAGAAAGTTGGAACTCAGATTGCTATTAAAGATTTACGGGATTTGCACATGAAAATCCTCCTTTTCACCATTGGCAGAGTGGCAGGATCTGCCTCCCTACATCAGGCGTCCAGGACGCAAATGAGCATAGCAGTAGAATTCTTGACTCATGTGTATGATTGGTGCACAGCCCTTTTACTGAACATGAAACAACAGTTGACCTCAATCCGCCAAGAAAAGACCAAACACTTTGGGTACGGTACTATTTTGATGACATTCTTCTTTGAGAAGATACCAGCATTGAGACCCAGAGTTATCTCTACCATCAGTAGCCCGCGGGACCCAAGAATTGCCCGTTGGGCGGACATGATGAAGAGATTAGGGGGAAGTGAAGTTCCCCGGACCACTTGGGACGATGAGTTCTTCCTTTGGTGGGGAGAACAAATCATCATAGTGGACGACTATCCCTATGCCGGGATGGACTTCCGTGGAGATCCAGATCTAGTTCTTCCACCAGGCACAACATGGGGTACAGTCGGTAAGTTTGCAATTTTTTTTTTGACTTATATAATTTTTTTTTGGATTTTTTCAAATATGTATGAAAAAATGAAAATAAACATGTTTTTGATTGGATTCATAATGACTGAAAATGTAAACACGATCATGATATAGATATTGGACCAGTGCGACCTGAGGGTTTCCCGCGCCACAAGCGTCGCAGGGGCGAAGCAGATACAGTGGATTCCGACAGGACTCTCCAGGCTGTGCAGAGGAACTTGGAGAGGTTAACCCGCCAAATACCTATGGCTACTGTGGAAGACCTGCCGGAAGCCATCCAGAGACGGGTGGTAGGAGTGCCCTGAGACTGGGTACGACTATTCCGCCGAGTTGCCACTGCGGTCACGTTCTATAGGAACATGACTTCTGGGCAGGGACCTCAGGAGTAGACAGATATTATGTATTAGATGACTGTATATTCTTTTTTGAGACTGAACATGATCGGGCATAAGCCCAAGTGTTGTATGACCTTATGGATCCAAATTTTTGTAAAGTTTTGAACACTCTGATGATATATATACAGCGATATTTGATGTGATGTGACAAATGTATCAAATGTATGATGTTTTTGATGATTAAATTTTATTGTATGGAATGATTAATATGCCAATCAATTGGTTGATTAGCTAATGAGTCTGCTAACCAATTGTCAGCTCGAGGAATATGAATGAAAGTTAAAAATTGAAATGATCTTTGTAACAAACGTACCCTCAAGAATAATCATAATAAAAATGGGTCACGAACCCGATAAGTATTGTTCAACTGCGACACCACCAGCTGAGAGTCCAAGAAAACTACCAACGAATCAACACCCAAAGATATTGCCTCCGAGAGTAGATAAAAAACTGCAGTGTATTCTGCTATATTATTGGAAGCAGGACCAATGCAGACCCCTCTTGATACTAACAGCTGACTGGAAGGATAATGAAGCACCCAAGCCGCGGAAGCTAAGTTCCGGGTGTGTCTACTAGCACCATCGGCGAAACCAAAATGACTCATGACATCCAACACAACCTGCCAAAGCAGATCAAAAACATCACCAACTCATCAAAGATTGAAAATCAACCAGATATGTACAAAACAAAAACTACTATATACAAAAGCAACATGCCAGGCCGAAGCCTAGGCATAATACTTCTTCAAATAGAGCCCATTTCGGGGCTCCGGCAACTCGTTCCCTTCGAAATCAACCAAGGTATATGCTCCTTTCTTAAGGACTTTCTTAACGATATAGGGGCCATACCACATAGACTTAAACTTTCCTGCCCCCAGGGCATCTTTTTCTTGGGCATAGACCAAAACAAGGTCACCTTCCGAAAAAACCCTAGGTTTGACCGCCTTATCGTACTGAGCTTTAACTCGGTTTTTATGCGCTTCATTCATCGTGGCGGCATCCCGACGCTGCTCATCGAGATGTTCCAGATGAAGGAGCCGTTCTTCAAGACTAGAAGTGTCAGGAAGAAGTTCAACAGCTAATTTAAGAGAAGGAATCTGGCATTCAATGGGAAATACGGATTCCAACCCGTGCACTAGCTGAAACGGAGTAAAGCCAGTTGCAGTTTTCACTGACGTCCTGTATGCCCAAAGTGCAGGATATAGCATAATATGCCAGTTGGATCTAACTTTATCAATTGTCCTTTGAAGAATTGTCTTCAAGGATTTATTCATGGCTTCCACTTGCCCATTGGCCTGAGGATAATATGGAGATGAATGCTCCTGCCGGAAACCCAATTTGAGAGCCAACTCGGCCATCATACTATTCTGAAAATGACTGCCATGGTCAGTGACAATCTCTCTAGGAATACCAAAATGAGCGATAACCTGGTTGAAAAGGAAAAGAGTTGCAGTCTCACCATCATTCCCAAAAGTAGGCATAGCCTCGACCCACTTCGTAAAGTAGTCTACTGCTACAATAATGTACTTGTGACCTTTAGCCGAAGGCGGGTTACAAGTAGTATAATCAATACCCCACTTTGTAAAGGGACCGACAGTAATGACTGGAAAAAGCGGAGTTGGATGAGCGCGCATTTTTCGAGTATAGACTTGACACGGATGACACTTTTTGACCGATTCGATACAATCCTTGAAAATCGAGGGCCAAAAGTACCCAGCACGCAAGATTTTTTGGGCTGTAGCAAGCCCAGATAAATGACCCCCACAAGCTCCACTGTGGGAATCATTCAGCACAGCCTCAGCTTCTTTGAGAGTTAAGCAGCGTCTTAGGATTGAATCAACCCCTCGACGGTATAAAGCATCACCAATAATCAAATAATTCTTGGCCAAGTGACGCAACTTACGACGCTCATCTTTCGAAAAAGTAGAGGGAAACTTCGCAGTCTGGAAATACACAATGATATCTTCGTACCAAGGATCTTGTGAAGAGATAAGAAACAAATGTTCATCCGGAAAAGATTCATCATAGATCATCTCTTCCCCACAGGGCAACTCGGAGATCAATTCCGCAAAAACCAATGATTTCTTGGACTTGGCAGACATGAACTCAAGATCAAATTCCTGTAGAATCACAATCCATCTATTTTATTTTCCCCCAATCACTCGCCTACTGAGGACAAATTGAAATGGATTGGCAGCTGCCAAAACATAAGTTTTGTGAAGAATAATGTAATGTCGGAGTCACTGCACAGCATGAACTGCTGCTAAGGCTAACTTTTCTATCGGAGTGTACCGGAGTTCAGGTCCTACCAAGCCTCGACTAAGGTAGTAAATAACATGCTCTGCAAGAGCATCATCCTCCTGAACCAGAACCATACCAATGGTAGATTCTGGTGCTACCAGATACAAGAGGAAATCCCTGCTATAATCAGGTGGACTCAATAAAGGAGCAGAGGTCAATGCTTTCTTCAAAGCATCGAATGAGCGTTGAGCGTAGTCGTCCCAAAGAAAAGGAACTCCTTTTTTCAACAATCTCATAAATCCCTTTGTAACTTCAGCATAATTTACGATAAATCTCCGAAGAAAATTAGACTTCCCTTGTAGACTTTGAAGCTGACGAATTGAGGACGGGGGAGGCAACTGAAGTATTGCCTCAACCTTGAAGGGATCTACCCTTATCCCTTCCCTAGACACTATGAATCCCAATAGCCGACCGGACGTAACCATGAAAACGCACTTGTTCGGATTCAATCTAATCTTATAGAACTGACATCGTTCAAATATTTGCCAGAGGTGACCAGGATGATCCATCCTCTTTCGAGAATGAGCAGCTAAATCATCTAAGTATGCCTCAATAATCTTTTTGATGTCGTGAAAGGCATATGACATGGCCCGCTGAAAGGTAGCCCCAGCATTTTTAAGACCAAAAGGCATCTTCTTGTATGCAAACGTACCCCAGGGACAAATAAAAGCAGTCTTATGTTGATCTTCAGGACGGATAGTAATCTGATTATATCCGGAGAAACCGTCCATGAAGGAGAAAATCTCATTACCGGCACATTCGTCAATGATCTGATCGATAAATGGTGTGGGGTAATTATCTTTAGGACATGCTTTATTTAGGTCTCTGAAATCAATGCACACTCTAATCGTTCCTTGCTTTTTATCTATGGGAACGGGATTTGAAACCCATTTAGTCAAAGGAACAGGGAAAATGAATCCTGCCTTAAGCAGCTTCTCAACTTCAGCTTTGATAGCTGCTGCCTTCCTAGGATTGACCGGACGAATTTTTTGCCTCACCGGCTTAGCGTTTTCATAGGTCTTGATCTCATGCTGGACAATAGATGGGTCTATGCCAGGAATTTCCTCATAAGACCAAGTGAATACATCCCTATACTCTTTAAAGAGCTCAGTGTAAATTTGAATCTCTTCACGGGAACATTCAGCTCCGATGAAGACATTCTTGATAATATTGGGATCCCTGGAAATGTTCACCGAGATAGTAGGAGAAATCACAGCCATGTTCCCTTCAACATAAACCTGTGTTGGTGCTAAAGGGTTCAAGACTGGGTGGACAGGACCAGGAGACTGAGGACTTGGAAAACTTGTTTCAACTTCGCTCAAGTCAGGTAAAAAGTAAGACCGATGATGCAATTCATCCCATGGTCTATCTATAATAGTCATGGCTTCCAGGATGGCCTCTTCAGATGGAAGAGTGGTATCAAGGAAATCCTGGGCAGAAGAAGAACTAAGTGTCCAAGCCGGAGCCACATCTCCATCCAAATCTTCCGGTGAAAGAGGAGCTGGAATGGATTCTGTAGAGTCAACAACAGACTGATAGGCAATCTCAGCTGCAGAAATTGGAAATGCCATTCCAACCACTTGACCTTCCGCTAATGTGACAGTAGGGGAAGGTAAGGTCCAAGGGTCTGAAAAATAATGAGTTCTGAAGAACTCTCTTCGAAGAGGAGCCTTGGAGGATGAAATAGCATTAATATGAACCGTAGGAGGAGGAATATCAAAAGTACCCATCAAGGAAGAATACATTCCAACTCCTAAATTCTCAACAGGCGCCTTAGTATTATCCAACTTAGGAATAGATGAGTCAGTAGACGCATTCGGGTCTACAGGAGGACAGTCCAGTTGATCCACTATAACAATCCTCCCTTCGTGGGGGAAACATATAATGCGAAATAATGAGGATGCAATGGCATCCATCTCATAAATCCAGTTTCTCCCCAACAGAAGGTTGTAGTCCAAGCTTGCATCTACTACCTCAACCTCTATATTGACAGTTTTTCCCCCAACACAGATGGGCAAAGCTGGGACAATCCCATGGGGTCTGTGAGAATGACCATCGAACGCAGTCAGAACAGTGCTAGATGGAACAGCTTTGGGAGATCCAAGTGTCTTCCAGCATGCGAGAGACATCATGCATGTGGAAGTGCCCTCATCAACAACCGTCTGAAAGATGTTACACTTCTGGTACGATGATTTAATATGAAAGGCCATGTGATGAGGAAGTCTCTTCTTAAAATTAGTCATATCAAAAGTGATCAGAACAGAATTTTTTGGATCAATAGCCCCAATGGTAGTGAGCAAAGCACTACGCTGAGCCGGAAAAGACTGGAGTACCTCTAAAGCTGACATAGCACAAGGACTCTGCGCTAGATCTTCTACAATCGAGTAGTTCTGGGAAGCCCTAGCATTTGTATTAATCGTTGATCGCTTAGAAGATGCTTTGGGCATCCGAGGCATAGACTCAACAGTAGGCTTCGTGATGTGAAGCGGCTCAGTAGCATCAGGAACATCCTTAGCTTTCGAAGACTCTTCTCCGCCATAATCACGGGATCTCGTAGCAATATTCGCGTGAGCACTCATCATGAAAATGTTCGATGGAATTTCCCCTTCCTGGGTGCCTCTAGAGGAAGCCCCAGGATTTTGGTTCGCGCCAACAACTAATTGTTGCCCTTCGGGAAAATGGTTTGTTAACACAGCCTGGGAACTAGAAGAACCCTGCTGGGCTAACAAGCGCTGCGCATCCTGAATTTTAGGGCAAAGGTGCGTCAGATGGTCTCCAGCACATAGCTTGCATGGAAACTTCACTTTCTTTTTCTCCTTTTGACCCTCACCAACATGCTCGTTGGTTTTATTTGCATTACCCTTCCCGTTCTTGCCCTTCTTCTTGTTATTTCGTCCCTTCTTCTTCCCATCGGATTGTTGATTTCCTTTGGGATCAGAAGCTTGGATAGCATTTATGGACAAAGACTGTGAAGGTGATGACTCAGTAGGCACAGCCTGACCAGAAGGAGCAGATTGTAAAGACAACTGCTGCAATTGAGAAAGCAGGCTGGCTGCACCACTATTGATCGATCCAACCAGTCCGCCGCCATGAGGACCGGGCTTAGTTTTTGACAAATCTAATTTGGAGCGAGGAGCATTGGGCAGATACTTGTGAAGGACCCTAGACTAAGAATATATCAACTCTAGCTGTTGGGCCCTAAAAATGGCCTGCTCCTTGGAAAATACCCCTGAGAGGGATACGTCTTTCGAAATATCTGACTGCAGGGATTTGAGAAACCATTCCAAAAGGAATTCACCTGGAATATGAGCTTTAATAAGCCTCTTCCTTCTCCTCCATTTCTGAATGTGATCAGAAATGTGGGTTGCTTCATCCTGCTTAAAATTGGCTAGGAGTTCAGTCCCAGCGTCATATCGGACAGGCAACTGAAAATGGTTCTAAAATGTAACAGCCAGTTCTCCAAATGTAGAAAAACTGCCCCCAGTTAGCTCAATATACCATTTGGCGGCGTTTCCAGATAGGGTGCGTTGAAATAATCTCAACCTAATCAAATCATCGATCAGGGAGTTCGAAGAACACCATAAATGGAAAGTGGTAATGTGGTCAGCCGGATCTTCTCCATTCTTACCTTCAAACTTTGGAATGTCTGAAGGAAGTTTGGTGGGAACCGGAGGCCACCCCTGACCATAACGAATCGGATCATTAGTCAACTTCGACAGATCTAGCAAGTTTAACGTTGCCAGAAAAGGTAAGCGAGGTGGAGCCTGAGGATTCCATCCTTGATGGGATGGATTCCCAACATTCTGAAAAGAATAGCCTAGATTTGATGAGGCACCAGGTTGCCAGAAAGGACTCGTAGAAAAATGAGAAGAACCTCCTCCCAACGCAGAGTTACCAAAGCCCAGACCAGTTCCCCCCGCTGAAGTATGAAATGGAGAGGAGAGCCCATGATAGGGGTTTCAGGCATTAGAAAGAGGAGAAAAGGTCTGATAAGTACTCGACGAAGGGAAAGAAGTATTCCCTTGATGACCTGCGTAAAACTGATTCCCTGCCCTCACTGTAGTGAACACAGGGTTCCACCCTGTAAAAGTAGTCTAACTTTGCCCCCCAGACCAAGGGTTAAAACTATGGTTCTGGGAAGTCAACGGAAAGGACCTTAAAGAAGGATTGGAACTAGGAATGTGCCCAGTTCCAAAGGGGAAACCCTGAAAAGAAGCTGATCCACTAGCCATGGAAGACATGGGTGTAGATCCAGCTGCAACAGCGGAAAAGGAAAAAGAGGGATTCCCACTAGTGGGCATCCCTGAACAGAAAGGACCAGAATGAGAAGCATGTGCTTGGGTGAAACCAGAGCTAAACACAGTAGCACTATAAGCAATCGAAGATAAAGCAATAGTGCCCCCTCCTTCAACAGAAGCAGGGGTCTGAATGCCTGTAGCACTCACGGCAGAAGCCGCGTTCCCAGTTGTGGCCATCGAAAGGTATGAATGATACAGAAGATCTTCCGGTCTCTCTGACTCAGGTCTGATGTACTGAACAACGAACGGATAATCAGGAGGAAGAGGAGATGGACCTGACGTAGGAGGTTCAGGTACTTCTTCGATTTGAAAATCTTCTTCCTGAGGAAATAAAACTCACGAGGTGAGCAGAACGCTCCTCTCGGAACCGACACTAGAATCAGCTATGAAACCTTCAGACCTTTGTGGAGGATCTCTCTCCACTACGTCAGACGTCACAGGGTGGTAACCACCTGCTAAATCACTCCTACGCCTTCTCGAAGAAGGCTCTGGACTCTCGGGAGATAACCCCCGGATTCTCCTCGATCGACGAGGCGCTTGATCAGCCACTTTTATAGATTTTAAATTAGACTTCAAAAAAGTGAAAAGATAGGCAAGCTAGGAGCAAAGATCACTCACTATAAGAAAAATCCCTAAGATACAATCAAGCAAACAGCCTTCAAGTATTTCCGCTCCGGGTGATGAGGACCAGACACCAAAATACAGGAAAGCGAAATATAGGACCTCTCGAAAGTAGTCTGGGGTAATTACGGCCCAGAACAACTAGCGAAGGTATCAGAAACAGTTACGCCGACCTCCAAACGATAGCCTTTGCCGGCTCAAGCACCCAAGCTTCGCAAGGGCACCCCCCAGAAGTACTGCTAAAAGTGATGCGACGTCTGCCTTGGGTACCACGGGTATTCCCCCCCCACAGTCACCTGTGTGGAACCTAGGAGTGGCAACTATGGGCACCAATCCGTGTCAGAAGCCGGGCGGAATGGTCTTGAGGTCAGATTCAGCTAATCAGAGAGGGGGTATCCCTCTTCTCAGCCTTCACTTCCCCTCGCGCTTGACTCTCTGGAGGAGAGCTTTCCCGGTCCACCTAACGGAGTTGGATTTCACTCAATTAATCAACTTCTATGTTTTGTTTGAGCGGCCTTGGAGAGTTAACGCTCCACTCACCTAATCCAAGGCCCTACAACCTAGCTAGTTGGTGTATGACACTTAGAAAACTTGCTAGTTGATTTTAAATTATATCGCTTATTTTAATGGGCTGTTATGTTAAGTCACAAGGATGCGGAAATGAAACTTATGATGTTTTGACGCTGAAAGAAATTAATAAAAACAAAATTACATGCAAATGCAGTTATTGTCTTTCGATGAAAAGCAACTTCTACACGGGTTCTACGAGATTAAAAATTGTATTTTTTCTTTTCAGATAGCAAACTCACACTCACAAAAACTATGAAAGTGACTAAATGTTTATATGCACCTAATGCAAATCACTACAAGCATGCAAATCCTAAGATGAAAAATCTCCTAAAGCAGAGTGAAATTTCCAAAAAGTCCTTCAGTTTTAACTCTTCTTGGTTGCCCAGAAAGCTAGTTCCCGAAATCAAGAACTCTTAATATGAAGACACCAAAAACGTTTAAAAAACAAGAGGAAGAAATTAATGACAACTCCCTTCCAATTATCAAGCCAAAATCCAAAGGCAAGAAACTTCAACCAAGCTCCAAAATACACAAAGAAACGAAAACAAAAATGCAAAAACAAAAGCAAACAACAAAGCAAAATGTTTTTTGAGCTTTTGTGTTTTATAAAAGAGTTCGAAAAGACCAAGTAAAACTATAACATTCCAAGCCAATCAATACTGAATTTCAAGCAAATACTTCCAAAAATGCTGCAATCTTATAAGGCTAACTAGTAGCAAGATCAATACCAGCAAAAGAAGACAAGAAAACTCAGCCACTCAGCCTAAAATAATAGTACAACCTTGCCGCAAACGAAAACTCCAAAGAACCAAGAAAGACTCTTCAAAAGCTACAACAAGACCTAGCCAATTGAACTCAAGAAAACCAATCAAAAAATGGGCAAAAATCGTAGTGCCAAGCAAAACACAAAGGTAGGAAAGAGTAAATGAGCAGGAGCTCTCTGTTCTGATGACGTAGAACAGCCAAGAATGCCCAGAAAGTGATCTTGGTACTCAAACCAGAAGTGCCAGCACAAGAAACAACACTTTGCCAAAAAGACTAGTTTTCAATCAAACGAAAGAGAGAAAAGACCAAAGACCACCTTCTTCACAATCTAGAGAGTACTAAGACACTGCAGGAACATGTCTCCACAGACAGAAAGGACTAAAAAGCCAAAGAATCCAAAATTTCAAAATCTTCCTAGGTATACGCTACTTCACAGTTTAGAAACAAGCGTGCATACGTGACTGTGCTAAAGGAAACGTATACGCGAGTCCCTTTAGATAAACTTGCGTGTATATGCGACTGCGTGCAGAAAAAAGCGCGTATACAAAGGTAAATAATGAAAAAAACAAAAAGGACAAGACTGGATAAGAAACCAGGACTTCAAACTGACTGAGAAAAAATAAAATGGACTGCAAATGAAAGTTAAAATTGTTGGCACCCTATCAAACAGCTGAAACCACCCAACAGGGGAGTCACAAGAATGTGATCCCCAGCGGAGTCGCCAGTTCTGTTTCGGGGAAAATCGCCCTAGAAGTTTGTTGGGCTTAAACCTCCACAGAGCAGGGGCATGCTACTTAAGAAAGACTCACACAACCATACATGTTCATGAAAAACTAAATAGAGTAGAACGAGGAAGTTACCCGTAGGTCCTACGGTTGAAGCAGATCCCGCGGGGTCCAAACCCCCAGCAACCCTTCCTCCTTCTTAACCTGAAAAACAAGAAGAAACAAGCACAAAGAACTGGTTGTACGGCATATATCTACTCTAAATGTTAGTGAAATCCATATGAAACATTAGATTAACCATAACAAATGCTTAAATAACGATATTCTCATGTATGCAAGCAGACACTAACACGTATATTTTGGGAACAAGATGGTTCTTCGTGACCCATAAATAACTAGGTTGTATTGCTCACTGTGGAGAATCACCTAAATCACTCACGATCTGGTGACCGTCGTGGGATCGTCCCACCTTGCCTGCTTTAAGATTCCTTCCCAGAAGGCTTGGTGCATACGAGATGACATATAAAGGAATGAGCATCTTCAAGAAACGAAGGTTTCTTGAAATGAACTGGGAAGTGCAGGAGGCACGGGAATGCAGACTTGGATAGGGAATACCAATAGAGTATAATATCAATAATTCTCTCTCCCTTAGGCCATGCACATGGGGGGCTTTTATATTCCCTGAAAGTAGTTTCAACAGTTGGAAATAGTTGGCCATGTGCTGGGGTGGTTGAACTACCTGAGTAACCATCAACCTAGCTAAAAAATAGGGAATTTTTATATATTTTTTAATGATTTTAATGGCATACGCGGAAAAGTGCAGTTGGACTCGCGTATACATGCGGAAAAGTCTGGGCATAATCGCGTATGGGGATTTTTACACTGTTTTTTAGTGAATTTTTCCAAGTCTGTAGGAATGGGTGCCCAAAGCCATAAAAGAAATCATGAATCATATGAAGATGAGAAATGATGCTATAACAAGCCATTACTACATTCTTGGGTGATCCTCCTTCCTCCCATCTTCCCATCTTCCAGTCCGATGAAGATATTATGGAATCCATGACCAACCCCGACTTTCCGTGGGATGATATGCACCATCACGCATACTTCCTCCCACAGTAGTCCCATGACCAGTATGCTGTGGAAACTAAAGACTTCATTCCCAATGCAGTCGATTGGTTAAAAAATCCCATCCCTACACCTGATGCTTTCGAAGAAGGAAACATGGCCAATATCTCTCCTACCATTAAAATTGACATTTCGGTCAAACCAGGAATCGAAGAATATATCACCTTGGGCGCCGAATGCACCCCGGAAGAAATCGAGGCTTACACTAAGCTTTTCAAAGAATTCCACGATATTTTCACCTGGTCCTACTATGAAATGCCCAAACTCAATCCCACCATCGTCGAACATCATATCGATACATGGCCCGATGCCAACCCAGTCCGTAAAAAATTGAGACCCATTAATCCTTCCAGACGTGATGCTATCAAAGCCGAAATCGACAAGCTCAAGCAAGCTGGTTTCATTTATCCCATTGAATACACCACTTGGGTGTACAACCTAGTTCCCATCCTCAAGAAACAAGGCACCATCCGTGTCTGCACGGACTTTCGCGACTTGAACAAAGCTTGTCCCAAAAAAAACTTCCCCACACCATTTATTGACCAAATCATTGATGAGTGTGCGGGGCATGAGGTTCTATCCTTTATGGATGGTTTCTCCGGATACAACCAAATCGTTATCCGTCCTGCTGATCAACTTAAAACCGCGTTCATCAGTCCGTGGGGAACTTTCGCTTACCGGGTCATGCCATTTGGCCTTAAAAACGTCGGCGCCACTTTTCAACGGGCCATGTCTTATTGTTTCCATGACTTAGCTCATATTATCCTTGCTTATTTAGACGACCTCACTGCGTGTTCTAAGCATCTGGCGCAGCACCTCCATGATCTACGTACAGTCTTTCTCCGATGTCGCAAGTATAATATCCGCCTTAACCTGTTGAAATGTGTCTTCTGTGTTCCCACCGGCCGTCTCCTAGGCTTCATAGTGTCTAAGGACGGTATCACTCTTGACCCTTTGAAAGTTCAAGCCATTCTTGAACTTCCTATTCCACGTACCTTAGGCCAGCTACAAAGTCTCCAAGGCAAAGCTAATTTTCTTCGTTGGTTCGTTCCTGACGATGCCACCACCGCACATGGGTTCCTTAGACTCCTCCGATCTAACATCCCATTTATATGGGATACCTATGCTCATGAGTCTTTCGATTCCCTCAAGCAGGCTCTCACATCCGCTCCCTTGATCCACCCTCCCGACTTTGATAGGGACTTCATCCTGTACATCTCCGCTTCCACCTATTCGGTCACTGGAGTTCTTATCCAGGAAGATGAAAATGGTATCGAGCATGTGATCTACTACGTCAGTAAGAACCTCGTAGGGCCTCCTGTTTCCTACTCACATGAAGAAAAACTAGCACTCGTTGTCGTGTTCTCGATCCAAAAATTTCGTCATTACATCCTCATGCGTTCCACCAAGGTCGTGACTAATTCCAACCCAATGGCTTTCCTATTGAGTCGCCGCATCCTCACTGGGAAGTACGCCCGTTGGGTCGTCATCCTTCAAGAATTCGACCTCGAATTTGTCACACCAACAAGTAAGAAAGGTTTAGCCCTTGCTGAACTCATTTCTGAATTACCTACTGGAACACAGGATCCCCCAGTTAATGATTATTTTCCAGATGAGCACTTATTCGCCATTACTTCGGACGATCCTTGGTACGGCGATATCCTCACTTACTTGCGAACCCAAAAGTTCTCTCTTCACCTTGATCGTGACGCTCAATGACGTATCCGACACCAGGCTCCCCGCTATATTCTTATCGGTGACGACCTCTATCATCGCGGTATAGATACTGTCCTTCGTCGTTGTCTCACACACGCTGAAGCTGAACAGGTCCTCAATGCCTGCCATAACGGCGCTTGCGGTGGCCACCTCTCTGGTCTTGCTACTGCCCAGAAAGTCATGCGCGCTGGGTATTTTTGGCCTTCCCTCTTCAGTGATTGCATTGAGGCAATCAAACACTGTTCCAATTGCCAACATTTTGCCCCTAAGGCGCGAGCTCCTCCAACTCCCCTCCATCCTATCGTCACAACTGGTCCCTTTTGTAAATGGGCCATCGAATTTATGGAGTGTCGCCCGCCATCCGCTGGTAACGATAAATATATCATCGTGGCGGTCGACTATTTCACAAAATGGGCCGAGGCGATACCAACATTTAACAACACGACAGCTACCGCAGCCCTCTTTTTCTTTAACCATGTTATCGCTCGATTCAGGGTTCCCAAAAAACTGGTCTCTGACCAGGGCCGACATTTTGAAGATGAGATATGGCGTGAGCTATCCTCACTGTTGGGTTTTGAGCACCAATATTCCTCCTCCTATTACCCCCAAGGTAATGGCCAAGTTGAAGCAGTCAACAAAATCCTCAAGACTATGCTTCAATGAATGGTGAATAAGCACAAAACCAACTGGCATCTTATGCTCTTCCCTGCTTTGTGGGCCTAGCGAACTTCTGTTAAAACCGCCACCGGGTTTAGTCCTTTCCACCTCATTTTTGGAGAGGAGGCAGTCTTACCGATCGAGTGTGAAATCCCTTCCCTTCATCTGGCCGTTGAACTTCTCCCTAATACCCAACCTCTAGAACAATGAATTATCATGCTTGAGCGCGCCCCCGAAGACCGTCGTGTTGCATTGCAAACCCTTGAAGCGGCTAAGAAACGCACCAAAGCTCAGTATGACCGAAAATTCCACCCTCGTACTTTTCACGAAGGCGACCGTGTTCTAATATATGACCAGGCCCATGATTTTCTTGGTCATGGGAAGTTTGACTCATTATGGCTAGGCCCTTACATCATCAGTAAGGATCTCGGTAAGGGGGCATACCTCTTAGAGGACTTCGAAGGCAACCCCCTTCCTAATCCTGTGATACAAACTTTCAGACTGATATACCCCTTCGCATTTCCTTAAAGAAATGTTTTTATTGGATTTAGTGCTTGACATCTTTTTTCATTTTCATGCTGATGCTTCATCGGGACATACTTTTTCCAGGGAGAGGTCACTTCACCTCCCCCCAAAATATTTCTTCACTTACAACACTTGTACTTAGGGCACCACTTTACCTCCATACTTGTCTTTGTTCGTGTCGATTTTCGTCATGAGATACCATCTTGTACTCATGTTTTCATGGTCCCCCATGGGACCTTTTCTGTGTGGCAGCACCATCGAGTCGCCCTTGTTTAGAGCATCCAATTTGAGTCATCATCACATTCATGGAGTCTATCCCGAGTCCCTTTGTACCCCGCTATAGTCCTCCCTCCTCCATTGCTTGGTCTCTCTCTTGTGTCGCACATTATGGCCTTAGGTCCTTGTCCCTATCACCCATGATATTGTTTGATCGTACCAATATATTCACTTCACCTTTATGCTGGTGTTTTATCGTCCATTCGCTACTCAGTCCCATCCATTCCACCATCATCATGGGTATTAGTCTGTCCGTCGCTCTACTATTTTCTCTCATGCCTTAGTTGGGGATCTCTCATTGCCTCACCTATGGCGGACCTCCTTCTGTCGACATCAGCTCCTTCATTCCAGAAGACAGGTCTAGAGGGCGGTGTACCTTGGTTCCAGCTTCCACTCTTGTTCGGTGCCTCGGATCAGGCAAATGGATTTCTCATTACCCTTTAACTTGATTGTTTCTCCACTCCAGCTCCTTTTAGCATGATCAAATTCCGTATACTTGATGGTCGAGTGATGCAGCATCAGATATTGGTGATTCTCGGGTGTGTGTGAGATGTCTCAACCCTCATGAGGGGGTGGCCCTGCAGGTAGCCCCCCACATGCCCGGATGACCTCTTCATTCTAGCCTTTGATGCAGCTCCATATATTTGATGATGTCGGCCTTAGCCGCTTGCAGCGCCTCTTTGATTTGCATGTATCAGTCAGATTTTGTGAGCCCTTCCCCGCTTATAGGGGGCATTTGGGTTGTATTTGTATCTCATGTACTCAGATATTATTGTATAATTCCTGGCTGTTATCCCAGGCACAGCATGTATGTGGGATCCCTCATTGTATTTTTATCTGGCTCATGTTTATGCCGGCTGTACTTTATGGTTCGGTCCCTTGTTTACTGGACACACTATTCTTTTTTACTTTGTCTCGGCGGGCATAGGTATGCCTCCCCCGCCGCCTTTAGCACAGGTACCCTCTCATAAAAAAAGACTTGTTGCACCTATAAGTCTCGTCTCCTCAGGGTCTAGTTATTCAGCACATTAGTCTACCTTACATCTCTCTCTTCGACTTCCCTTTTGATGTCTGGTGATTGAGTTCTTACAACGTACTTCGGTCATACGATTTGCTCCTAACACTCGCACGCTGGGGGGAAAGCTGTTACACCATTTTTTGGTCATCTAACCTACTATCATTAGATGGACCCAAGTACACCATGTAAGACCAATTTTACCCTAAGTAAAATTGCTTTCACTATGTAAAATAACTTAATAAAACACATTTATTAGGTTGTTTATGGTCTAAACGGGAAACCCCAAAAGGAAATATTAAACAAACCTATATTTGTTTGATTTTCCTCAAGGAATAATTAATTAAACAATAATTTAATTATTATTCCTGGTCATGTTTAACCCAAAACAAAGAAATTAATTAGATAAATCTTTATTTATCTTATTATTTTCTAGGAATAACTATTTAAATCTTATTTAAATAATATTCCTTGTTAAATATGACTAAATCACCCATAAATAATTAAATAAATCATTATTTATTTGATTATCCTTCAACCACTTCCTTAAACTGATAAATAAATCATTTATTTATTTATTATTCACAAATAAAAGGATTTGACCCAAGTCAAATACTTTTTCCCTCCAACAAATATAATAAAATATTCCATAAAAGGTGGATCTAGATTTGGTTAATGTTATTTTAATCATGCACCAAGATCTAGAATGACCTAATATTTTGTTATAAATAGGAGGGTTTTTTCCTACCATTCTTCACCTTTTGTTGCCTATTAGATCACTCTCGATCTAGACTCTTGGTCTGACTTTGAGCCATTATCATTGTCATATTTTCCATTATCTGCTGTGTGAGCTCCCTTTGAGTTCTATCTTTGTCTGGGTTTTCTACACCAACAAGAGAGAGAAATGCTAGATCTGAAGTGTTGAGGACTTCCAAGAACCCATCCCATTGAGGAGAATTGGAAACACCTTCTTGTTTTCCTCTCAGGTGCCCTTAATACAAAAATTATTTCAAAAAACATTGTTCTTGTCTTGTCTATTGGATGTATGGAGAAAAACCTTGTTTTTACTGCCTAATGTCTCTTTATGCATAGATCTGGTTTTTTGCAGCACTTGTCTTGATCAATTAACTACAGATCTGAAGATATTGGTAGCCATATTTGATGTTAGGGCTATAAGTTATGTGTAGCTAAAGTGGTCTTTTTTCGTACACTTCGACAAAATATTCATACTAACAATCAGGAGGAAAACGACAACTTACCTGGGAAAATTGCGCTCCATTCGACCTGTCAGAGGAATTTTTTTCTATCCGCTGAATGTGCGTAATGCGACCTGGCGACCTTCTACTTATAAAAAGGTCGCACGTGTGGGCCATTAATGAGGTCGCGGGGTCACATTGTGCGGTGTTCTAAGAGATGTGCGACCTCGCGACCTTGCGACCTTGCGACCTCGGGGTCGTGAGGTCGCAAGGTCCCAGGGTCGCGGTTTTCCATAAATTCAAAAATGTGCGACTCAGCGACTTAACCCTCCTGGATCTTAACTTAACTTTTCTTTATGCTCAAGGGGCTCCAAAAAAAAAAATTTGAAGTGTGAATTTTTTGGAGGGTGTTGTACAGGCTAGAAAAAATGGCGATTCATTGGTCAAACTCAGAGTCTCTGCCGATGGTTTTCCTTGATGGGGGATGGAGGAGCCTTCACTAGCTATTATTTTCACCTTAAGGTCCCCACTACCTTGCTTTTGGCACCTTGCGAGGTTGCTTGGCCTTCTAGCTTGTTTGGGTGCTGGTTAACCGAGTTTCATTGCTTCAGGTTTCCGGACTGAAAGAGTTGGAGAACTTCAAGTAGCCAAAGGGTCCGGTACGATTATTTTGTCCTCATCGTGTTGCTCCACTGCTAGCAAACCTCTCGGTCCCGACGGAGTCACTGCCTAAGATTCATGAATGTTGCTCCGCTACCAGTGAGCCTGGTCATTACCCTGGCGGAGTCATCACACCACCTCTCTGCGCAGGAAGCCTTTCTCAATCCTTTACCCTTTATTGGTGTGCTATTGTACTTATTTTGAATGTGCCTAAGGCACTTATTTAGATGTGCTCATGGCACTTATTTGAGAGGGGAATTTTTTTTTTCTTGGGTGGATGAGAGATCCCGACTTATTTTACTTGTAGAGAGGTTGCTCTTGGTCTGATATGAGGACTTTGGTTTTTCTCGGATGTCTAGACGTCACCTGAAGTTAACTCTGTTCCCTTTCAATCTAGTCATCGCTGTATTGAACTTTCTTCTCGCAGACACCCTTTCAAACTCGCTAGGTGAGCTCCCCACGCTTGGTGGCTTGAGCTAGTTCATGTACTACCTTTGGGTGTCAATTAAAAGGAATATTTCACCACCTTTGTGTCTTTCAGGAAAGACTTCCCATCAGCATAGAACCTGGTACAATGTGCCAATTGCATGGCTCCGACAAGGCCTTCCGTCTTTTGAATTTTTTTTTTTTTTTAATTATATATATATATATATATATATATAAGTGAAACGAAAGCAGAAAATTATGGTACAGTGGTAGGATAGCCCTCTAAGGGCCACTAAGTGAAGTAATGTTTAAGGTCATGCCCGTTCACCGGGAGGACCTCGACTCTTCCCTCAAGAGTTTGCAGTCTAAATGTGTGGGAACCCAATTTCTACTTGACCTAGAATGGACCTGTCCATAGTGCTTGGAATTTGGAATGTTTTCTCTTTTATTCGTGAGCTTTATCCCACTTAAGGACTAGGTCTCCTACTTCAAAATTTTGACTCCCTACGGATTTTTTATCAAACCATCTCTTTATCCGACTTTGGTGGATGGCGAACTTTTCCCGAGTTTTTTGCCTTTCTTCCTCCAACTTTAATAGTGTGTCGATCTGGGTCTGCAAGGTGGGGCATGGGGTACCATGGCTTTTTTGGGACAACTGAAGGGCAGGGAGAGATAAGTGGGGAGGAAGAACTACTTCTTTTCCATACACAAGAAAATACTTGGAGGTGTCGAGTGAGGATTTGGGCGTGACACGGTCGGCCCAAAGAACATTTTGAAGGGCATTATGCCAGTTTCGCTGGTGGGACAGTAGAGTCTTCTTAATGATGTGGATAAGGTTTTTATTAGTTGACTCGGCTAACCCGTTTCCTTGGGGATAATAATTTGCAGAATGTTTAAGCACAATACCATTTTACAGAGCTAAATCATACAATTTAAAAAATGAAAAGTAAGTTGCATTATCAAAAACCAAGGAAGTTGGAATGCCAAAACTGGTGATGATAGAATGAGTGACAAATTGTATTACCTCTTGATCATTGATTTGGCGTAAAGGTACTGCTTCGACCCACCTGGTGAAATAATCAGTAGCAGTGAGAATATACTGGTGTTTCTTGGAAGAGTGAGGTAGGATTTCACCAATCACATCCAAACCCCACTGTTGAAAGCGTTCCTCCATTGCCACTGACTGTAGGGGAGCGGTTGGCCTCACTTCCCAATTCGCGAACTTCTGGCATTGAGTGCACTTCCGGACATACGCATGCGCATCTGTGAAAAGGTTTGGCCAATAGTATCATGTTATCTTGTGGGCGGTGGTATCACCTGCAAAATGCCCTCCAGCTAGTCCATCGTGCAGTTCAGTCAATATGTTATGTGCTTCATCATGTTCCAAGCAGCGTAACAAAACTCCATCGTGATTTTTCTTGAAAAGCTTACCCTGGATCAACTAGTAAGATGCAGCCTTAAGACTTATTGTGCATTTCTGTCAGGCAGTCAAAACAGGGTCTAAGACGCCATGGGATAAATATCCCAAAATGTCAGAGTACCAAGAAGGGTTTCTCAGCTGAGGTGTGTGGTCACTCTAATACATGTCGATTTTATGTTCCCAACACTCTTCTTCAACTCTGTGTGAGATTGCAGCCTCTGCAGCCATTTGGCAGAGTCCTTTTCCTTTGATAGTGTGTGCTGGTTTAAACTCCAAGTCATACTCTTGAAGACATGCTACCCAGTTTCCTCGTCTCTCACCTAGCTCCTGCTGCACGAACAGTGAGCGGACAGCTGGATGGGGGATGAAAACTGTGACATGGTTTTTCAAGATGTATGGCCTGAAATTCTTGACTGCTTTGTAGACTACATAAGCCTTCTTCTCGATTTCCAGGTAATTCAATTTAGCTCCCTGTAAACCAGTACTCATGAAGGATATAGGTCGTTCATCATTGTTGTCGTCTTTCTGCGTGAGGACAACTGCAAGTGATGAATCTGAAGCGAAAGTATACATGATAAAGCTTCTGCTAAAATCTGGACTTTAGAGGGATGGTGCTTCAGCTATAGCCTACTTGATTTTGTTGAAAGCCTCCTTCTCTGGCAGATTCCATTCAAAAATCGTATTCTTCTTGATCATCCCCTGCAAAGGCCTGACTATTTGGGTGAAATCCGATATGAATTTATGTACGAAATTTATTTTCCCAAGGAAAGATTGCATAGCCTTTTTACTGCTAGGGGGTGGAATCTGGGAAATGGATTTTTCCTGCTCGGGATCTACAACAATGCCCTGCTTAGTTATAATGTGGCCCAAAAAATTTCCTTTTGCCACGGAAAAAACACTCTTCTTCGGGTTGAGTGAGATCCCATACTTCTTGCACCTTTCAAAAAATTTCTTCAGCTGGCGTAAATGATCGCCCTGGTGTTTTGAAAACATGGTGACATCGTCCAAATAGAATACCACACTCCGTCCTATCAAACCACGGAAATCTATATCCATGGCCCGTTGGAAAGTTGCCCCCGCGTTTATTAATCCGAAGGGCATGCATTTGAAAGCGAACGTTCCCCATTTGGTCTGAAAAGTAGTTTTCAATCTGTCTAGCTCAGCTACCAGCACTTGGTTGTAACCAAAGAACCCATCCAATAAGGAGAACATCTCGGATCCGGACACAGCTTGCAATATTTGTTCCATAGGAGGCACCGGGTCATTGTCTTTGTCTGAGTCCCGATTTAAATTCCGGAAATCCACGCACAAATGGATCTCGCCAGACTTATTCCGTACCAGGACCAAATTTGACTCCCAAGTGGAGTGGAAAACTTTGAAGATGATGCGTGCATCCAAAAGCTTCTTAATTTCTTTCTGAATCATCGGTTCCAATGTAGGATGCACTTTTCTGAGCTTTTGTTGGAAAGGCTTCACTCCTTCCTTCATGGGTATCACATGCTGAATAATTTGAGTATCATACGTACGTAAATCATCGTACGTCAAAGAAAATACGTCTCGATACTTTGAGAATAGCTGGGTGAAAGCCTGCGTCTCCTGGTCGGAACAGTCTTTCCCAAGGTTGATGAACTTCGAGTCCTCATCTGATCCTAAGTTCACCTACCGATGTGCCAAGGTGGAACTTCGTACTTTGGTATTTGGGGGCCTGCGGAAACGGTTTTGCAAATCAAAGAACCTTTCCAGTGACACTATCCCCTTGGGCATGGGATTTTCCTTGCGTTTATCATGCTCTTCCTGCAAAGCTTGATCATGATCCGCCTCATCTATTACCACATCTTTGAATACTTCAGTGTTGAGCATGAATTCCAATATCTGTTGGTCATCATCAAAGACATGTAAATTAGTAATATTATCTGGCACGGAGGGTCTATACATAACTTCAATAGAAAAGCCATCCCTCAAAGGGGTAAATCTAACAGCAGCATTAGCCAGAGTATCAGCTATTGCATTATGCATTCTAAGGACATATTTGATTCCAAACACATCAAAAGCAGAAATAAGACGCCATACCTCTTGTTGATAAGCTTTTAAATGTGGAGAAAAATAATGAATGGTATTACGTACCTGTTGAGTGATGATCTCGGAGTCTCTGATGACCTGTAAGCATATTACCTTTAAGTCCAGTGCCTTCTTGAGTTTGAGGACTAAAGCTTCATATTCAACAGTATTGTTAGTGCACTGGAACTCTAGTCAACATGAAATCAAGAACTTGTTCTTCTAAGGATCCAGCAGGATGCAGCCCACCCCAGCTCCATCATGCGTCTTGGAACCATCATAATACAAGGTCCACACGTCATTTTCTAGCTCCTCTGGAGTTGTAGGTTTGGGAGGGATTTTGGCTTGGCGCAAGACGGGGGTGGCTTGGTCCTCTATGACGAGTGTTAGTTCTGAATGGATCTCAGGGCTTACTAGAGATTGAGGAGGATGGTAACATCTGAAAATGGCCTCCAAGAAACACATGCCAAGCTCTTCCTGGGCAAAGCTGCCAGGTTCGTTAGTAGCATCCAAATCAATCACGGTATACTTCATATAAGGTTCACTTTCGACCCTGATTTGGTTGTTCCAGCCCTTGTAAGGAAGCCACAGGTGAGACCAATTAGTGGCAAAATACCCTTGCAGCTTGCTGGACCAGTCTCTGCTAAGAAATAGGTCGTAGGCTTCTGGGATGTCTACGACTACAATGTCTATACATTGGTGGACTCTAGAGTCGGACGAAAGGTAGATGATGACATGATTCAGCTCTCCTACAGTTGGCACCTGCGATCTGTCAAGTTGGATGACTCTCGCGTCAGTTTTCTCTGAGCGGATGTTCAGCTTCTTACAAACAGACAGGGGCATGACGTTTGTGGACGCGTCAGAGTCAACTAGACAGTTTTGGACGTTGAAGTTAAAAATATCAAATGATAAGAGGAAGGGAGGAGTGGATCCCCTAGAATTTTCATTGATGGCATTTACAGCAGAATGGACACTCGGACTAGCTTGTGTAGATGTATTTCTCATGGGCTTAATAGTTGAGGTATTGGCGAAGGCTTTGAGAATAAGTTCTCGTTGATTGGTGATGCGGGCAAGCTCGTAGAGGGAGATGTTGGCTCTGGTTTTTTTCATTTCCTCAACAATGTTATAACTGGAATCAGATTGAGGAATAGGCTCGGTAGTGGCTTTGGGGGACCCCACCGGGAGCTTGCTCTTTTGATTTACTCGGGTGTTGTTACTCGTGGGCTTCTCAGGAACAACCTGTTGTTCATTCCCAGGGGGAAGAATTTTCCTTAAGAAAGCCATTTTCTTCTCTTCAAAGGATTGTTCGGGGACCGGTCCTTTGCTTCTAAGGCTATAATTTCGTACAGGTTTGACCTTAGGATCATCTGCCATATTGATATCAGTGATGGTAAGATTTTTCTCCCCGTAAATTATGTCAAACGAAAGAACAGAGGACCCAGGTTCTTCATCACGGGAAAATCTTCTTCCTGGTTAGAAACATCATCCTCCCCTACATCCCCTGGGGTTTGATCATCCAAAAGCTAATTTACTACTGCGGTCATGCTACCAATACATTGTGAGAAATTTTTTTCAAAGTGGGCAGCCTAGTGGAAAGAACAAAAGTTATCTTTTTCTATTTATTCCACGTTGAGAACGATGTTTGGGTTAGACGGAGGTCGGCTAGTGTTGGGGTTACTCTTTCTGAAAAAGGGCTTTTGCACCTTAGTGCCAGTCGTAGATTCTATGCGCTTTCTCTTCAGGTCAGAGACTTCATTTTTCAATAGCTTAAGGGCCTTTTCCATACTCTCAAAGTCAAAATAATCCTTATCCTTATCCGCGGTCTTAGGTGTGGAGGACTAATTTTTCTTCGTGGTTGGTTTGTGTTCATCTCTCCCTTCATGATCGATGGCTCCTATAGAAAGCATGTCCCTCTCTACAGCGAGGGCAGCCGTGTAATTTTTCGCAAGGGTGGTCTGAGCTTCGCGTTTTACGAAGACGGAAATATCCCTGGGGAGAGCTTTTGTATAGTAGTCTATGGTAATGGAGTCATCCAACGCCAAGTTTGGGGGAAAATTTTGCAGAATGGTAGAAAAGCACTGATTGAAATCCCTAACCTGTTCTTTCTTATGGCATTTAATGGTGCTTAACTCTGTGAGGAGCATGGAAGGGGTTTTATCCTCTGAAAATTTCTGTAAGAACGCGCGACAGAATTGGTCCCATGATGTTATGGAGGCACTTGGGAGGGAGTGGTACCAGGTGGCCGCTTTGTTTTCAAGAGTGTGCGGAAAAAGGTGACAAGCAACGTCATATGTTTGAACTCTCATAATTTGTAGAGAAAGATAGAAGCTGCTTATATGATCCTCGGCCAACGTGCCTTTCTCGGGGTCAAACTTGGGGAGATGCTTCTCAGGGTGCCTAGGCATGTCATGGAGGGGGCCCAAAAGATCTAATGGGGACTGGGCCATCCAGGAAAGTGGTTGCACCCTCCTGGCATGCTCGTGGTGCCTGATCTCTGGTTAAGATTCACTCCCCGTGCCTGACGCAGATGCTTCTCCCCCATGGCGAGAGTGTTCGTCTTGATATCCCTCACGGTTGGCCATATTTCCGAGATATCCGCAATCGTAGACAGGTGGCCTATTTTGGTTTTGATGGTGGTGGGAAGCATGGTTTCTTTGGCCACGGCCTCTATCTCCCCTACCTCCATTCCCTCAGCCTTTGTTGCCCTCGCCTTCATTTTTGCGGGCTCTATTTCCCTCGCCTTCATTTCTACGGGCTTTATTTCCCTCGCCTTCATTCCCTCGGCCTCTATTTCCCTCACCTCCCCCAGGCGGGGGATGGACTTGGTTGTTGTTATGTTGGTTTTGGTTAGGCTGAGGGTCAGGGTGGGGTCCACTCATGCCAGGTTCCTCCTCTTCGCCCGCTTGGAGCTCAGGAATCGGTTCGTTATCCTGGACAGCAGTGGCGAGGTCTTCAACCATCAAATTTACCAATTGAGGTATGGAACTCACCAGAGCACCGTTACGAGTGAGGTTATCAGAAGGGGTCCTAGTGTGGGTCAGTAAATTCATGATTGGGGCGTGTCGCAAATCCCTGATGAGATTGCGGGCAACTGGGTGCAGGGCTCTCAACTACGCTCTGGTGATTTCATAATATGGAGCCTCCTCCTCTTGAACATCTTCCAAAGGGGGAGGAATAGTATCATCATTTATGACCTCCCCTTGGGGATTTTGTGAAGGAATATTTTTTGTGTGCTAGGAGGATGCCATTTGCTTTCCTTCTAGCGCAAATTCTGTTGACGGGAAAATCTGTCCGGCCAAAAGCAGGGGATCTCCCTGGTAAAAAGTCCCAATTAGACCTTGAACCGTTTAGAATAGGGATCCCATCCAGGGTGTGGGTCCGGCTACTGCTGATTTCTCCTTTCTTTGGGTCTCGCTTAGACTCTATAAACCTGTGGATACGCACTTAATCAAATGATAAAAGACATATGATTGATGCATTAAATGTACATATAACACTATGAGTAGCAAGAGGAAATAATAAAGCATAAGCGCCGAAGGAAGTGTTGTTAACAACACATCATTAGGGTCATGCTTATAAGCTATTATGACCACAAAAGAAACAATTCCTTATGGCAAGAACACCCTTCACTTCCTAAAAGTTTTAAATTATAACACAAATGCTAATAAACAAAGTCATCAACATTCGTTAAGAAAGTGAAATGAACTCAACCACCATTAACATACTCAGCAAACTGTTATGCAATTGTGATATGAATTGAAGATACAGTTCCCTTAATCTAAAGATGTTCAAAACTGAAAATATAATACTCAATAGCGCTCATACATATGACAACACCAGATCCACAAAGGGATTTTTCAAAATGCTTGTATTCATGCTCAAATGTATAATCATGGTAATACAATGTACTCAGCTCGAGTCCCAAACAAAATATCCGTTTACAATCTTCCCGGAGGGAGTTTTATAAACCAAAATTTGCCCTATGGGCTTCCTGACATTTCGCCTGCCCAACTGTTGAGCTGCCCTGCGACCTGAATGAGAGTTGCGACCTGTGACCAAGCTGCAAAGTGCGACCTGCGACCTAGCTGCGAAGTGCGACCTGCAACCTGTTGCCAAATGCGACCAGCGATTTACTGCCACCTGATCATGAGGATGTGCACGCAATCGTGAGTTTAGGGGCATCAACTTGTTGTTCTTTGAGGAAGTTCTGCCAAGCATGATAATCTATCGCTATGGGGGAAATCAAAGGGACTTCTTCTCTCAACCGACGTAGACACTCCTACGCATTTGGGATCAAAGTCTCTCTTTTCTGCATGACCAGGTTGGATAGGGAAGCGAGCTTGGTGTAGATCTAGACTAGTGTTACAAGAAACTTACCCAGGTTCTCCTATGATGCTGCAAGATTGGAAGTGGTAGCAGCTTGCTTAATGGGCTGCAAAAATGCCTGGATCTCCTGATCCACCTGTTCCCATGTCTTCTCCTCATCCAATGCACCCAGCGATGGAATGTGATGTAGGATGTGCATTGAATCGATGCCACTGATCAAATGTTCATATGCGGACATCACCTTATCTACGTCCTTGGATAGTTTATCTTTAGATTGCATTTTAATTCAGATCTGGACCTTGGCATCTTGTGTGCAGATCCAATATTTCTTTGGCAGGTTTTCGGGATCCTAGGGGTACCGGACCATCCAATCTATCATTCTGTCCAGGGCAGCTGAGGCTTCCTTCAGCTGCTCGTTCCTCTGCTTGATTTCTATTTGGGCTCTCACCAAAGGGGAAATTGTTTGTTTTATAGTAAACATTTCTCCATAGACTTGTCTCATGGTGGCCTCCAATATATCCAACTCCCTTTGGACGGCAAGTGGTACCTCATTGATAGGGGCAGTTTTGTCTTGGAGTTGCCGAATCTCTTCTCTCAATGCTATCTTTTCCTGCTCTACCCTTGCCTCCCTCTGCTCTGCCGCTTGTAACCTATTAGGTAGAGAGAAGATATCTCTACTCATTCTATTTACATATCCTCCGTGGCCGCGGCAAAAGCTGTGCCGGAAAATGCTATCATCACAGGGTTAGTCCTAGTGTCTAGGACTATGTCTTTCTCCATTGCGACTGTGGATGAGGCAGAAGGATTTCGTGCTAGGCCTCTTCTTTTCTCCTGTCGGATCTTGAAAGAGAAATGATCGTATGTGAGCCTGGTGAGATCGAATACCTCCTCCTCTTGCCCTTCGTAGGAACTCACATCAGAGAGTGTAGCGCGTGTACTAACTACAGGTACCTCAAGGGGTGGTAGCTCTGTTTGTGATCCTGCGCCCTGTGGAGATGCCTCGATGTTATCAAGCATTCTATCCTCCTCTTCTTTTCTTTTCTTTTCTTCCTCCTCCTTCCGAAGGCATTCAACTTCTGCCTTTTCAAGTTCTCTTTTCTGTCTACGCTCTGCTTTTGCCGCTACTTTTAGTTCTGCTTTCCTTTTATGTTCGGCTGCTGCAGCTGCTACCTATTCTTCTTTCTTCTGACATTCGGCTTCCACTTGATCTAATTCTTTCTTGAGTTGTCGTTCTATTGCAGCCTCCGCCTCATGTTCCTCCTTTTTTCTCTTGGCCTCTTCTACCTGCTTCTTCTTCTTCTCCGACCTCAGACTCCTTTTGCGCTTGTCTTCATCTTATTTCATATTCTTCTCCATTTCTTGCTGGGCTTTGGCTTCTAGTTCTTTCTATTGGATAGAATTGTTGTGCCCTATACTATTTTAAGGCTTTTTAGCCAGAGAAGAAGAATCGCCTCCTAATTCATGGTTTCCGTCCTCCAATGTATGGTCATCTCGGTCTTCTTGATCAAACCACACCCCCGGAGAAAGTTTCCTATTTGCATTATACCAATTCCTTCTTTAATCTTTGCCCGGGCATTCCGTGTGCTGGTAGTTCCATTTGAACTTAGCCCGTTTGTAGTGATCAGGGACTATTCTTTTCGGGTCATATGTCCAGTGGTCTAATGCCTCAAGGTGGTAACTTTTCATCTCTTCTTCTTCTGCCTCTAACTCCCTGAAATCTTTGACCGTGTAGGTATCGATAGTGAGGGGTAGCGTAGGCCACGGCTTCTTCTTACCCTTAGTCAGGACCCTAGCGAAACCAGAAGACATCTGGAAACAGACCTCTTGAATGATCATTTTGTCTGTAACATATCGGGGCATAGCATGGGGGGCCTTATATGAGCCAAAAACTCGAATGAATGTGTACTCGGCAAGTGGGAACCAATGCGCCACCTTGCCTAGCATCTCCATGGCTCGCAAAGACATGCAAGGAGTGTCTTGGTCGAACAATTTTCTGTAGAGAGTTGGGATGAAAACTTGAGAGATCGGTTCTATGTCCTGCTTATATTTGGAATCCCAAAATACTTTTGTCTGTAAGTGGATTGGACGGGTCTGTTTTGGATCCCAGTTGTGCACCCACCCCTCAAAATGGAACCTCAAACAAATAGCATCTAAAAAGTAAGAGGCCATGTAGAATTCAGAAGGCAATCCATCCTCTGGTACCAATGTCAAGGATATGTTTGTATGAAGAGAGGCCACCAGTATGCTGGCCCAATTGAAACGGACGTCGTGCATCGTGACATACTCCATGAGGGTTGCCCATGCACCGCTGAATGTGGTGGCATCGGGGCGCTCGTACAATCCGTAAAGCATAGCAGCCACTAATTTATACACTTTCCTAAGGCCTGCCATTGGATATTCTTGATACTTCTTGGCCTTGAATTTCTCAGGCTCCTCCCACCACTTTTTTAGAGTGTCTATTATGGGGACTGGATGGGCGATGGCCTAATCTTCTGTGAAGTCATCCTCTCGTTTAGGTAATGAATAGTAAACATGAGCATCTGAGCCTTTGAGAGTTGTGAAAGCCTTGCCTTCGTTGTCCCTGATTACGAACTTTTTGGGGTCAGTGTTCTGTATAATCCATTCTATAACTTCCACGCATGGAAATATAGCCAGATGGGCACCTGCAAGATGGAGCTTTGACCTTTTGACCTGTATGTATACTTCCCGATCAGGGAGTTCCTCTGGGAATTCCCATCGAGCGAACTCTTGGTACACTTGGTACCAACGCATGCTGTCCCCTTTTGGCAAATGTGCACAAGGTATCTCTATAGATCGAGGGCAGGGACATTGGTATATCCATCTCTACGTCCTCTGCTTCCAGGCTCTTGTCCTTTTTTCGAGACACTGGAGGTCCCATGTCGCTTGAATCTGAGGGGACAGGGATACACTCTAAGTCTACTTCGAATTCACCTGTCATGTTCATGAAAGAGTCCCAGGATAAGAAAGATGCCATGATAATACAAACCTAGGTACATCTATTAATTATTTCATCTGGGGACACAGGCAGAGCTGAATTAGTGACCTGTGACTGGTTCACAGGGTCACAAAGGTCGCGTTGTTGATATTTTCGAAGACTTTGTGACTTTGCAACCTTGCGACCAGGTCGCGAGGTCGCTGGGTCACTAGTTGTGGGAAAATCGGCAGAAGTGCGACCTTGCGACTTTGCGACTAGGTCGCGGGGTCGCTGGGTCACAAATGCTAGAAAAACCGACAGGAGAGAGACTCTGTGACCTGTGACTTGGTCGCAAGGTCACTAAGTTGTGAAGTCGTGAGAAAACAGACTGAAGGGTGATTTGCAACCTAGCGACTGAGCGACTGGGTCACAAGGTCGCATGGGTTGCAAGTCGCACTAGGGCTTGCCGGGGTTTTGGCGCGCACTGCGAGAAGCCTAATTCCCTCTAACTTCAAAATTACAAGGCTGAGTGGGCCAATAAAAAGCAAGGGGAGAGCTTTTGGAGCAGGAGATAGGCCATGAGAGTCTGGATGGGAACAGTGATAAAGTTATGCAAGCAAGGTGAATGTCTGAGCTAAAAGGGGGAAGTTCTAAGTCTTAAATGAAAATAGTGGCCAAGACAGGGGGAAATTTAAAGGCTGAGGAAAGGAAAATTAGGCAAGAAAAACCATAAAAGGAAACAGCAGGAGGAAAACAGTAACTTACCTAGGAAAATCGCGCTCCAGTCAACCTGTCAGAGGCATTTTTTTCTATCCGCTGAATGTGCATAATGCGACCTAGCGACTTTCTACTTATAAAAGGGTCGCATGTGCGGGCCATTAATGAGGCCGCGGGGTCGCATTGTGCGGTGGTCTAAGACATGTGCGACCTCGTGACCTTGTGACCTCGGGGTCACCGGGTCGCAAGGTCGCGGGGTCATGGTTTTCCATAAATTCAGAAATGTGCGACTCAATGACTTAACCTTCCCGGATCTTAACTTAACTTTTCTTTATGCTCAAGGGGCTCCATAAAAAAAAAATTAAAGTGTGAATTTTTTGGAGGGTGTTGTAGAGGCTACAACACACTGGAAATGTAAAATATGATAGATCTACAAATTTATGGCTCAATAAGTGTCGGGAGTAAAGATCTAAATTCCCAAACACAATTTCAAGACAAACCCGGGAAGTATTTCCTAAAATATGCAAAACTACAAAAATGCCGAAGTGCAGCCCTAGGGCTGAGTAGCAGCTGCAACTCAAGAACTGGATGAAGATGGTTGTAGATGATACATGTTATGAATGAATCTCATCCAATGGATCCTTTAGGTGAAAGGCTAATCCAATCACTGAAGATCTCACCCTCCAATCAAGCAATGAAATCCCTCACTACAAATGCTCACAAATATAACGCAGTCAAGGAGAGATATTGCACTGCTGGTGATGGGAAATATGTTGGACAAGTTCCAAGATGTGAAATTTTCTCCATATTCTTCCTCACTGATCTCCCAAAGGGAAGAATTCTTCCTCCTCTGAAAAAATAGCTCTGGAAGTGGTGTTATCAACCCTCCACTGCAACACCCTGCAACACAACCCAGCTCTAAACGGAAACTACGATGTATTTGAAGGAGGTAGCTTGGCCTCAAGCCTGAATGTGGAGAAATGAAGTGCAAATATCCCCCAAGAGGCCTATCAAGAAAGGATATGTAATTCCTAAAGAGGAATACCTTGTGCTAAGCATCACAGTAATCTCAACTATACAGCTGAAGAATGCACAATAGTCATGCAGACCACAAAATCAATAATCCATAACATGTCCTCCTATGGCTGCCTTTCCCTCCTTATAAAAAAGTGTGGGCCTTCTTACCTTGGGTCCCACACATTAGGGTTTCCTCCACCAAGGAATATTCCTCCCACTATCACTGTGATGTCTCCATAGATGATCTCCACCATTCATTCTAGTGATGTTGACTTGGTCAAACTTGACCTTGTCCACATGTAATTGCCCATGTTCACACATGGGGGTGTAAATTTCAGCTATTATAATGATCCCTTTTCACGTCATGAGGGATTTTATTCCTATTTTAGAAATGTATGGGCCTCCTTACCCATTTATTCATCTCCTAGGTGTCAAAAGCAAAAATCAATATTCCTATTAGCTGCATGCTAATTTAGGAATATTACAGTCCTCCCCTCCCAAATGTTACTTGTCCTCAAGCAACTATAAGGATAGAACTGAGAAGTCTCCCCTCCTCCTCCTGTAGCATCCACATATGATAAACTCCTCCCAGGAATAAGATGTTGTCTCATCAATAAATCTCTGTATTGCCCCTCCCAAGCATGCAAGCTAGATAAATAGATATCATTATGAAGAAGGAAAATACTTAAGGAGGCAATAAGGTGCTGTATAGAGGTCCCTTTGAGGCATGGGATCTGAAATTCATTGGGAATCATCATTCCCATGTGGATCCTCCATCCCCAAGCTATCATCCATGCAAAATGAGCCACCCTCAATAATGGTAACTCATGCAATCCTCCTCCACCTTTGGCTCCTGCAATGTAGGTGGGCTAAATAATTGAAAATGGTAGATAAAATAGCCTACCCCATGCTATCCCTCTCTCCATTTATGATAATTTTAGTGTAGTTGATGATCTTGGGCTGAAATAATGTGGCCCTTAAGTGGCAAGAAGAAGACTGGATCTCCAAATATCTTTTCTCCAACGTTATGAATCATGCTGGCCCAAACCATCCCATATATGATGGATAGGAAATCACCACCATATAGCATCCAAATGAGAGGAGTACTAAATTTTTCATGTAGTTCTAGAAGGTACCAACAGTTTCCCAAGTTCTCATAGCGTAGTTTTCCTAACTGTTGTTTCATAAAATAACATGGCAAGTTGTTTCTTGACAAATTGCTATTTATTTATGTCACCACATCTACTAGTGAATAGTAAATGGCTTGGTATATCAACTGAACATACATATAATAATAAAACACTTGCCCAAGGCCACACAAAATATGGTTTTCTCCATCATATAATTTGGCCCAAAATTGACCATGGAGCCCAATGAGAGGCTTGCCCTCTTATGGAGCAATGCATTGTATAGAAATGGTAAGAGTATGAAAATATTGTGTTAGATAATCAATAAATGAAAAAACAAAATTATTACCATGTACTGGAAGTAATATGATACATAGGTCCATGAATAAGTTCTCCATAGTGGTATGACATACTCCCATGAAGAGGAATGAGCCATATTCTGCATGAAGATTTTCCTTCTTATGCTTGGAAATCCAAGTTAAGAAGATCATATCATTGTAATAGATGTCCCCATCCACTACTCCATCACTCTCACCTTCTCCTTGTCCACCAAGTGCATCATATGTGAAGTGATCCTAGGGACACTCCATCAATAAACCCAAGCTCCCAAGTTCCATCGCTATTGGCTTTTGTAAATAGGCTCCTGCCAACTCATAGCTCCATTCTTTGACATGTCCATTGTCAAAGTCATCTCCCACAATGTTTTTATATATAGGAGATTGCTTCCAAAGTGGAAGTACCTCCTGATCATCCAAGGCTAAGGAGTAGCCCCTTTGCACCATGATAGTGCCATCTCCTACTCCTGCAACAACATGCCAAACATGGGAGAGGATCAACCCATATCCTCTCAAGAAAACCTAAGGTAACAACATCTCTTGTTACTCCATTATCTCTCCCTCATACAAGTCATGGAGTGATATCTTGATGGTTTACTTGTAGAATTCCCCATACAACCAAATATTTTGCTGCCATAACATATGGGTTTCATGCAATTCCTCTATAACTTTTTCCAAAGGGTATGTCATATGATGGCCAAACTCTTTTAAGAGTAGCCAACACAGCCATGCCTCCTGCTGCCCGGTGTCATAAATATGCAAGTGGATCACCAACCTCTTGCTCACCAACCACACCCACTCAACCACATGTGTGTGTCTCCTACCATGCTTCATCTTGGTACTCCAATGAAGACTACCATCCTCCCAAATCAGATTTCTTCCTTTGCATTTCATGGGATGTTGAAATGCAACCCCTTAGAGATCTTTTAGAGAATATCCCACACCAGTGACCCTCTTGAATCCATTAAAATCCAAGTGTGCGAGAGGAAAAACCTCCTCACTACTACTTAATGACAGTTTTGTTAATCTTCTCAATGGTATATTTGTTGTCTCATGCTCCAACTCAAGGATGAACAAAGAGTTCTGCATAGGATTGTTTTGGACAAGGTCCATCCTATCCTCCAAAAATCCACACCCCAACCTCAAGTGTTGTGTGTAGCTCCACAATGGTACATTAGGATGATGGTCCATCCCTTCCTTGAATAATTCAAGGTTGCAAAGTGCAATACAATTATGTTGTTCCAAATTAGCAGTATGGAATGGTATACAACCCTCCATAAGTTTTTTTGAAACAATAGGAAATGGAAACTTAGGCATACCTTGGTGAAATTTGGGAACGTATTGTAAGGCTCCAAGAGTTCCTTCCTCCAATGTGTTGGCTCCACCAACTGTTGATGATGATGGTTGCTCCTCCATAGTTGTATCAGCACTGGTACATGCCTCCTTCAATGGTGGTGAGGGCTCCTCCTCCTCTGATTTATCCTTTCAAAATTTCTTAATCAACCTTTGAGCAAATTCTGCAAAAGTAGTCACTCTTGCATGACTCAAATGGCTAAACCACCAAATGTTTGTTTCGCCCTCAAGGTGCAGCGCTGCAATCTCTACAGCCTCTCTTTCTACCACTAGATGTAGTAGGAATAATGCACCTAGTTTCCTTTCCCAAGCCCTTGCTGTAGATGACCCATCAAAATTAGACAATAGAAACCTACTGCCCTTGATTATCCCTTTGCTGCAAGGTCTCCTTTCTTCCTCCAGCTGAATGAACTATGGGAAAGCTAGAGTCTCCTTGAAGGTTCTAGGTTGATATTTGTAATCAACAAGGTATTCACTTAGAATCTTGTGATCCAAGTGTCCTCCATATTTATGCAATTTGTCTCCTTTTTCAAAAGGAAAGGGTATAGTCCCACTACTTCTTTCTCCTTTTATTTTATTGACCTCCTCGTTGAGGTCCTTTCTAGTTCTGAAAAGAGATGAGATAAAGCTCATTCTCTCCATCATTATGATCTTCATTTTCTTCTTCTTATTCTCCTGATAGCATAATCGCTGAGATCCACAGGCTAAGCCAAGATTATGCTTTGATACCACTGTAATATTCTCAAATGGGGAAGCAGCAATATATGAACACAATAATGGAAATAGCAGTGAATAACTTTACATCAACATGTGTGAAAACCATAGAGCCATTTTATTATGTAAATCAGCAGCAAATAAGTACAATAAAAGTGGGCACAACTCAAATAATCAAGGCAAACAAGCCTCCCATGAATACATATGCAAATAATGAAATATTGCTACATAGCAGAATACCCAAGAACAAAGACATCGTAGTCTTAGATGGTGCACTACTACTGGAAATGTAAAATATGATATATCTGCAAATGTATGGCTCAAGAAGTTCCGGGAGTAAAGATCTAAGCTCCAAAACACAATTTCAAGACAACCCGGGAAGGATTTCATGAAATAAGAAAAACTACAAAAATGTCGAAGTGCAGCCCTAGGGCTGAGTAATAGCTGCAACTCAAGAAATGGATGAAGATGCCTGTAGATGATACATGTGATGTGTTAGACTCCTATACCAATAGGTGTCATTTTTCATGATTGACTTGTTCAACTATGCAATATGTTCAAACATTTTTCTTGTGCAAAGGTGTTCCATATTCTTGAAAAATCAAAAAATCAAAAAAAAATTAAAAAAATGTAAAGAGGGTATACCCTAAAAGAAAATCAAAGGGTAAGAAAAATAAAATGGTCAAAAAAGTGAAAGAAATGAACCCCAAACAAAAATAGACCAAGGAAAGTGTGCAAATCCAAATGCCACTACTATTTCATTTTTTGTAAATAAGTAATTGTGTGCAGCTTGTTAAAATTTGCCACAATTTATGAAGAGTCAAACTGTATAAACTTGACTCATTCATTTTTCAAATTTCATGTTATAGAATAGTGAATAAATATCTGACCAAACAGTTTAATCTTGGCAGATAAGTAGATAGGTAGAGTTAATAAAAGTGCTCAACAGTTTAATATGAGCCCTTGGATGTAATAAGTGTAGAAATAGATAGATTTGCCATGTAAAAGAAAAAAGAAGATTGATAAGGGTTCGCCAGTCTAAGTGCACCCTAATAAAGAAGAGAAAATGGTAGGGTAAGTAGGTAGGGTAGGAAGATGTTGTATGCTGGAATTACATGTGATGAATGATGGTTTTAGATGTGTTAATCTTTTACTTTCATCACAAATTGCAAAGGAAGATGATACACTAGAAGCATGTCACAGAAAGCAAAGTCAAAATCATTAACTTCCCATCTCACTTTTCCCCTAAAGCTTTTACTAATTTCCCCTAAGTGCTAAGGAATTTGAAGATTAAGAGGGGCTCAAGGCATTTCCTTGACTTTTGGAGGGACCGGACCCTCGGCCCAATGATTGGAGAAAACCTTAGTATTTAAAGATATTTATCATTACACTCATTCACTTTTAATCCTTTCTTAAGTAAAATCCCATTTTACTTAGGAAAATCATGCCATATTTCATAAAAGCCCCTCAAAATTACTTGCTATTCTAAATCTAAGTGTTGAAGTTGATATAATGCAATTTGCTTCAGAAATCTTCACTTTCTTAGTTGTGTAAAGTATTTTGAGTTTTCCATGTTCCTTTGTCATATTAACATTTAATTTTAATTATTAAATCCTTATACAAATTACCTTTTCCTATATATATAACTCCTCCAATGTAATATCCCAGAAAACCTTTGTATTATACGTTTTAGCCAAAGTATTTAAACCCATATGATGAAATCAAATACCCACATTATAAAATCCCTTTAGCTAAAAACATATCCTTATAAACTATCCCCGCCCCCTATGGTTAATAAATTTCATTAATTTATTACCATATAATAAAAAATATTTGAAAAAAGGTTTAAACATATATTTTTATGTTTTAAATGAAAAAAACAAATACAACCCAAGTTTCCATAACCCCGACCCTTCATAAAACCAAAGGGATTAATTAATCACTTGGGTTAATTAATAACCTCCCCCTCCGCCAATCAAAAGCTTCCCGGAATGATTAACTCATAATAAAAACACGTTGGGCTCGTGCATTAACTTCCCCGCCACTTCCTTTTCGGACCACCATTTGATCCTTCCATTCGAGATCTACGGCCTGTAAACATTCCGCTACCCATCCCTTGTCCGAAAATTAACGTGCGAAATGGGAGCGGTTTCCAAATAGTGTCCCTACCACGTGTCATTCAACCAGTGGAATCGTTGCCAAGTCACGGAAAACCGCCTGCTCCCAAAAGCGGTGCGGAATTTACCGCTTACCGCCCATTTCCCGTGACATGTCATGTCGTACGCCAGTGACCTCATCCTCAAAAAATTTAAAAAAAATCCTTTGACTTTCCAAATAAAAAAAATTTCGCGCATTTTTTCCTCATTCTGTATGTTGAAAGTGATTGTGCCCTCCACACTGAAAATTTGAAAATCGACTGTTAAACTGCCATTAACAGAATTTACTGAAGACCCCCATCATTCCAGTATTCAAGCGTCCATCCGTCATCCATCAGAACCTGTTAAACACGGTTTTCCTTCTTAAAACAGGTATTTACATCATTTCCCGTTTCAAACTCTGTGAAATCATGTCGTTCGTTTAAAATTATATACCAAAGAACTGTTACAGAGTATTTTGAGTCTTCCTTTTCCTCAGAATTTCAATTGCGTCCACAGAAAGCTGTAAATTTCATCTTCAAAACTGAAATTGTGCCCGTTTCTGTGAAAAACTCCTGAAATTTCCACTTTTAATACACAAGAACCAAAATGGAAGTTCATGTATCCTTGAATGTAGCTCCATTGAATGCCCTCCATAGATATTTGGATTACTTATCATTAGTGGACAAAGATTTTCAAATAAAGGACTTGAAGTTTACTGAAAATCCCCTTCGAATTTATTGTTGCTGCAGAGACAATTATTTGAATGGCTTAGATATTATTGAGTTATGGGAGTCTGGTCTTCCTAGGTACCTTTTCCCCTCAGTCCATATCTTTCCTAAAATTATCCATTATTGTCATGCTAATTATGACCCAAATCAAAGAGCAGTTTTATCCCCAAGCCAGAATATCCTTTTCTCCATAACTACTCAGTCCATCAATGATATGTTACATTTTCAGCCTGGTGAAGCCCTTACTCCTTTGACCATGGGAGAGTTAATGGATAAATCCACTAAATTATCTCATGAGGAGTTAACCCGTATTTGGCAAGCTTTCATGTGGCCAGAGTACCAGCCCAAAGGCCCTCCCCCCTTATGCTAGTGTTTATTTTATTGAAGAAGGGAAAAATATTTTGAGTATGATATATTTCATAATGGGTTTTAATACCAGTGAGTATGTTGATCATTTAACCCTAGTGTTATTTTCTATGTTCACCCCTGGGCAGCCTCCTGCTATCAGGTATGACTTTGCATCTTTCATTGCAGATAAAAATTCATGACCAATTCATGAAATTGGAGAACGAGAAAGTATTCAAATATTCTACTGTCATTTACCATCTCATGCTTTATTACCAGTCTGAAACTTTCCCTTTTCATATCAGAAAACTTGATGCCCAAGGAAATCCAAGATCTGTTGTCTTTTGGTCAGCCATTACTCATTGTTCCATAGATTCTCCCTATTCTTATAATGAGTTCATTGACCTTTTCATTCATCCTGCAACTACCTTGTTGACAGGAGTTGCCCCTCCAAGACTTAGCAATGAAATCAGGAAAATCCTTCAGCTTTCAAAACAATATAAGATAGGTGACTGGTACTTCTATCAGAATCATACTGAAATTAGAATTTATGGATGTGAATTGAGCCCTTTCAAGTTACCCAGATATGTTCCAATGAGACTTTTTGCACTTGAGTATTTCAGACAAATGAACAATTCAGATATAATTCACTTCTGTAATGCCAAGAAAAAGGCTCAACTCAGGATAAAGAGCCAACTACGTCCATTTATCTGCAATTCTAGGGATGGAGGGGAAGAAGCTCAAAAGATATTAGAGGAACATTACAGATTGCAGAAAAGTTTCCATTAGGTACCCTATGACCCATTCAATTTTATTTGTGATAAAAGGATGAAAAATAAATCAGCACCCTACATGCATCGAAGAATCCCTGAAATTGAAAAGTATGCTAATACAGATGAGTGGGTCTAAGGAACTTTGATAGAGCAGGATAGTGAGCAGGTTGATATAAATAATGTTATGAAAGATCTTGAAAAAATACTTGACTTGGATTCTTTTACACAGGTACAGAGACCAGAGATTGGTACTTCTTCTGTTGGTATTATTCAACAGAATTTATAGGAAAACATTCCATCAATTGCAGTTGAATCCAAAGGCAAAGAGAAAGAACCAGAAGCACAAGTCATTGAAACATTCACCATGACAGAAAAACCTCAAACTTCCAAGGTACAAGATCAAGCACAGGTTTCTCCTATTCAAGTCAATCAGCCTGAAGTTTCAAATTTGCAGAATCCATCTAATGAGGAAAAAGGCAAGAAAAGAGAAGTTAAAGATCCTACTCCTCCTAAGGAATCTTCACAACAACTTCAAGCTAAAAGGCAGAAACTAAATTCACTTCCTGAAGTAGAATCTTTTGATGATATATTTGATGAAGAAAGGGAGAATAGTCAGCTTACTGGTTCAGTTAGTGAAACATATACAGGTCATAAATGAAAGGAAATACAAAGACAATTAAGCACTGAAGTATCTTCATTCAAATAGCCAAAGACAGATGTAGGAGACATAAAAAAGACATTTATCAGTATAAAAGCAAGGAATGATCCATTAAGGGTCCAGGTGTATAATCAGTATCTTAAAATGGCTCCACAAAATCAAGAGAGATTAATGTCAACTTTTGACATTCAGCAAGGGAAAATGTTAATGAGCCATTTCAAATCTAAAGTGCCAAAGCCACAGACAACAGCTGATTACATCAGGACCAATTTTGAGGTCCTAGCAAAAGATATTAATCCATTGGACTAGATAGAATTACACAAGCAAACTGGAGAAATGATATATTCTAGCCTTACTGACAAAGCAATGACAGCTCATAGATTGCAAGATTCTTTGAATAATACAAGTACCCAATTGCAGATTGAAAAAGCTTCTTCTCAAGAAAAGGATAATAGAATAAAATCTTTGGAGGAAATAATCATCAGTTTGGGTCATACCCAAAGATATAAAAGGCATTGAAGCACTGATTAAAAAGAAGGATGATGACATTGCTGCATTGTGGAAGCAATTAAAATTACCAGCTTCAAGGCATCCTCAAACTGAAGAAGTATTGAAGAAAAATTCAGAAGAAGAAATGATGGAGTTGCTCCTGAAAATGAATGAGAAACTAAGTGAAATAGAAAAAGAACTGGAGCAAGCATTGAAGAAAAGCAGTCTACTATTCAGACATCCACAACAGAGGCTACTACAGGTACAAGTACAATAGCAGCAGACCAACAAACAGACCCATCACAGGTGAATACTTCTAGTTTAAGTTTTGAAGAATTAGTGAAACAAATGGAAAGTTTAAAACTTAGAGTAACAGAACTTCAATCTACAAAGTTACAACTCATAACTTTGGAACAAAAATATGATATGTGAAAAAAGACTGTTGCTGACCATACAAGAGAAATCAAAAGGTTTGAGAAATTGGTTAAAGCTTTAGAAAAGGATCTCTCGTTGGAGAAGCCTTTGAGAGAAATCAATGAAATTATTTGGAATAATATTATTCAGTCAATAAAGGATATTTGATCCTTCATTCAAATAATCTTTGAACAAAATGACTTGGTCAAAATAGCTCTGGAGGAAATTGACAAAACAAAAGAAGAATTGAGAGACAGACCTGAACAAGCAAATCAACTCATACAGTTCTTAAACACCCAGACCAGACAGCAGCTTGCAGAGCTAGGAATTGAGGACAGAACAGGTACAATTTTAGAAATAAAAAGAGTTTTTACTAAGATAACTCTTATGCAAAATCTGGAACGTAAGTGCTCAGATATTCAAGAAGAGATCATTGCCTTTAAAGAAAGGTTTAATGTTTTATTAGCCAGCGGGTTGCCCAGTCCTATGATTTCAGAAGACAAAATAATGGACTTGGGAAATTATGTTAATAGATTGGACATACATGCTCACAATGTAACATGTTCCTCTATCAGTTCATCAGAATCAACATTGCCTACAAGAAAGAATCTTTATGACAGATTAAAGAATTTATTTCATCTTGAGCATGAAATAAGATATTTGTTCCCAAATCAACCCAATTTCTTCAGATACACAGAGGCTGATGAAACATTAAGAAAACTCCAACGAACCAAAATAGCAGAAGACAAATGGTGGGAAGACCTGTTAGAAATTTTGTAAAATTCATCTTCATATGGAAAATTTTGCCTTTTTACTATTGTGTGAAGGATAAATAGATGAACAAAGGTTAAAGAGTATCAGCTTAGCAGTTGAAAGTGTATCAGTAAGAATAGAAGAGTATCAGACAAGCAAGGCAGTCAGAAAATAATTACCAAAGAGGACAACATCGAGCTAGATTGTAGGACCTGCCTCCAGCACATGCATAAAAGGAGGAAACAGCACATTAGCAGTTGCCTTTTATCCTATCTACGAGACCATCTGTCTCTCTTTATGTTGTAACTTATTCATTAGTCACCCTAGATTATTTCCTAGGTTGCTGTAAGATATTTTTGATCATTTTTTGTATAAATAAGCCCTCGAATAGAGTATTGAGGGTGGATTCTACTACTTTTCTGTAACATTGATCTTTTGGAATAAAAGTGCTTTGGAGAAACTTCTTTGTGGCTTGCTGGATGATGATTTGAAGCTCAAGACTTTTTGCAGGATTCATGTGTCAGACTACAGTTCAATAAGTCTTTTATATCCTATGTTTTAAGTTCTATATCTGTTTATAATATCACTGTGTTTCATTTCTGAATAATTGACATAAAAGAATAAATCGGAACTTACTTTAAGTTTACTCTGATTTCAATTGTGATTATTCTAAATGTGTTCTTCTAAACTGGTTATAAGCAACGAATTCTTAATTTCTCTTGTTTCGCTGGTTTAAACATTTTGATTACTATAGTAAAGAATTCTTAACTGCTCTTTATTTGTAATCATCAATTTTCTTTCTTTTGAACATGTTCAAAGATTCTTAATTGCCTTTCATCCCTTCAAAATCCAATCCATTCACTTTAATTTCTAAAATTATTCTCTGTTTGGCTATCTTGCCCTGCAAAGCCATCTTGTGTGTAGAATATTAATCCAGTAAAGCCATCATTTCGACTCCATAGCCCAATGGCCTGAAATATTCAACCTTGCGCTTAGTTGGCGGATTCCACTATTCAAATTCAAACCAAATTTCTTGGACTTATAACTAGCCTAAAACTTTCTAAGAACAAAGCTAAATTTTAAAGAGAGAGCCCTCTCTGGATATAGAATGGCTAGATTCTGTATCTGAAGGTTGGTTTGTGGTTACCTCGGGTATACTTTCCTTTTCCACATAGTGGCGACTCCGCTGGGGATCTGAATAATTTTTATTATTGTTTGCTTATAAGCTATAGACAGAGTCTGAAGATCAGCCAGGTAGCCTTTGAAATGCTTTTGCTCTACAATTGCATAGTAAATAAATGTTGCTTCATTCTATATCTGGTTTAGCTTAATAACTGAACTTTAGTTTCAAACATTCAATCAGACTCTCTAGTTCAATAAATATTTGAGAGAATTTTAATTATAAATCTTTAATTTCTTGAAGAATTTGTCGAAGTTGTACTCTCATTTCATTTAAAACAAAAATTGAAGAGAAACATTACTAGGAAAACTGGCTTCAAAAAGGATTCATCATACCAAGTCAAATCCTGACCCTAATCCACCACCAATATTTGAAAATCCAATTCTGATTCCTAGGATTCTTAGAAGGCAAGGAAGTCAAGAAAGCTCTGAACAAAAAAGTTAAGAAAGTTCTGGAAGTTCCAGATTTCTTTCTAGATCACATTCCTGTTCTGTGAAGATTATATATTTTGATGAAATCCCTTTTGATGAGCAATTTGAAACATCTCTGTTTGTGAATTTTTCTGAATCTGAATTGTCTAATCTCATTCCAGACCCACTATTTCTTGAAGATTTACAATTGATATTTGTTTCATATCATCTTAACAGACATTTACAAAACTCCATTCAATCTGAACAGACCTTTGAAGAAAGTTCAAACATTTATGTAATTACTGAAGCTTCCCCAAGCTCAGTTACCTTTCCTCAAACTTCTCAAAACCAAGCCACTCCTTCTAATCCTCCACCCACTCCTTCCAGACCATCATCACCTGTTATTCCATTACATCTTCCAATGGCCAATAGATATGCCCCGTCAAGGTTGCCAGGCAACCCTACTGCTTTGCCTCAGGATTATCAGAGTAAAATCACCCCTTTTGATGGTTCAGGTACTTATACTAGTCAACAACACACCAAGAGGATGACTGATTACTTTTAATTTTATGAAATTGACGTTGATGATGTCCGAATGACAATTTTTGTTCAGAGTCTTACTGGGGAAGTCAGGACATGGTTTAGGGCCCTTGCTCCAAATAGTATTGCTGATTTACCAGCTTTGTATAGGGCATTTTTGAATAGATGGGAGAAGAAGAAAGACCCTCTTCAGATCCTATCAGAATTTGAAAAATTGAGAAGAAGACCTAATGAAACAGTGCAAGATTACATCATAAGATTCAACGAAGCATATAACGTTGTTCCCCAGAACCTTAGACCCCCTCCTGATTCAGTATTGGTTAAATTCCCTGATGGTTTTGACTCTGACATAGCATATTCACTTAGGGAAAGAGCCCCCCAAACCCTAGAAGAGATGCAAAGCATAGTGGTTAGTGTGTAAGCAAACCTCATAGAAAAACAAGCTAGAGCTAGGGCCGAAAGAAGAATGCCTATGAATGAAGAACCTTTAGCTTTTGAAAAAAATCTAGATGCAATCATCAAAGGTATGGAAATACTGGGAGACAGAGTGGAGAAAATCGAAAGAAAGTCTTCTGGTGATAATAAAAATGTTGTGAGAAACCCAAACTTTAGAAGAAATCAGAACCAAAACATTGGGAAAAATGTCCCTGACCAAAACATCAGGCCACCTTTTCAAGAAAATTTTGTTGAAGGTTCAACTTCTGAAGAACCTACCGAGGATGTTGAAATAAATAACGTGACTGAAAACAAAAATGAACGAGAAGTTTTTCTATCTCAAGATGATCAAGAGAATCACATTCTTGAAACATTTCAAACTCATTCAGGAGAAACTTTTGATTTTAAAGAAGGCTATGACACAGCAATTTATGAAGTTCATAAACAATACAATTTGAGAAGTAGACGGATTGATGTGCCAGAGAATAACAAACAAAAAGTTGTAAAACAAAATTTCAAAGGTAAAACTAACATCCCTCCTGTAAAAAACATTCCTCCTGTACAAATTTTTTCTAGGACAAGTCCGAACCCCGCAAATCCAATAATTGAAGATGTGTCGGACAACCAACCAAATAATAAACAACTATATAATGTTTTTCCTCCTATAGGAAACGTAGAAGAACCATCAGAAGTTAATTCAGAAACACCTTTAACTCATAATATTATTCATGAAAAAGAGAAAAACGCTGAAGACCCAAAAAACAGAGAAAATCCAACTGTTCAAAACACTAAAGCTCAAACAGAAAAATCTTTCAATCTAGAAGCTGAAATAGGCAAACTAAAAATAGTTGTTCCATTAGTAGAATTAGCTAAACATGATGTGTATAGAAACAAAATCAACAAATCCCTTAACATTAATATTTCTGGAATGGATGATTCAGTGAATGTGTTTGATGATCAACCCAGACTACTTTTTGGTCCTGAAGTCAATGGAAAACTTGAAAGTGGAGGAACTCCTCCATTTTATGTAATCTTGAATGTTCATGACAAAATACTGCATAACGCCATGCTTGATTCTGGAGCATCCCACAATTTAATGCCAAAAGTTGTGATGGAAAGATTAAATCTAGACATTACCAGACCGTATAAAGATATTTTTTCTTTTGATTCAAGTCAGGTAAGGTGTTTATGTTTGATTAAAGATCTGTGTGTTACTTTGGTGCAATACCCTGCAAAATTTGTTTTGATGGATATAGTAGTGGCCGATATTCCTCCCAAATATGGTATGTTGTTGTCCAGATCCTGGGGTGCTAAACTTGGAGGGTCTATTCAATTAGATATGTCATATGCTACTATTTCAGTATTTGGTCAACCTAAAAGACTTTACAGAGAGACCTTGATGAAATATTTAGTCAGTAGCCATGAGAAGCCTGAAAACTTCCCTGTCTATTCAGTACATTATGATATGGACTCTTTTATCCTTTATAATGCTGAATTGGACCTTCCTACTGAATTAGAAGCACCAGAAATGGAAACTGCAAATAAATCTACTGTTCAAATCGAAGTAATTTCTGAAAACAAAGAAACACCAGATAATCAAGAAATACCAGAAAAAGCTAAAAAAACTAGCTCCTGTTAAGAAACACGTTAAAACAATTGATGAAGATTATGAACATGAAATTATGTGGAATTTAGAATTTGATGGCTCAGTAAATAAGTTAGGAGCAGGAGCTGGAATTTGGATACATAATGTTGAAAACGATCACGCCGAAGGCCATGCTTATAGGTTGAACTTTAGATGCACTAATAACATGACAGAGTATGAAGCTCTTTTGCTAGGGCTTAAACATGTCAAAAATTTAGGAGCAATTATAGTATCAATCATAGGAGACTCTGAGTTAATTATCCAACAGATAAATGGTGAATGTTAAACAAAAGATCCCAGATTGAAACAATATAGAGAAACAGTTGTGGAAATTCTCAACACCTTTCTACAAGCTCAACTTGCCAAGATTCCCAGGAAACAAAATATGCATGCTCACAGTCTTGCAATGTTCTCTAGCACATGTAAATTACCTTTTGGACCTAATCATCAGTTCACAGCTGAGATTAGACATAGGCCTGCTATACCGGACAATCTCATGAATTGGCAAGTATTTGTAAATAATAATTAGATCAATAATTTTTTCACATTAGAAAATGAGTTCTCTAACAGTAGTATAGATGAAGACACAACAATAAATGAATCTAATAAAATAGATGAAGAATAAACGAATATTTCAGAAGAAACTGCTATTCACATGCTTCACCCAACCAAATTCACTGAAAAAGATATGCAAGATTTGAAACAAATGGAATTCGATGAGATCATAGAAGATGAATCTGAAATCATTAATCTGAAAGATAATCATTTACCCAAAGGATTAACTCCTTTGGAAGATCTTTTTGACTCAAATGACATTCCCTTAAAACCCAAAATGGAACCTATTAAAGCTGATATTGAAGAAGTCAATTTGGGAACTGAAGAAAATCCCAAGATGGTTAAACTATCTAAATCTCTACCAGAAGATCAAAAGGTTAAATATGTTGAACTCTTAAAATAATTCCAGGACGTTTTTTCCTGGAGTTATGAATATCTTAAATCATATGATACATCAATAATTCAACACACAATACCTTTGAAACCAGATCAGAAACCGTTTAAACAGAAACTTAGAAGGATCAATCCTGTTTTACTACCTTCCATCGAGAAAGAAATTAAAAGAATGTATGAAGAAGGAATTATAGCTCCTATTAGGTTCTCTTAATGGGTTTCTAATTTAGTACCAACAAGAAAAAAGACTGGAGAGATTAGATTGTGCGTCGATTTGAGAAATTTGAACAAATTTTCTTTAAAAGATAACTATCCTTTGCCTAAAATAGACCATATCCTACAAAGGGTAGTAGGATCTTCAAGGATATCTTTTCTAGATGGATTTTCAGGGTATAACCAGATTCTGGTTCATCCTGATGATCAAGACAAAATAGCATTTACAACACCATGGGTTACTTTCAAATATGTTAAGATGCCATTCGGTCTAAAAAACGCAGGGGCGACATTTCAAAGAGAAATGGACATTGCCTTTGCTAAAGAAATACATGATTTTCTGGTTATTTATCTAGATGATTTTACTGTTTTTTCCAAAACAGATCAGCAACATTTAGATCATCTAAGACAAGTGTTTATAAAATGCAGAAAGTATGGTATTTCTTTAAATCCGAAAAAGTCATTGTTTGGCCTCGAAGAAGGAAAGCTCCTAGGTCACATTATTTCTAAAGATGGCATTAGAATTGATCCTGAAAGAATACAAGCCATATTGCAGATACCTCATCCCAGGAACATTAAAGAACTTCAAGCTTTCATAGGAAAGATCAATTTCTTGAGAAGATTCATTTCTAGTTTAGCTGAATTACTTAGACTTCTTACTAACATGTTAAGAAAAGATTCAAGCATTGACTAGACTGTAGAAGCCAAGCAATCATTTGAACAAATCAAAATGGCTTTAACAAGAACACCAATTCTTACCAGTCCAAAATTTGATAGAGATTTCGTTATTTTTTCATTTTCTTCTGAACATACAGTTGCAGCTGTTTTACTAAAAAAAGATGATCAGGGATGTGAAAAACCAATAGCATTTTTTAGTAAAGCACTTAGAGATGCATCGTTGAAATATAATATCATGGAGAAACAAGATTTTGCACTCGTGAAAGCAATTAAAGATTTCAGAGTTTATATATTGTATTCTCATGTGATAGCTTATGTACCTAATGCTGTCGTTAAAGACATCTTGACTCAAGATGGTATTGAAGGAAAAAGAGGTAGGTGGATAGCTACCATATTAGAATATGATATTGAAATTAAACCAACAAAACTCATAAAAGGACAAGGTTTGGCTCAACTCATGACTGAAACTAATTGCCAAGCCCTAGACATTAACGAACTGGATGACGAACAGGAGATGGCGACTCCACAGATCAGTCAAGCCTTTTTAGACTCACCCTGGTACACTGATATCATTTATGTTTTGTTAAACCTGCAAGCTCCTCCAGGGTTTTCCAGAACGAAACAAAGATTTTTGAAAATGACATCTTTAAAATATTGTATTTTAGATAGTGCTCTTTTTTGGAAGAATCATGATGGAATCCTATTAAATTGTTTATTGAAAGATGAAACTGACAAGGTTCTTAATGAATTTCATGCAAGAGATTGTGGTGGACACCTCTACTGGAAGTCAACTGTAGATAAAATCTTAAGGGATGGTTTTTACTGGCCAACCTTGTTTTCGGATGTTAAGAAATTTGTAACAGCTTGTCATAAGTGTCAGATCTTTGAGGGAAAAAGAAATTTGTTACCTTTACCATTAAAACCAATTTCCACAGAGAGACCCTTTCAAAAATGGGGACTGGATTTTATTGGAGAAATTCATCCCCCTTCTTCTGGGCAACACAGATGGATTCTTACTGCCACAGATTAATTTACTAAATGGATTGAAGCTATCCCATCTAGACAGGCCAATGATTATGTAATTATAGGGTTTTTAGAAACCAATATACTTTCAAGATTTGGCTGTCCAGAGAAAATTATAACTGACAATGCTGCTACGTTTAAGTCTAAGAAAATGATTAGTTTCTGCAATAAATATCACATCACATTAGGTCATTCAACAGCCTATTATCCTCAGGGTAATGGACTGGCAGAGTCTTCCAATAAAAGCCTTATTAATATCATTAAAAAATTAGTGGAAGAAAATAAAAAGAACTGGCATAAGAAACTTACCAATGCATTGTGGGCAGACAGACTTACAACTAAGAAATCAATTGGGACCAGTCCATATGAATTAGTTTATGGTATTGAGGCAATATTTCCTTCATCCTTAGGAATTCCTGTTATGAAGTTACTTCAGGAGGCTCAAGTGGAACCAAATGATATTCAGAGAAGAATAAACCAAACAATTCACTTGCAGCAGACCAGAGAATAAGTGTATCAACGATCCCAAGTCTTGCAGGAAAAGTTAAAGAAAATGTTTGACAAAAGGACTAAAGTAGAAGATTTTCAACTAGGAGACAAAGTTTTGAGATGGGATTCCAGAAGGGAAGATAAAGGAAAAAATGGGAAATTTGATTTCTTATGGAAGGGACCTTACATCATTCATGCTTTACAGGGAAATAACACATACTTTTTGAAGAATTTGGACAGTTCAGAAGCTGAGGAAGAACCAGTCAATGGTCGAATGCTAAAGCACTATTTCGATCCTATTTACTAGGATGTTCTGATGTTTTCTAACTTGTACATAATATATCCTTTCTAATGCATCAGTTTTGATTGGATGGTGACTTGTTGGAGTTGAAGCCCGAAGTGAAGGCCCTAAGCTTCAGAAGTTTTACTATCATATATACAATAAAGCCACCAGAAAAAGAAGATTACATGGTTCAGTTGAAGACATTTTGAGGCATCTGACCTGCTGTTCTTGACTTTTCGCTAGGAAAAGCCATCCCCAAGTGGAGCCAGTGTTAGACTCCTATACCAATAGGTGTCATTTTTCATGATTGTCTTGATTGAACTATGGAATATGTTCAAACCTTTTTCTTGAGCAAAGGTGTTCCATATTCTTGAAAAACTAAAAAATCAAAAAATTTAAAAAATGTAAAGAGGGTATACCCTAAAAGAAAAATCAAAGGGTAAGAAAAATAAAATGGTCAAAAAAGTGAAAGAAATGAACCCCAAACAAAAATAGACCAAGTAAAGTGTGCAAATCCAAATGCCACTACTATTTCATTTTTGTAAATAAGTAATTGTGTGCAGCTTGTCAAACTTTTGCTACAATTTATGAGGAGTCAAACTGTATAAACTTGACTCATTCATGTTTCAATTTCATGTTATAGAATAGAGAATAAATATCTGACCAAACAGTTTAATCTTGGCAGATAAGTAGATAGGTAGAGTTAATAAAAGGTGCTCAACAGTTTAATCTGAGCCCTTGGATGTAATAAGTGTATATTTAGATAGGTTTGCCATGTAAAAAAAAAGAAGATTGAAAAGGGTTTGCCACTCTAAGTGCACCCTAATAAAGAAGAGAAAATGGTAGGGTAAGTAAGTAGGGTAGGTAGATGTTGTTGCAGAATTACATGTGATGAATGATGGTTCTAAATGTTTTCAATTTTTACTTTCATCACAAAGTACAAAGGCAGATACTACATTGGAAAAAGTTCACAGCAGAGCAAAGTCAAGATTATTAACTTCCCCTTAATTTTTCCTTAAATATTTTACTAATTTCCCCTAAGTGCTAAGGAATTTGAAGATTAGAGGGGCTCAAGGCATTTCCTTGACTTTTGGAGGGACCGGACCCTCGGCCCAATAATTGAAAAGACCTAAGTACTTGAATTTATTCATCATTACACTCATTCACTTTTAATTTTTTCCTAAGTAAAATTCCATTTTACTTAGGAAAATCATGCTATATTTCATAAAAACCCTCAAAATCACTTGCTATTCTAAGTCTAAGTGTTGAAGTTGATATAATACAATTTGCTTCAGAAATCTTCACTTTCCTAGATTTGTAAAGTATTTTGAGTTTTCCTTGTCCCTTTGTCATATTAACATCTCATTTTATTTATTAAATCCCTAGTGAAAATACCTTATCCTATTATATATAATTCCCTTTTATAATAATATCCCCACAACCCTCTTACTATAAGTTTTTAGCCAAAGTTAATTAAATCCTACATGATTAAATAAAAATCCCAAATTATAAACCCTTTGGCTAAAAAATATCCATATATATTAACTCCGCCCCTATGGTAAATAAATTTCATTAATTTATTTCCATATAAATAAAAAATACATCGAAAAAAAAAGTTTAAACGTATATTTTTATATGTTTTTGAACGGAAAAACGAATAAAAACCAAAGTCCCGCCGCAACCCCGACTCTCATTAAATCACGGGATTAATTAATCACCCGGATTAATTAATAACCAATCTTTCCACCAATCACACGCCGCCCGAAATTATTAATTAAAATATTAATTACCTTGGGCCCGCGCTTTAAAACCCCACCAGTTCCACATCATATCATCCGTCCGATCATCCACCTGAAGATCTACGACTCACAAACATTCCGCTGCCCATCCTCTGTCTGAGATTTAACACGCGAAATCAAAGTGGTTTCGAAACAGTGCCATGGCCACGTGTTAATCGCTGAATGGGATCGCTGCCATTTCACCAAATACCGCCAACTCCCGAAAGCGGTGCAGAATTTACCGCTTACCGCCCGACCCCGGTGACATGTCCTTCCCGTACCATTGATGACGTCATCCCATAAAAATAATAAAAAATTCCTTTGACTTTCCAAATAAAACAAATTTCGCGCATTTTTGCTCATTCTGTATGTTGAAAGCGATTGCGCCCTCCACACTGAAAATTTGAAAATCGACTGTTAAACTACCATTAACAGAATTTACTGAAGACCCCATCATTCCAGTATTCAAGCGTCCATCCGTCGTCCGCCAGTACCTGTTAAACACGGTTTTCCTTCTGAAAACAGGTATTTACATCATTTCCCGTTTCAAACTCTGTGAAATCATGTCGTTCGTTTAAAATTCTATACCAAAGAACTGTTACAGAGTGTTTTGAGTCTTCCCTTTCCTCAGAATTTCAATTGCGTCCACAGAAAGCTGTAAATTTCATCTTCAAAACTGAAATTGTGCCCGTTTCCGTGAAAAAACCCCCGAAATTTCCACTTTGAATACACAAGAACCAAAATGGAAGTTCCTTTGGCCCTGAATGTAGCTCCATTGAATGCCCCCCATAGAGATTTGGATTACTTATCATTAGTGGACAAAGATTTTCAAATAAAGGACTTGAATTTTACTGAAAATCCCCTTCGAATTTATTGTCGCTGCAGAGAAAATTATTTGAATGGCTTAGATATTATTGGGTTATGGGAGTCTGGTCTTCCTAGGTACCTTTTCCCCTCAGTCCATATCTTTCCTGAAATTATCCATTATTGTCATGCTAATTATGACCCAAATCAAAGAGTAGTTTTATCCCCAAGCCAGAATATCCTTTTCTCCATAACTGCTCAGTCCATCAATGATATGTTACATTTTCAACCTGGTGAAGCCCTTACTCCTTTGACCATGGGAGAATTATTGGAGAAATCCACTAAATTATCTCATGAGGAGTTAACCCGCATTTGCCAAGCTTTCATGTGGCCAAAGCACCAACCCAAAGGCCCTCCCCCTTATGCTAGTGTTTATTTTACTGAAGAAGGGCAAAATATTTTGAGTATGATATCTTTCATAATGGGTTTTAATACCAGTGAGTATGTTGATCATTTAACCCTGGTGTTATTTTCTATGTTCACCCCTGGACAACCTCCTGCTGTCAGGTATGACTTTGCATCTTTCATTGCAGATAAAATGCATGACCAATTCATGAAATTGGAGAATGAGAAAGTATTCAAATATTCTACTGTCATTTACCATCTCATGCTTTATTACCAGTCTGAAACTTTCCCTTTTCATATCAGAAAACTTGATGCCCAAGGAAATCCAAGATCTGTTATCTTTTGGTCAGCCATTACTCATTGTTCCATAGATTCTCCCTATTATTATAATGATTTCATTGACCTTTTCATACATCCTGCAACTACCTTGTTGACAGGAGTTTCCCCTCCAAGACTCAGCAATGAAATCAGGAAAATCCTTCAGCTTTCAAAACAATATAAGATAGGTGACTGGTACTTCTATCAGAATCATACTGAAATTAGAATTTATGGATGTGAATTAAGCCCTTTCAAGTTACCCAGATATGTTCCAATGAGACTTTTTGCACTTGAGTATTTCAGACAAATGAAAAATTCAGATATAATTCACTTCTGTAATGCCAAGAAAAAGGTTCAACTTAGGATAAAGAGCCAACTAGGTCCATTTATATGCAATTCTAGGGATGGAGGGGAAGAAGCTCAAAAGATATTAGAGGAACATTACAGATTGCAGAAAAGTTTCCATTGGGTACCCTATGACCCATTCAATTTTATTTGTGATAAAATGATGAAAAATAAATTAGCACCCTACATGCATCGAAGAATCCCTAAAATTGAAAAGTATGCTAATACAGATGAGAGGGTAGAAGGAACTTTGATAGAGCAGGATAGTGAGCAGGTTGATATAAATAATGTTATGAAAGATCTTGCAAAAATACTTGACTTGGATTCTTTTACACAGGTACAGAGACCAGAGATTGTTACTTCTTCTGTTGGTATTATTCAACAAAATTTACAGGAAAACATTCCATCAATTGCAGTTGAATCCAAAGGCAAAGAGAAATAACCATAAGCACATGTCATTGAAACATTCACCATAACAGAAAAACCTCAAACTTCCAAGGTACAAGATCAAGCACAGGTTTCTCCTATTCAAGTCAATCAGCCTGAAGTTTCAAATTTGTAGACTCCGTCTAATGAGGAAAAAGGCAAGAAAAGACAAGTTAAAGATCCTACTCCTCCTAAGGAATCTTCACAACAACTTCAAGCTAAAAGACAGAAACTAAATCCACTTCCTGAAGTAGAATCTGTTGATGAAATCTTTGATGAAGAAAGGGAGAATAGTCAGCTTACTGGTTCAGTTAGTGAAACATATACAGGTCATAAAGGAAAGGAAATACAAAGACAATTAAGCACTGAAGTATCTTCATTCAAATAGCCAAAGACAGATGCAGGAGACATAAAAAAGACATTTATCAGTATAAAAGCAAGGAATGATCCATTAAGGATCCAGGTGTATAATCAGTATCTTAAAATGGCTCCACAAAATCAAGAGAGATTAATGTCAGCTTTTGACATTCAGCAAGGGAAAATGTTAATGAGCCATTTCAAATCTAAAGTGCCAAAGCCACAGACAGCAGCTAATTACATCAGGACCAATTTTGAGGTCCTAGCAAAAGATATTCATCCATTGGACCAGATAGAATTACACAAGCAAACTGGAGAAATGATATATTCTACCCTTACTGACAAAGCAATGGTAGCTCATAGATTGCAAGATTCTTTGAATAATACAAGTACCCAGTTGCATATTGAAAAGCTTCTTCTCAAGCAAAGGATAACAGAATAAAATCTTTGGAGAAAATAATCATCAGTTTGGGTCATAATCCCAAAGATATAAAAGGCATTGAAGCACTGATTAAAAAGAAGGATGATGACATTGCTGCATTGAGGAAACAATTAAAATTACCAGCTTCAAGGCATCCTCAAACTGAAGAAGTATTGAAGAAAAATTCAGAAGAAGAAATGATGGAGTTGCTCATGAAAATGAATGAGCAACTAAGTGAAACAGAAAAAGAACTGGAGCAAGCATTGAAAGAAAAATAGTCTACTATTCAGACATCCACAACAGAGGCTACTACAGGTACAAGTACAACAACAACAGACCAGCAAACAGACCCATCACAGGTGAATACTTCTAGTTTAAGTTCTGAAGAATTAGTGAAACAAATGGAAAGTTTAAAACTTAGAGTAACAGAACTTCAATCTACAAAGTTACAGCTCATAAATTTGGAACAAAAATATGATATGTCAAAAAATACTGTTGCTGACCATACAAGAGAAATCAAAAGGTTGGAGAAATTGGTTAAAGCTTTAGAAAAATATCTCTCGTTGGAGAAGCCTTTGATAGAAATCAATGAAATTATTTGGAATAATATTATTCAGTCAATAAAGGATATTTTGTCCTTCATTCAAATAAGCTTTGAACAAAATGACTTGGTCAAAATAGCTCTGGAGGAAATTGACAAAACAAAAGAAGAATTGAGAGACAGACCTGAACAAGCAAATCAACTCATATAGTTCTTAAACACCCAGACTAGACAGCAGCTTGCAGAGCTAGGAATTGAGGATAGAACGAGTACAATTTTAGAAATAAAAAGAGTTTTTACTAAGAGAACTCTTATGCAAAATCTGGAACGTAAGTGCTCAGATATTCAAGAAGAGATCATTGCCTTTAAAGAAAGGTTTAATGTTTTATTAGCCAGCGGGTTGCCCAGTCCTATGATTTCAGAAGACAAAATAATGGACTTGGGAAATTACGTTAATAGATTGGACATACATGCTCACAATGTAACCTGTTCCTCTATCAGTTCATCAGAATCAACATTGCCTACAGGAAAGAATCTTTATGACAGATTAAAGAATTTATTTCATCTTGAGCATGAAATAATATATTTGTTCCCAAATCAACCCAATTTCTTCAGATACACAGAGGCTGATGAAACATTAAGAAAACTCCAACGAACCAAAATAGCAGAAGACAAATGGTGGGAAGACCTGTTAGAAATTTTGTAAAATTCATCTTGATATGGAAAATTTTGCCTTTTTACTATTGTGTGAAGGATAAATAGATGAAAAAAGGTTAAAGAGTATCAGCTTAGTAGTTGAAAGTGTATCAGTAATAATAGAAGAGTATCAGACAAGCAAGGCAGTTAGAAAAGAATTACCAAAGAGGATAGCATCAAGCTATATTGTAGGACCTGCCTCCAGCACATGCATAAAAGGAGGAAACAACACATCAGTAGTTGCCTTTTATCCTATCTACGAGACCATCTGTCTCTCTTTATGTTGTAACTTATTCATTAGTCACCCTAGATTATTTCCTAGGTTGCTGTAAGATATTTTTAATCATTTTTTGTATAAATAAGCCCTATAATAGAGTATTGAGGGTGGATTCTACTACTTTGCTGTAACATTGATCTTTTGGAATAAAAGTGCTTTGGAGAAATTTCTGTGGCTTGCTGGATGATGATTTGAAGCTCAAGACTTTTTGCAGGATTCATGTGTCAAACTACAGTTCAATAAGTCTTTTCTATCCTATGTTTTAAGTTTTATATCTATTTATAATATCATTGTGTTTCATTTCTGAATAATTGACAAAAAAGAATAAATCGGAACTTACTTAAGTGTACTCTGATTTCAATTGTGATTATTCTAAATGTGTTCTTCTAAACTGGTTATAAGCAACGAATTCTTAATTGCTCTTGTTTCGCTGGTTTAAACATTTTGATTACTATAGTAAAGAATTCTTAACTGCTCTTTATTTGTAATCATCCATTTTCTTTCTTTTGAACATGTTGAAAGATTCTTAATTGCCTTTCATCCCTTCAAAATCCAATCCATTCACTTTAATTTCTAAAATTGTTCTCTGTTTGGCTATCTTGCCCTGCAAAGCCATCTTGTGTGTAGAATATTAATACAGTAAAGCCATCATTTCGACTCCATAGCCCAATGGCCTGAAATATTCAACCTTTCCCTTAGTTGGCGGATTCCACCATTCAAATTCAAACCAAATTTCTTGGACTTATAACTAGCCTAAAACTTTCTAAGAACAAAGATAAATTTTAAAGAGAAAGCCCTCTTTGGATACATATTGGCTAGATTCTGTATTTTAAGGTTGGTTTGTGGTTACCTCAGGTATACTTTCCTTTTTCACAACTTCAAGGAAAACCTGAGTGATAACAAGTCCAATTATTTTGTAGGGAAATCAACTTTTCCTGGGACAAGACTCAATTTATTATCAGTATGAGAATGAGATTTAGAATCGTACCCAGGAAGACATTTGGTGGACTCAAGATAGGTTTCATTGACAAGGAGAGATGTTAGGCCAGTATGCTTTTCAAACTCTGATTTGACAAAGTGTGCGAAATATTTCGGGACAAAATCTGAACAACTGGCAACTTGAAGATCATCAGAATAGTCGTTAGGATCAGGCTTGGTTGTCAATTGAAATTGTTCTAGGGAAACGAAAAGCATGTGTTGAAACTGTTCAATTAAATATGTCCAATCGACATCCCTTTCTGGGAACTCAAGACAAAAATTAACAAACCTGATAGAAAACTCCTCCATATATTCTTGAGGTTCCATTCTGATCTCATTTAACTTCATTAATACATTTTGAAAATCGTACCAGTGAAAAGCTTGTTGTAATTCATCGGCGAGCTGTTCAAACGAATGGATGGAAGCTGCCAGAAATGTGTGGCACCATTTCTTAGTGCAAACTTCGAGAGTGAGGGAGAAAATCACGCAAGCCAAATCCTCGTTTTCAACTTCATAACACTCACAAAACTCACAGAAATCCGAAAGGTGATCGGTTATGGAAACTTCGTTTTCACCATCAAATTTTAACTGGGACAAGTGATACATAGGTTCATTAGGGATTGAGCACTGAGAACTAAATAAATCCGATAAACACTTCGGGAGAATGATTTGGGGATGAGCCATTACTTATATGAGACTAACTGCAGGCTCTAAGGGCTCAACTTGTCATCTAGCCCTCCTTCTAGTGCCAATTTGTTAACGGGCAAAAATGTACTGCAGACAACAAGGGGGGTCTCCCTGGTGAAATGTCCCAATTAGACCTCACAACGTTTGGATAGGAGCCCCATCTAGTATGTGGGCCCACCTACCGCCATAATTGTTTCCAATCTTGGTTGTCAGATCAGAAGATGACGGAGCAGAGGCGAAGGTGAAATGACCAATCAATGAAGCAAAAAATTATCCCAAGATTAATGAACCATAAAAAAAGGTACTGGCAAGTCTAAGCAACAAAAATAAAAGGGGATATGCCATAACTGGGATCAGTTAGCCGAAAACCAGTGAAACATATATGAAAGAAAACACGCTAGAAGTTAACTGCAAAGTAGTTCACAATAGACTACCATTGTGGCAAGGAAAAATAAACACTAATCCAAAAGCAGACATACATACAACCATTGAGAAATAGTTCATAACCAATGACATGCATGAAATCAAATGTACAACATAATGAAGTACTAAACAACTAGTACTATCACCACAAACAAGCACATGAATCAGTGTCGGGAAGGAGAATATATTATTAATGTTGCTGCAACATCAAATACATGTTTACAACTCGTTAAAACCCAATAATAGAAAATGGGTTGTTCATATCAAAGCATGATGCAAAACCTTAGCCTCGCTACCGTTTTTTCTACTTGATACCAAGAGCTGAGTGCCTTTAGCTCTCTAGCCACAATTCCTCTACCTAGTAGCTTTCATTATTGAGCTAAAAGTCTCGTGAATCCTTCCTCGAAGTTGTACATATAGGCTGAGATGACCCTTGAGTTGCCCCCACGACTCTTGGTCTTCCTGGCTGTTGGGATGGTTTGTGACTTGGACTATTTGCGACCCGCGACCTGTGACCTTGGGCAAACCGCGACCTGCGACCCTGGGAAATCTGCGACCTGTGACCTTGAGAAATCTGTGACCTACAACCTTGGTCAATCCGTGACCTGAAACCTCGAACAAATCTATGACCTGTGACCTTGGTCAATCTGTGACTTGCTACCTTGGTCAATCCATGACTTGCGACCTCAAGCAAATCTTCTTTCGATGATCTATGGGCTTCGCGGCAAGATTCCTTTTCCTGCATCTTTGTCTCATGAACGTGACCAGGTGCCTTTGATTTTAGAGTGATTTTCTTGGGGTTTTGTGAGAATCCACTTTCTCTACAAAGGACCTCTTTTCTTATTGGGAAAGACTCTGGCTCCTCATGCAAAAAAAACTTCCACCTGCAATCACATAGAATAGGTTACATGTCTTCATGATTGAATAATAGTAATGCCAGAGGCTTATTTAATTAATTGTAAGAGTGAAAATAATAAATTTAGACCCTTGTGTGGTCAAGTGTTGTGGCTGTTAGCTCTCTGTAATTAGCAAGATTGGAAAAAGTCCGACTGCAGGGAGGACATCGTTTCAACCACTTTGGGATTCTAGGATCTAGCCCTCCTGAATCTAGAGAGGGATCTCTCCAATAAGTGCAATTATGGGTTTATATTTAAGGTTTTGGGTAATGATATTAGGCTAGTTATGAAGGCCGAGGGTTTTGTTTTGTTTTGTATGGTTGAACATGATTATTATTTGAGGGGAAAGTTCTAAACAGAAAGAGTTTCAAAGGTGTGAAGTTGCAAGCAATCAGAACAAGCTTTCGCCAAAAAGATAGATAATTGCAGGTTTTAGTCCATTGGGCTATGGAGTCATAATAGGGTTTAATTGAAACAACAAAGGGCAAGAGTGGTCCATGGGGAAAGTCATCTATGTCTAAGGTTCTCTTTAAATTTTTATTTATGGAATGAAATGATACAACAAGAAGGGGAATTAATAAAATGAAGAACAAAGAGCAGCCCAAGATCTGGTAAGTACTTTGAAACTAGCCAGATTTTGACATACACTTAAGAAAGACATAAAAGTCACCTAGGATCTGGTAAGTACTTCGAAACTAGCCAGCCTTTGATATACTTTCAATAGAAAAATATTTAAACACAAAGGGAAACTTTAAAAGAAACTGTTGGAGAAGAAAATAGCGGGCAGGGCTCACCACAAACCTCTCCTAGCTCTGCTTTACTTGGTAAACTTTCAAGACAAAAACATAAGATAACAAAGAATGGTCTAAGATCTGGTAAGTACTTCGAAAATAGCCAGCTTTCAACACATTCCAAGGGAAACTTTCAGATAGTCTTTGGGGATAAAACTAGGACCAGGGCTCACCATATCTTCCTTAGTTCATCTCTACTTAACATAAGCTGAAAATAACTTTTAAGAACAATATTTAGCTGAGCGAACACCAACATTCCCACTACTTAAACTGAATTAAATCATTCATAATAACAGAATTTGGAAGAAAACATTTAGATAAAGCTTATCAGTCAGAGAAGGGTACTGATATACAGTAAATCCTAACTCTATGCTTGTTGTTCTTTATAAGAGAAGATGAACAAAGTGAAAACAAAAATAAAATAACAATTTACAATAAGAAATAACATCACCGTCGACATAGACTAGTATCCCACAAATCAGCTTGTATTGATGCTCCAAACCATTTATAGCTTTATGTCCAATGTTTCAGTTTAGCAATCATCTACTCTTCCCAGACTAACTTATCTAATCACAAGCAGAGCTCCAAGAGCCAGTGAACACTATTTACAAGTAGAAGTCTCGAGCTCAATTATATTTCAAAGTTCAGCAACCAAAATTTTCTCATCTTATACAGCAGTATTTATAGAAGGAATGAGGAGTTGGGAGAGGATAAAAATATCTCCCAAGTGAATTAATACAGATTAATGACTTCTCGTCCTTTGAGGGGCTCGATGGAGAAGTTTACAGATGTTCTGTCTGTATTAATTGTTTTACATTTAAAGATTAAGCTTGGTGGGAGATTTTTTGACTTTTAAGGCTCTGTTTCAGGATATAATTAACTCCGCTGATATTTTTTGCATTAGTTTCTTTTGGCAGAATTAACTATTTAACTGCGCTAAGGCAAATATCTTCCTTCAGATCAATAACTTCGGCCTCTGTTGAATGCTTATTGTAACAGGTGGCATTAGGTAGCTGAGAGGAATCAATGGCCTCTGTTGTAGCAGTGGAGGCCTTTCTATCTGATGATCTTTCAATTTCCCCTTTAATTCTGTCTTAATTTAATGGATTAGGCTTTTGATAATCATTCTTAGCCGTAATCAATTAAAATATGGAATTCATCTTCAATCTTCAATTCTGCTGTGCTTTGTCTTCAACACTGATACTCTTTTAATTTGATTAAATCACATTGTGTCTTGTTGATGTGCAGGTCCGCACAGGGCTCATATGGCATCAATGCCCATGAAGTATTGATGAGACGTGGATTTTGAACCCCATGAATGGCTTCCTTTAAATAAACAAAGCTCTAAGGATCGTCACCCTCGACTTTATCATTTCTCTTTAAAATATTTTGAAATTCATTTGAGCCTGCAAAAAACACATAACTGTTATGAAATCCTACATTTATTGGGTAAACTACTTAAGAGGCTATGGGGAAGAGCGAGGCCATTGGATGGCATCATCCAACGGTGGAGATTTTTTGTGGGAGGTTGAAAAGGAAAGTGGAGGAAGAATTAAGTTAGAGCCATTGATTGCACAGAGATCAACGGTCAGGATTGGTTGTGAAAAAATAATGCGAAGGAGTCACATTATTTAGAAATGGCGAAAATATGAAGGAATAAGGTTAAAAACCTTTGTTCAGAGGAAAAAATGGTAAAAAATAGAGTTTGGGGTTCGGGATGATCGTGGGCCATCGGATGAGATCGGCCCACGAGATCAACGACGGAGATTTTATGTTAAAAACCCTTGGCGAGGGTGGAGGGCGATATGTAAATGGAGGTTTAGATCCAAGCCGTTGATCTACAGAGATCAATGGTGGAGGGCACACGTGATGAATTACAAAGGAAAAGAGGGAAAGTGGTTTCAGGAGATAAAACAGTTGTTTTCGCATGGTGAAAGGGCGGGGAGGCAGTTTTTCCTTTTTGAACGCGATATGCGTTCCCGCCAGACATGTGGCTTTTCAAAACCACCAATATTGTGTGGCCTATGGGAAATTAACTTCCGAGCTAAAATTTGCGCGATATGGAACGTGGACCGTCAGATCAAGGGCCTCAGATCTGACGGTGGAGAATGGGCATGATAATGGATAGATGCACATGCGGAAGCAAAGGGAGCAGTTTTATTATGGGCCATTAGATCTGAGATGGACGGTTGAGATCAGATCTTAAAAATGGCAGGACCCAAAGGAGGCAGGCCTGTTGGGTTAATATGGGCCATTGGATGTAGAAGATCGACTATCAGGATCAAATCTGGGTTTAAAACGAATTAATACACAAGTGGAGAAAGGGTAAAGGAGGACCGTTGATCTGCAAAGATCAATGGCTATGATTGGATGAGAAACATTATGAGCGGGGCTGCATGTTTTTAACCAAATGTGGGAGATGATATCTGGACCGTCCGATCTGGACACGTGGACGGCCCAGATGCAATCGGGGCTCGGCGATCGGCAGGGGGAGAAAATCGGGAGGCGCCGATACAAGGCTACACAGGGCTCATATGGCATCAATGCCCATGAAGTATTGATGAGACATGGATTTTGAACCCCGTGAATGGCTTCCTTTAAATAAACTAAGATCTGAGCATCATCACCCTCGACTTTATCATTTCTCTTTAAAATATTTTGAAATTCATTTGAGCCTGCAAAAAACACATAACTGTTATGAAATCCTGTGTTTATTGGGTAAACTTCTTAAGAGGCTATGGGGAAGAGTGAGGCTGTTGGATGGAATCATCCAACGGTGGAGATTGTTTACGGGAGGTTCAAAATGAAAGTGGAGGAAGAATTAAGTTAGAGCCGTTGACAGCGTAGAGATCAACGGTCGGGATTGGTTGTGAAACAATAATGCAAAGGAGTCAAATTATTTAGAAATGGTGAAAATATGAAGGAACAAGGTTAAAAACCTTTGTTCAGAGGAAAAAATGGTAAAAAACAGAGTTTGGGGTTCGGGATGATCGTGGGCCGTTGGATGAGATCGGCCAACGAGATCAACGACGGAGATTGTATGTTAAAAAACCTTGGTGAGGGTGGAGGGCGATATGTAAATGGAGGTTTAGATCCAAGCCGTTGATCTACAGAGATCAACGGTGGAGGGAGTGCATGATGAATTACAAAGGAAAATAGGGAACGCGGTTTCAGGAGATAAAATAGTTGTTTTCGCGTGGCGAAAGGGCGGGGAGGTGGTTTTTCCTTTTTTAATGCGATACGCGTTCCCGCCCAACATGTGGCTTTTCAAAACCACCAATATTGTGCGGCCTATGGGAAATTAACTTCCAAGCTGAAAGTTGCATGATATGGAACGTGGACCATCAGATCGAGGGCCTCAGATTTGACGGTGGAGAATGGGCACGATAACGGATAGATGCACAGACGGAAGCAAAGGGAGCGGTTTTATTATGGGCCATCAGATCTGAGATGGACGACTGAGATCATATCTTAAAAATAGTAGGACCCAAAGGAGGCAGGCCTGTTGGGTTAATATGGGCTGTTGGATGTAGAAGATTGATGGCCAAGATCAAATCTGGGTTTAAAACAAATTAATACACAGGCAGAGAAAGGGTGAAGGAGGACCGTTGATCTACAGAGATCAATGGCTATGATTGGCTAAGAAACATTATGAGCGGGTTTGTATGTTTTTAACCAAAGGTGGGAGATGAGATCTGGACCATGTGATCTAGACATGTGGACGACCTAGATGCAATCGGGGCTCGGTGATCGGCGGGGGGAGAAAATCGGGAGGCGCCGATGCAGGGCCGCATAGGGCTCATATGACATCAATGCCCATGAAGTATTCATGAGATGTGGATTTTGAACCCCGTGAATGGCTTCCTTTAAATAAACAAAGCTCTGAGGATCGTCACCCTCGACTTTATCATTTCTCTTTAAAATATTTTGAAATTCATTTGAGCCTGCAAAAAACACATAATTGTTATGAAATCCTGTGTTTATTGGGTAAACTGCTTAAGAGGCTATGGGGAAGAGCGAGGCCTGGAGATTGTTTGCAGGAGGTTGAAAAGGAAAGTGGAGGAAGAATTAAGTTAGAGTTGTTGATTGTGCAGAGATCAACGGTCGGGATTGGTTGTGAAACAATAATGCGAAGGAGTCACATTATTTAGAAATGGAGAAAATATGAAGGAGTAAGGTTAAAAACCTTTGTTCAGAGGAAAAAATGGTAGAAAACAGAGTTTGAGGTTCGGGATGATCATGGGCCATCGGATGAGATCGGCCCACGAGATCAATGACGAAGACTGTATGTTAAAAACCCTTGGCGAGGGTGGAGGGCGATATGTAAATGGAGGTTTAGATCCAAGCCGTTGATCTACAGAGATCAACGGTGGAGGGCACACGTGATGAATTACAAAGGAAAAGAGGGAAAGAAGTTTCAGGAGATAAAACAGTTGTTTTTGCGTGGCGAAAGGGCGGGGAAGCGGTTTTGCCTTTTTTAACGCGATACGCGTTCCCGCTCGACACGTGGCTTTTCAAAACCACCAATATTGCGCGGCCTAAGGGGAAATTAACTTCTGAGCTGAAATTTGCGCGATATGGAACGTGGACCGTCAGATCAAGGGCCTCAGATCTGACAGTGGAGAATGGGCACGATAACGGATAGATGCACAAGCGAAAGAAAAGGGAGCGGTTTTATTATGGGCCGTCAAATATGAGATGGACGACTGAGATCAGATATTAAAAATGGCAGGATCCAAAGGGGGCAGACCTGTCAGGTTAATATGGGTCGTTGGATGTAGAAGATCGACGACCAGGATCAAATCTGGGTTTAAAACGAATTAATACACAGGAAGAGAAAGGGTGAAGGAGGATCTTTGATCTGCAGAGATCAACGGCTATGATTTGCCGAGAAAAATTATGAGCAGGGCTGCATGTTTTTAACCAAAGGTGGGAGATGAGATCTGGACCATCCGATCTAGACACGTGGACGGCCTAGATGCAATCAGGGCTCGGCAATCGGCGGGGGGAGAAAATCGGGAGGCACCAATGCGATTAACTGTGGACCGTCGATCTGCATATCAGATCGACGGTGGAGAACTCATCGAGGATTTGACCAATCGGGGGTGGCATTATGTTAACGAACTCGAAAAAAAACTTGTGATGTGATTATGCACTGATCGTCGATTGGCTTTAGACAACGGTCAATATCGCTTCAAAACTTGCATCGGCAGAAACCCTTTATAACATATGAAAAACCCAAAATTTAATATAATACAAAGTTTTTTCAGGATAGGATATATACATATGAAATGGCTGGCACCCGATTATGGGGCCTTTGATTATATGGAAGGTAAAAGGCCCGGGGCTAATGTATGAGGGCCAATCGCAATTGGAGGTCGGGTTTGGTCTTTCAATCTACCCATTTAGAATTTTTCGATGCGATTGGTGCTTCGGGACCTTTAAGTCTTGGTCCCGGGTGTAAGTTATATGAAATGAAGTGGAGGGGGTGAATTTTATATAATGGGCTTCAATCACATTAGAAATTTTGATGTGTTCTTTCAATCTACCCATTTATATATTAAAAACATAACTCCGACGGGCTTAGAAAAAAACTTTAGGAAAGTGGGTTTATGAAATTTTCAAAGGAAAATATCAATCGGAGATGGATTATACAAGGTTTTTAGTGCCTAACTGTGGGCACAAGGGTTATATGAGGCAATAATAGGATCAGGGGTTATGAACAAAAGGCTAATCGCATCGGAACTTTCAACTTGACCAAAAGATTTGTGCACTCAGATTTTTGTGATGTGATAAGCGCTTAAATGGTTTAGCGTTTTGTTCCAGCACCAAGGGGTATGGAGGGGAAGTGGTTAGGACTTGGCCCAACACTAGTACATTTGGGGGAAATTCCAACACTTAGTTCCGACACTTTTGACCAAATGTCAGAAATTTCCCCAAATGTTTTCAATCCCGCCCGAAACCGTCGCTATATCGACGTTTAGAGAAAAGTGTCACAATACCGACACTTAGACAAAGTGTCACAATTGCAACGTTTGGAGGAAGACATCGCAATTGTGACATTATGCCCCAAAGCGTCGCTATTGCGACAACTGCCTCCAAAAGTTGCAAGTGCGACATAAGGTCTAAGTGTCACAATTGCGACGTTTGGAGGCATCTGTCGCAATAGCAATGCTTTTTCCATCGTCGGTATAATGACAATTATATGCACGCTACATAAAAATAAGACACTTATATGCACAATACATAAAAATGATTTTATTAAAAACTAAATTAACGTCTGATATCACCCGCGCATTCGCCCTCCTCTCTTGCAGAACAACATTCGCCCTCAGCTCTTGTAGAACAGCATTTTCCCTCAGCATTCACCCTCAGCTCTTGCAGAACAACATTTTCCCTCAGCATTTTCCCTCAGCTCTTGCAGAATAGCATTTTCCCTCAGCATTCTCTCTCAGCTCTTGCAGAACAACATTCTCCCTCAGCATTCGCCCTCAACATTCGCCCTCAACATTCTCCCTCATCTCTTGCAAAATAGCATTCATCCTCAGCATTTGCCCTCAGCTCTTGCAGAACAACATTCGCCCTTAGTATTTTCCCTCACCTCTTACGGAACAGCATTCGCCCTTAGAATTTGCACTCAGCTCTTGCAGAACAACATTCACCCTCAGCATTCGCCCTGAGCTCTTGCAGAACAACATTCGCCCTCAGCATTTGCCCTAAGCTCTTGCATAACAACATTTGCCCTGCATTTTCCCTCAGCGTTTACCCTCAGCTCTTGCAGAACAGTATTTTCCCTCAGCATTCACCCTTAGCTCTTGCAAAACATCATTTTCCCTCAGCTCTTGCAAAATGGTAAGTTCTTACTGCAGGCCCTTCCTCCTATAGTAGGGTTGACTCTATTTGGGTTTTTTTGGTCAATTCCATTGGATTGTGTTAGGCTGTAGGGTTCTCTCTAGATGTATTCCAATGTTCTTTCGAATGAGTTTCAAAGAGGATGTTTAAGATGTGTTTGTGCTTGCATTAATTTGACTCCACCAGTTTCATGAAGTTTAAGCTATGGATTTTAGTTCGAAAAACTCATCCATCTCAACACCCAGTAACGAATTTCCCTTGATCTGATCTATATTGAAGGTGAAGTGAAAAGTTGTAGAGAATGGGAGATCGAAAGTCATCAACTTTATCACAAGGGTAGTACTCCAGATTGAAAGTGATGAGCTTTAGTTCTCCAGATTTGGCGATTTTCTGATGACATACCAAAGGTCACATCCATACAACCATATCAAGGTCAATGTTGAGATCATTCTCATATAGATATAGGTCACTGATATATAGGGTTAATATCATCATCACTATCCATGGAAACCGAATGGCTACAAAATCTGTGATTGTGGTTGGCTCATTTATAATTATTACCCATTTACAGTAGAGCACAGAAACACTAAATATGGCCCGAGCAGAGCCTTTACAACAGGAAGTGGAATTGCAGCTGCTTCATCAATAACCAATAGCTCCAATTGAGAAAAAATTTCATAATATTGGGGCTGGATATACTGCAGAGAAAACAATTGTAGTTATCATTTGTGCTCCAATATATTAATATACTTTTTACATTGAACTGAAGAAAGGGAAACAAGCAAATTCTAGCCATCATACAATGCTTTTACATAAGAGTTTTGAGTGACATACTTGAAAAAAAGAACTCATCCACTGATATTTATAATCATTTGAGTTATTCAAGTTAAAAACAATGTCAAGAATCAAGATTCAATACCCTCTATTATCTTTATCATCCAATACAAGATTTAAATCTTTCCAAAAGAAACGCTTATTAAATTGGTAGCCATTATTTCTCCCTGCTTTAAAAACCCTACGTTTAAATGAAAAAAAGCATTGCATTTCAACTACAAAAATATATTAGTGTTCAAATGTACATGTGTGCATCACTTGTGTAGGGTATTCCTTTTCCACTTTCACATTATCCAAGAAAGTGTGCAGTATAGTTCATATTTTTTGTGATTTAGATTATCTTGAAAAAGGAAAGGTAAATTATTTCCCATGGAAAAAGAAGGTTTTCCCTTTTTACTACTGGAAATGGTACAACAAAGTTCCATTTCTATCCGAAATTCCTATGAAACAGGCACCAAATAAAGGCCATGTCCTCAATGGACATCATTTGGCTTTGAAAATGGCCATTGCACCGTGTTGTTTCTTATATTACATCACGATAGTTTCTTAGGTCATTTCTTGTTTCTTAGGTCACTCAACATGGTGTTTAACATGGTGTCAGAGCGGGCAATTGCTGGCCCTGCTCCACATTGAGTGAGCCATTTGTGTTTATGGCTTGTGCATATCTGCAAAAATTCTTGACATTTTTGCAGCACTCAAAGATTTCTGCAGCAGTGTTTTTGCTGCCATTCAGAAGTGTTTTGAGAAGGATCAGCATTCAAAATCCCAGCATTCAGAAATTTGCAGCATTCAGGGATTGGCTTTGAAGAAACGCAGCACTGCACATCTGAAGGTTGATTTCTTCCTACAATTTCTGCCTATTAAATTCTGCATTTTGAGCTGCTGGAAAATATTTTAAAGAGGGTTTTTGAAGAAATTTCTGGGTTTTTACTAGAAATATTTCTGAGTTTTCATTGGAAAATTTCTGAGATTTCTACAAATCTCTAACTCTGCAAATTCTCAAATTTTCTGCTGCTATATGGCCCTCTACATTTTTTGAAGAAAATTTCTGGGTTTTTGAAGAAATATTTCTGAGTTTTTCATTGAAAAATCTCTGCAAATTTTTGGGTTTTACTACTAAAATTTTCTAGAAAATTTTGCATTTTTAAAGTCCAATTTTTGCTGCTGGACTATTGGAAAAAAAATTCTAAGTTGTTTCAAGCCTTTCGGCCCTCTCCTCTCTGCTGTTTAAAATTTAAAAAAATAAAAGAAAAAATAAAAACAAATTTTTTTTTTCACTGTTCTTGGCCTTTCGGCCTTCCCCACCCAACCTGCAACCTCTATTCCCATTCTCCCAACTCATAGCTATGATCCCCCTCATACCTCACTACTCCCTTACATGCAGCACTCTCTTACCTCACCAAACGCTCGACGCTCACCCCCATCTCTCCACTGCAATACGCAAGCTCCCTACCCAACTACATGTCCTCCTCTTCTTACGCTCTATCCCACCGTTCACTCTACGCTCCTACGGCCTCTCCCTTCCTTACGGCCCCCTCTGCTACACTCCACTCTAACTACAGTCTGCTCTCCCTATCCTAAACTCCCTCCCCCTCACACACGTTCGCTCCTACCCATCCCCTCACCCCTGCCTGCGCTATAACAATACACTCCAGCTCACACATCTCAAACCCCAAATTCCTACGCAACTCACCCACGGTTCTCGCCCTTTACTCACCTGTGCCCCCTCTCACACTCTACTCTGCAGCACTCCCACTCTAAATCGACCTCCCTAACCCATCTCCCCCTTCGACCCTCCCTCACTCAATGCTCCCACCCTCGAGCTACTCTACCTCACCTCACGATTTAATACGGCTTCCCCATATAATACGGCCTCTCCCATTTTTAAATTTGTTTTTAATTTTAAATTTTTTAATATCCACCCTACCCCCATACAATTCCTCTCCTCCCATTTTAATAACCCTCCTTCCATTTTATTTCAATTTTTTAATTAATTTCTTTAAAAAAAAAAAAAAATTCTCATTTCCTTTCCATTATTACAATCTTTTCCCTTTTAAATTCTCCTATCTCTTTTAATTAATCCCCTTTTTTATACCCATAATCTCCTTTTAATAATCTCTTTTTTATTAATTCCTATTTTAATAATCCCCTTCCCATTTTTTATTTAATAAACCCCCATATAATACCCACCCTCCATCCCTTTTTTTAAATAACCTTTTTTTTTAATTAACATTTCCTTTAAATTTCTCTCCTCATTTTTTAATTACTCCCATTTTTAATTATTCCTATTTTTTTAATTAATTAAAAAAAAAAAAAAAAAAGCAGCAGAGAGAGACGAAGGAGAGAGAAATGAACAACATTAAAAGAAGAAATGGCACATGAGGAAATGGTATATACATATTGCAGATTTGACATTTTATGATTTGTGGCATAAGGGTGATTTTTTTTGAAGAAATTTTACATGAGAAGACAAGTTTGCCATCATTACAAAACAACTCTTTGAAGGAAAATTCAGCTGCCTTAAAGGCCTCTTGCACAAGTGTTTTCAACTGCACATATTTTGCAGAAATATTATATTGAACTGAGATTGATTTGCATCTTCATTCAAGACTTGAAGTGTATTTGAGTTGAAATTTGTCGATTGTCCTCCATCATTTGAGGAGCGGATTTTGTAATTGAGATTTCCATAGTTGGAAATTCTTTGCAGTCATTTGCATTTGTTGAATCACATTGTAAACGGGTGCATTTTCGGTTGAAGCCGACACCCTTTCATTTTTTGAGCCTAAGTTGTTGAAAAATGGCTAAAATCAATGAGGCATTAGAGTTCTTGAGTAACCTTATTCATTCAAATGTTGATGATGTGATAAAAATGAGCAAGGATGCTCTTTGTAGAATTCAAATTTGTTTGCAAGATGCACATGAAAAGATCGAATTTTTGCAGTTGGAATCTCAGCTCCAACAAGATTAACTTCAGCAAAAGAGTCACCATTCTGAACTTGTTTCTATTCAGAAGATTGTGAAGGACTCTCATCAGAAGAAAGAAGATAAAGTTGCAGTTGATTCACATTCAGTTTTTTGCACTGGAGCAGATGTACATGCAGATGCAGCAGTTCAACCTGCACTTCTCATGCCCATCATCAGACCTTGGGAAGAGCTTGTCCACAACAAGCACTGAACTGGTCTTGGATATGACAAGGATGTGTCCTTTCATATTCCAGACTACAAAAAGCCTATCAAATTTCAGAGTGCCAGATTCATGTATGACAGTTCACCTGCAGCTGTTCCACATCCTGTTCCACTTCCACAACAACAGATTGAGAAATGCCAACACTGTGATCGAGTTGGTCATATGAAAGATCACTGTTTTGATCTTCATCCATGCAAGCACTGTGGTCGGCACACTCACTCTTCAGACAGATGCTTCAGAAACAAGCCTCCTGCAAGAACCAAGATTCATCTTGGATGGATCGCTTCTTGGCAATGGGCATCAGCAGCCAAGAAGATGTTTACGACACATGTTAGAACTTGTTCACGGATATTGAGCAAAATTGCAGTTGAGTTTTCGCCATCATCTCACCTTGTCCCTGACAGGGGGGAAAATGGTGGTCATGTACAAGCTTCGACGACAGATCAAGCGAGCCTGAGCCACAATCTCTCATTCCATGTTCAGAGTTGTAGCCAGCAGTTCAAGCGAGCCTGAGCCACAACTCGTCATTCCGGATTCAGAGATGTAGCCAGAGACACGGATGCCCATGAGCATGCCTTCGGTTGGTGGATAACCTTAAACCATCATCTTTGGTTGGTGGACAACCTAAAACCACCACGGGTAGTAGACCTCCCTTCTTTTAGGTCGAAGGTCTCCCTTTCATATATGAGGAACACTTCCTCTAGCAGAAGCCTTCAGCTTAGCAGCCTTCAGCTTCTTGCCAGCATTGGTTGAGTTCCAGGAAATGCTTCAAAGCATTCCAGAGTTGTTGGTAATCCTAAAACCATCACAGGTAGTAGACCTCCCTTATTTTAGGTTGAAGGTCTCCCTTTTTTATGAGGGACAATTCCTCTAGCAGAAGCTTTTAGCTTCTTGCCAGTTTTGGAAGAGTTCCGGGAACTGCAACAAGTATTGCGTTCCAGTGTTGGTGGTCATCCTTAAACCATCTCTTTTTTCCAACATTTCAGAGAGTTGATTCAGCCCAAGTGCTTCCATGTATACTTTGCAGATTTGTATTACAACTCTTTTCTTGGACTCACACATACCCCTTCGGATTAAGGGGGGATGTTGGAACACCTAATCCTCCATGGGTAGGTGTGGAATGCAAAAAGTCACAATGGAGTCCAAGTGACCTTGGAATTTGAAACCAAGAGTCACACCATTGTACTATAAATGTACATCTTTGTATAATGGAAAATAAGAAAGCCTCACGCTTATCCTTCATTGTGTGTTGAGTCTCTTGTGTGTGTGTGTTATTCTCCTCATACACCATGTGTTTGCTTCAACATGGTGTTTAATAGAGATGAAAAACAACCAAAGAAATTGTGAAGATCCTTTCAAGAAATAAATGACCATTTCTCAATCGTATCTCAACTATTTTTTATTTTATTCAGTGGTTGCTTACTTTGAGAGAAATTTGACACTTTTATAAGGAATATAACATAAAAACACAAAATGGGAAGGAATTTATGAGGTAGATGACCTTTAGTTGTTGTCAATTAAGAATTGATAATACACGATGCATGTTCTGTACTACAAACTAGATTACTTCCTGGAGTTAGGACACAGAGTATTGAATCAAAGTTGTAGTTTCTAACTTCTTGTATTGGTTCATCAATCTTGAAATTCAGACATTGTATGTCTTCATTGCTTCATGTTTGGATAATTTTCATTATACCTCCATACCCATATTTTTTTTTTTTTTAAATATTGACATATAGAGGGGTAAATTTCTTGTTTACTAACTGCATATACTTGAAATTTTCAGGCAAACATAAATAGTCACTTTATCATCCTTTACTTTTTTTAGGGAAGGTTATTCATTTTTTGGAAAAAAACCATAGCATCATAATCTGCATATATTTCACTAGTGCACAGACTATTTTTCGGTAATTTTCGGATTAAATCACTATTTTTTATTATTTTTTGAAATGGACGAAGACAAAAAAACAGTGATGTTTCGGTACATTTTATCATCCTTTGATTTTCTTTTCAATGTGATCGTCAATAAGAAAAATGAGAGTACCCTTTTGAAGTAGACAGGGAGAGGAAGTGCAGTATGATTTTTTTGAATTTTTTGGTGTCCTTATTTGAAAGTTATTGAATTTTCATTCAGTGCAATTTTTCGAACAATGAAATTCCACAGTGACACAGTTTAGTAAAAAATTAATAAAAAATTGATTTTTTTAATGAAACTCCACAAATCTCATATCATCAGAAACTAGATTCAGAGATGAATCTAATGGTACTTTGTCCGACATATAAAATTTTGTTTTTGTAGGTGTTCTGCCCCTCCAAAGTTGCAGGTTCCTGAAAACTACAGAATTTTCTGTGTTTTTCGTTGACCAGAAACTCTCGGCCGAGATAATGTCTCGGACGAGAAATTTATAAAACTCTCGACCAAGAGTTTAACCCGCCTAAAGTTACATTTAAACGCATGGCCAAACTCTAGGCTGAAAGTTTAAAAAACTCTCGGACGAGAGTTTGCGCCCGAGAGTTTACCCGATGAAACTCTCGGCCGAGAGTTTAGAAACTCTCGTATGAGAGTTTTAAAAACTCTCGTATGAGAGTTTTAAAAACTCTCGTATGAGAGTTTTATTCCTATAATAAAACACAAAAATTATTAAGTTTTTAGAATTGGTATGTTATATAATTTAAATAGTACTTTATTAAAATTAAAAAATGATAAAAAATAATAAAATTATAATTTTATTTCAAGTTATTTTATTATTATTAATGATAAAAAATACATGAAGATTTAATTAAATAAAATTTGTTACAATATTTTGTAATATCAATGTTATATAAAAAACTAAAAATATTTTTATATAAAACTAATTGATATATTAATATAAATAAAATAAAATTCTAAAACATAAATCAAAATAAAAACAACTATATATAATTTATATAATATTATTTTTGAAATTAATGAATAAATTTAAATTTAAAAAACAATTGACTAAATGCAATGAGGTGATAAAGGAGACAATGCATAGCACCTTAATATCGTTATAAATTCTTGGAAATCTCGAGAAATTTTTGAAGTGAGATGAGCTTCTCGGAATGGGTCACTTTATCTTCCACTTCAATTTCACACAATTAACTTGAAAGGAAGTCTATTTTCCTAGGTATGGATGTAAGGGAATGAACAATATTATTTGAACATTGAGTGAGATGCCCTTCTTGGAATGGGTCCTCCTATATTCCACTTTAGTTTCACAAGATTAAATTGAAATGAAGTTTATTTTTCTAGGTATGGATGTAAGGGGATAAAGAATATTATCTGAAAAGGAAATGAATGTTAAGTGTGACATTCCAAGCAGAAGTGTATGGGATTGGAGAATTATGTTATTGCATAAAACTAACCCTTGACCCCTTAAACCTTAATTCCTAACCCCTAAACCCTTCACCCCCTAAACCTTAAACCTCTAAACCCTTAACCCCTAACCCATTTACCCCCACTAAACCTCTAAATCCCTAACCCATTTAACCCCTAAACCCTTAACCCCTACCCCTAACACGGTAACCCCTAACCCATTTAAGCACCTAAACCCCAAAACCCCTAACTCTTAACCCCTAAAATGCTTAACTGCTAAATCCCCTAACCCCCTAAACCTCTAAACTAATCCTAACCCATTTAACCCCCTAAACCTCAAAACCCCTAACCCCTTAAACCCTAATTCCCAACCCATAACCCTTGACCCCTTAAACCCTATTTCCTATCCCCTATACCCTTAACCCCTAACCCCTTAAACCCTAATTCCCAACCCCTAACCAATTCAACACCCTAAACCCCTAAAAACCTAACCCATTTAAGTGTTTAATCCATTTAACCCCCAAAACCCTAACCCCTAACCCCTAAAATCCTTCACTGCTAAATCCCCTAAACCTCTAAACCTATAACCCATTTAACCCCCTGAACCCTAAACCTCTAAACCCTTAACCCCTAGCCCCTTAAACCCTAATTCCCAACCCCTAACCAATTCAACACCCTAAACCCCTAAGAACCTAACCCATTTAACCCCATTAACCCCTAACTTCTAACCCCTAAAATCCTTAACTGCTAAATCCCCTAACCCCCTAAACCTCTAAACCAACCCTAACCGATTTAACCCCCTAAACCCTAAACCTATAACCCCATAAACCCTAATTCCCAACCCATAACCCATTCAACCCCTTATACACCTAAACCTCTAACCCATTAACCCTTGACCCCTTAAACACTAATTCCTAACCCTTAACCCATTTAACCCCCTAAACCCTAAACCTCTAAACCCTTAACCCCTAACCCATTTACCCCCACTAAACCTCTAAACCCCTAACCCATTTAACCCCTAAATGCTAAACCTTTAAACCCTTAACCCCTACCCCTAACTCGTTAACCCCTAACCCATTTAAGCCCTTAAACCCCAAAGCCCCTAACCCCTTAAACCCTAATTCCCAACCCATAACCCTTGACCCCTTAAACCCTAATTCCTAACCCCTAAACCCTTAAGCCCTAATTCCCAACCCCTAACCAATTCAAGACCGTAAACCCCTAAAAACCTAACCCATTTAAGTGTGGATTCCATTTAACCCCCAAAACCCTAACCCCTAACCCCTAAAATCATTCACTGCTAAATCCCCTAACCCCCTAAACCTCTAAACTTGTAACCCATTTAACCCCCTAAACCCTAAACCTCTAAACCCTTAACCCCTAACCCCTAAAACCCTAATTCCCAACCCCTAACCAATTAGACACCCTAAACCCCTAAAAACCTAACCCATTTAACCCCATTAACCACTAACTTCTAACCCCTAAAATCCTTAACTGCTAAATCCCCTAACCCCTAAACCTCTAAACCAGCCCTAACCCATTTAACCCCCTAAACCCTAAACCTATAACCCCTTAAACCCTAATTCCCAACCCATAACCCATTCAACCCCTTAAACACCTAAACCTCTAACCCATTAACCCTTGACCCCTTAAACACTAATTCCTAACCCTTAACCCATTTAACCCCCTAAACCCTAAACCTCTAAACCCGTAACCCCTAACCCATTTTACCCCATGGTTAGGGGTTAAGGGTTTAGGGGTAGGAAAGTGAAGTAGAATGGAGTTCGAGGTTGAATTAATGTTCGAGCTGCTCTTAGGTGTTTAAGGAGGTTGAGATGAGGTTATGGGACAAAAACCGAGAACAAGGACAGCAAAATTTTGGGAGTTAGAATGGGGTTAAGGAAATGGTTTAGGACAAGGAGTTGAGAGATTGAGTTACAAATTTAGGAGTTATAAGTTAGTGGTTAATGGGGTTAAATGGGTTAGGTTTTTATGGGTTTATGGTGTCTAATTGGTTAGGGGTTGGGAATTAGGGTTTTAGGGGTTAGGGGTTAAGGGTTTAGAGGTTTAGGGTTTAGGGGGTTAAATGGGTTACATGTTTAGAAGTTTAGGGGTTAGGGGAGTTAGCAGTGAAGGATTTTAGGGGTTAGGGGTTAGGGTTTTGGGGGTTAAATGGAATCCACACTTAAATGGGTTAGGTTTTTGGGAACACCGTGTTGAGTGGATTAGGAGTTGGAAACAGAAACTTAAATGTGGAGTTGGGGTTAATGGGATTACGGGAGGGGTTAAGGGGTTTAGGGGGTTAAGGCTTTAAGGGTTAGGAATTATGGTTTAAGGTGTCAAGGGTTATGGGTTTGGAATTAGGGTTTAAGGGGTTAGGGGTTAAGGGTTTAGAGGTTTAGGGTTTAGGGGGTTATATGGGTTACAGGTTTAGAGGTTTAGGGGGTTAGGGGATTTAGCAGTGAATGATTTTAGGGGTTGGGGTTAGGGTTTTTGGGGTTAAATGGAATCCACACTTAAATGGGTTAGGTTTTTAGGGGTTTAGGGTGTTGAATTGGTTAGGGGTTTTGGGGTTTAGGGGCTTAAATGGGTTAGGGGTTAACGGGTTAAGGGTAGGGGTTAAGGGTTTAGAGGTTTAGGGTTTAGGGGTTAAATGGGTTAGGGGTTTAGAGGTTTAGTGGGGGTAAATGGGTTAGGGGTTAAGGGTTTAGAGGTTTAGGGTTTAGGAGGTTAAATGGGTTAGGGGTTAGGAATTAGGGTTTAAGGGGTCAAGGGTGAAGGGGTTAGAGGTTTAGGTGTTTAAGGGGTTGAATGGGCTATGGGTTGGGAATTAGGGTTCAAGGGGTTATAGGTTTAGGGTTTAGGGGGTTAAATTGGTTAGGGTTGGTTTATAGGTTTAGGGGGTTAGGGGATTTAGCAGTTAAGGATTTTAGGGGTTAGAAGTTAGGGGTTAACGGGTTAGGGGTAAGGGCTAAGGGTTTAGAGGTTTAAGGTTTAGGGCGTTAAATGGGTTAGGGGTTAGGAATTAGGGTTTAAGGGGTCAAGGGTGTTGAGCTGTGAAAAAGGTATGAAATCCTTATGTATTTGTTCATTCTTTTACCATAGATATACTGTTGACTGCCTTAGAAAGGTAATTTACCATAAGAATTGCAATTAAATTGGAAAGATTTATGTTTAGCCTAAAAAATGACTAAAAGGTTGTTTTTATGGTCAAAACAGGAATTCGAAGAGGTGAGCAGCTGTATCAAAGGCGTGGCTGAAAACAGTTTGACTTCTACTCCATTCGTGATGAACCATATCCAGCTAAAGCCAAGAAGATCTGAACGAATTGCCCGAAAAGGGCAGGGGACAACTCGAACTTGAACAGAGTTAACAGAACGATAACAAAACAAGAGAGGAGCGAATCCCTCAGGATCGGAAGATCCTGAGGGATCGCTGTGCAAATTTATCATATCTCTTGATTTGTCCGTCCAAGGATCAGCTATAAAGGCAACGATCTGTAGTGACCGGGGAGGGAATGGCTATTATGTAAAAGACATTTTCATTAAAAACAGACTTTTATATTTCCTTTGCGATTGAATGTTTATCGACTCTCTATCATGAGAGAACGTTGTTTGTAATGCCTTTTGGATTAATATAAAGACACAGGTTTTGGCTATTCTTTAGAATTCTGAGTTAAGCCCAGCGGTATTTCACTGGTGCTAAGGGCCTGGCTCTGGTGGATTACTTTGCTGTTGTATTATTAATCTTTATTTGTTTATGCGTGAAGCGTGTTCTGTGTTGATTTCATTTACAGAGTTCTTTCATCGATCGTTGAAGCAAGTGCAGAATCATTGTTGTTTCATTCCTTACCGCAATTACATTTAACGATCAGTTATCTCGTTATTGCCTTGTGATTTTGCTATTCTGTAATTACAGTAAGTGTTGTTCCATTCATCTATGGTTTGTGGTTGGATTGCAATTAACTGTCGACAGGTTTGAGTTTAAGATTTAATTGTTCAATTTGCATTAGGATCGTAGGTGTTGTTTCTTTTAAGAATTGCAATTGCTGTTTATTTCATGCTGTTGTTCCTTTTCTGGATTTCATTTCCTTTCAGTTGTTCCACTTTCTTTAAGATCACTGAATTGTAGTGGATAGAGATATACTCTCCAGAGTCCCCAGATTTGGTCATCTTGCATCGATTTCTAGGGGAACGAGTTATTGCTACTGCATCCCTGATCGATGCTTAGCAAGATTGCTGTAGTTTAGCTTTTTACATTCCTGTCATTGTAATTAGGTTTCCTTTCCAAGCATTTATTACTTTTTTCTGTGCTACATCCTCACAAGCATTTCTCTTAGATAAGCGCAGCCTTAGACAGAGTACACTCTTGAGATAAAAGGACGCTCCCAGATTAATGATTAATGTAGGCTAATTAGGTGTTTAAAAGATACCTTTTTATGGTCCAAAATTTTGGCGCCGTTGCCGGGGAGAGTGTATGCCATTTCACAGGAGTAATGCACAGCTGATTTCCTTCTGCTTGCGGAGAATTGGGTATTAAAGACGGAAGGTAAGAACCTGCGCACTGGGCAAGAAACACACTTGCTCGCAGCTCGCTTCACAGCAGAAGTAAGTAAGCTTTTCTTTTGGGTAGGAATGAAGGATTGTTTTTTTGAATGAATAAGTCAGTTAAGCGAAACAAAATCCCTCCCAAAGCTGAAAAACCTAAGGGGCCGGTGACCCTTGGGCGCACGACCTTCATTGACGAAATCCTTAAGAAAAGTGAATCTCAGCCATCTGTAGGATTTAAAAGAACTACTTCTAGACAGCCTACTAGTTCCCTTCAGGCTACAGGGTCACCATCTGAAGCCTTCGCTGAGATACACAGTCAAACAGAGGGAATTAAGCAAGATTCCCAAGAAATTGAGAATCCTTGCATAAGTTTCCTTCAAGAAGGGAACTCTAGCAATCTCCAAGAAGGAGAAGGGGAAACAGGAGAAACTACAAACTTAAAATCACCTATTAGAATTACCCAAACAATAAACAACCCAAATAGGGGAAGTGATGTTCAACTTATCCAGAACCAAGGTCTCAAATTACCTCAAACAGTAGGACAACAGGGAATACTTATTCCAGACAGAGGGAGTGCTGTTAAAACTATTTCTACCCCTGTTCGCCAACCTAGAAATTCCCTGGAAATCCCAGAGGGGTATTGGCATATTTTTGATCAAATGGCCCAGAACCAAAATCAAAATCGGCAGCAAACCTCTACACTGCAATACCCTATAGTAGACACTGCAGTCAACACACCCATGAAAGCTATTCCGCTTCAACATATTCCTACATTTCATGGCTTGACATCAGAAGATCCAGATGCGTTTTTGTTTGAGTTTGATGTGTTGTGTAGAGGATATGATTACACCACCGATGCCCAAAAACTGAAGTTGTTCCCTTCTACACTAAAAGGAGCAGCCTTACGATGGTTTATGGGATTAGGCGGGGGTGTCATAACTGATTGGGATCATATGAAGGCTTCATTTTTAAAGAAATATCAGGATTATTGGAGGTCTCGGGAATTAAAAGATGAAATATTCCAGATGATAGCAAAACCAAGTGAGACTTTGGAGGAATATGTGGAACGGTTTCAATATAATTTGCAAAGATCCCCTTATGCATCTGCACCCTTACCTGATAATGTTTTGAAAAATGCATTAATTAGGGGAATGAAAGATCAATGGGTTGAAACATTAAATCTTATGGGAAAAGGTGATATATATCAAGAAAGCTATCCTGACATTGTCGATTTGTGTATCAGGTGTTTGAGAGGTAATACAAGGTTGAAATCGATTTGTGTATTTGTTTTTTATTATTGTTTTACGAAATTTGTTTTCTTTGTTAATACTTCTTTATTTTGTTTGAATTTGGTTGCTTTAAAAATAAAAAATAAAAACAATAAAAAATGGTGTTTTTTTCGCGTTGCTGTTCCTTTCGAAAGGAACAACAGTTCCGCATAGTATTTTTCTGCTGTTCCTTTTGAAAGGAACAACAGTTTCGCGCAGTATTTTTGTTGTTCCTTTCTAAAGGAACATCATTTCAACAGAGTAGTTTTTTGCTATTCCTTTCGAAAGGAACAAAAATTTCGCAGATTGTTTTTGCTATTCCTTTTAAAGGAACAACACTTTTTGAATGATTCTTTTTTTCGTTGTTCTAAGCTTGCATTTTGAATTTTTTCTTTCAAGGCAAAAATATCATAAACGATCATACAAATTAAGGATTACTGCAATCAGAAAATCAAAAGAAATCGTCATTTCTAAGGGAATTGTCTAGTAATAAGGAAAAAAGAGGAAAAAGCAGCATAATAACATAACATTGCTATTTTATCACCATTAAATTAATTTGATCGATTATTTTTATCATGATTGGTTCTTTTCCCACATATTATAAGCTTTCTTTGATATTTATTTTTGAAATGGAAATAGGGGTATATATTTTTCTTCTATTGAGATCTTCAGACTTCTTCCACCATTCCTACTCTTAAGGAGTGTTGAGCCATCCCTTATGAATAACTGAGGAAAAGTGCTGTTTGAAAAAGAAAAATATTGACATATTTTAATGTTTTTGCAGATGGAGGATAGGGGGTCTCATTAAGAGCTAGCCTACCATGATCATAGAGAAGATAGTGAAGTGGCATTCCCATTATGGCCACCAAACCAGGGAAATGGTCCAAAAGGCAAAGTCCTTGGAACAGGAGGTCTCATCACGAGTCCTTGGAATTTCTAGGGGAACGAGTTATTGCTACTGCATCCCTGATCGATGCTTAGCAAGATTGTTGTAGTTTAGCTTTTTACATTCCTGTCATTGTAATTAGGTTTCCTTTCCAAGCATTTATTACTTTTTTCTGTGCTACATCCTCACAAGCATTGCTCTTAGATAAGCGCAGCCTCAGACAGAGTACACTCTTGAGATAAAAGGACGATCCCGGATTGATGATTAATGTAGGCTAATTAGGTGTTTAAAATATACCTTTTTATGGTCCAACAAAGGGTTAAGAGGTTAGAGGTTTAGGTGTTTAAGGGGTTGAATGGGTTATGGGTTGGGAATTAGGGTTTAAGGGGTTATAGGTTTAGGGGGTTAGGGGATTTAGCAGTTAAGGATTTTAGAGGTTAGAAGTTAGGGGTTAATGGAGTTAAATGGGTTAGGTTTTTAGGGGTTTAGGGTGTTGAATTGGTTAGGGGTTTAGAATTAGGGTTTTAGGGGTTAGGGGTTAAGGGTTTAGAATTTTAGGGTTTAGGGGGTTGAATGGGGTATAGGTTTAGAGGTTTAGGGGGTTACAAGATTTAGCAGCGAAGGATTTTAGGGGTTAGGGGTTAGGGTTTTGGGGGTTAAATGGAATCCACACTTAAATGGGTTCTATTTAGGGGGTTAAATGGGTTACTCTGGTTAGGAATTAGGGTTTAATGGGTCAAGGGTTAAGGGGTTAGAGGTTTAGGTGTTTAAGGTGTTGAATGGGTTATGGGTTGGGAATTAGGGTTTAAGGGGTTATAGGTTTTGGGTTTAGGGGGTTAAATGGGTTAGGGTTGGTTTAGAGGTTTAGGAGGTTAGGGGATTTAGCAGTTAAGGATTTTAGGGGTTAGAAGTTAGTGGTTAATGGGGTAAAATGGGTTAGGTTTTTAGGGGTTTAGGGTGTCTAATTGGTTAGGGGTTAAGGGTTTAGAGGTTTAGGGTTTAGGGGGTTAAATGGGTTACAGGTTTAGAGGTTTAGGGGGTTAGGGGATTTAGCAGTGAAGGATTTTAGGGGTTAGGGGTTAGGGTTTTGGTGGTTAAATGGAATCCACACTTAAATGGGTTAGGTTTTTAGGGGTTTACGATGTTGAATTGGTTAGGGGTTGGGAATTAGGGCTTAAGGGTTTAGGGGTTAGGAATTAGGGTTTAAGGGGTCAAGGGTTATGGGTTGGGAATTAGGGTTTAAGGGGTTAGGGGTTTTGGGGTTTAAGGGCTTAAATGGGTTAGGGGTTAACGAGTTAGGGGTAGGGGTTAAGGGTTTAGAGGTTTAGAGTTTAGGGGTTAAATGGAGGTGTATGGGAATAGACATATCTCCAGTGATTCGTGGTTGTGGACTACGATGCGTGGTTGTAAATTACTGAGCTGCGTGGAAGAGGTGTTACGGATCTTCAACGATTCTCGTTCTTGTGGTATTTCTAATTTGGAATTTGTTGCAACTAAAGATGGTTATTTAGAACGCATATTGAAGAAAGCCCCGTCACCAAATATCAGTAAAAAAATTATCAAATCATTTACGTTAAAAATTGAACATACATATCAGTAAAAGACGACGAGAGAATTCGTAATACCCGATGACCAGCGCGGCGATGATGACGACGAGGAGAATTCGTAACAGGAAAACACCAGCGCGGCGACGAGGACGACCGTGGCAAACACCAGCGTGGCGACGAGAAACAGCGACAGAGAAAACGCGAGAGAAACAGCGACAGCAACAGCGACAGATAAAACGCGGGAACAATAAACCACATAACTTCGCGGGAAATTTATTTATAGAAAATAGTTCGGCCGAACTATTTTAAATGTAAAAGTTCGGCCGAACTTTCTCAAAAGTTAATAGAACTTTAGTTGTAGGTTTTTCAATCTCACGAAGCAAGTATTACGTTTGCACGCGGAAGTCGGTGGGCCGTCGGGCTAACGGAATCACGAGTTGGTAGAACGTTAAAAAAAAAATTCGGTCGAACTAATTCATGGTTCGTAGAACTCGATAAAATGTTCGTAGAGACTAGTTCGAAAAAATTTCAACCCGCGATTCTCCTGGTAGCAGGGTTCGAGTTTCTAGCCCTTAGGGTTAGGAATAAGTGTTTAAGGGGTCAAGGGTTAATGTGTTAGAGGTTTCGGTGTTTAAGGGGTTGAATGGGTTATGGGTTGGGAATTAGGGTTTAAGGGGTTATAGGTTTAGGTTTTAGGGGGTTAAATGGGTTAGGGTTGGTTTAGAGGTTTAGGGGGTTAGGCGATTTAGCAATTAAGGATTTTAGGGGTTAGAAGTTAGGGGTTAATGGGGTTAAATGAGTTATGTTTTTAGGGGTTTAGGGTGTTGAATTGGTTAGGGGTTGGGAATTAGGGTTTAAGGGGTTAAGGGTTTAGAGGTTTAGGGTTTAGGGGGTTAAATGGGTTATAGGTTTAGAGGTTTAAGGGATTTAGCAGTGAAGGATTTTAGGGGTTATGGGTTAGGGTTTTGGGGGTTAAATGGAATAAACACTTAAATGGGTTAGGTTTTTAGGGGTTTAGGGTGTTGAATTGGTTAGGGGTTGGGAATTAGGGTTTAAGGGGTTAGGGGTTAAGGGTTTATGGGTTAGGAAATAGGGTTTAAGGGGTCCAGGGTTATGGGTTGGGAATTAGGGTTTAAGGGGTTAGGGTTTTGAGGTTTAGGGGGTTAAATGGGTTAGGATTGGTTTAGAGGTTTAGGGTGTTAGGGGATTTAGCAGTTAAGTATTTTAGGGGTTAGGAGTTAGGGGTTTTGGGGTTTAGGTGCTTAAATGGGTTAGGGGTTAACGTGTTAGGGGTAGGGGTTAAGGGTTTAGGGGTTAAATGGGTTAGGGATTTAGAGGTTTAGTGGGTGTAAATGTGTTAGGGGTTAAGGGTTTAGAGGTTTAAGGTTTAAGGGGTGAAGGGTTTAGGGGTTAGGAATTAGGGTTTAAGGGGTCAAGGGTTATGGGTCAAGGGTTAAGGGGTCAAGGGTTAGTTTTATGCAATAACATAATTCTCCAATCCCATACACTTCTACTTGGAATGTCACACTTAACATTCATTTCCTTTTCGGATAATATTCTTTATCCCCTTACATCCATACCTAGGAAAATAAACTTCATTTCAATTTAATCTTGTGAAACTAAAGTGGAATATAGGAGGACCCATTCGAAGAAGGGCATCTCACTCAATGTTCAAATAATATTGTTCATTCCCTTACATCCATACCTAGGAAAATAGACTTCCTTTCAAGTTAATTGTGTGAAACTAAAGTGGAAGATAAAGTGACCCATTCCAAGAAGCTCATCTCACTTCAAAAATTTCTCGAGATTTCCAAGAATTTATAACGATATTAAGGTGCTATGCATTGTCTCCTTTATCACCTCATTGCATTTAGTCAATTGTTTTTAAATTTAAATTTATTCATTAATTTCAAAAAAAAATATTATATAAATTATATATGGTTGTTTTTATTTTGATTTACGTTTTAGAATTTTATTTTATTTATATTAATATATCAATTAGTTTTATATAAAAATATTTTTAGTTTTTTATATAACATTGATATTACAAAATATTGTAACAAATTTTATTTAATTAAATCTTCATGTATTTTTTATCATTAATAATAATAAAATAACTTAAAATAAAATTATAATTTTATTATTTTTTATCATTTTTTTAATTTTAATAAAGTACTATTTAAATTATATAACGTACCAATTCTAAAAACTTAATAATTTTTGTGTTTTATTATAGGAATAAAACTCTCATACGAGAGTTCTCAAAACTCTCATACGAGAGTTCTCAAAACTCTCATACGAGAGTTATCAAAACTCTCATACGAGAGTTTTCAAAACTCTCATACGAGAGTTTTCAAAACTCTCATCCGAGAGTTTTTTTAACTCTCGTTCGAAAGCCTTCCCGAGAGTTTCCGTCAATAAAACTCTCGGACGAGAAAATGCATAACTCTCGTCCGAGAGATTTTTAACTCCGGTTAAACCCAATAAAACTCTCGGACGAGAGTTTTTAAAACTCTCGGTCGAGAAATAGAGTTGACTATTTTCTCGGACGAGAAATTAAAAAGTTTTCCCAAATTCTAGCCGTCCGCCAAAAAGTGTTTCCCAACTTCGTGATTTCACCCTAACACAAGGAGATGTGAGAAGTGATAGGCTGCTAAACGGTCTGCTTACTTCTAAACCATCTGAATGAATTTCTGCCAATTAACTTGGTCTCAAACATGTATCTTACAATCAGAATGGAGACTTTGAATGGTTGACCTTACATTGATAAATAACAAACTTGTAGATATTGACTTGAAATTGCATGACACCAGAAAATCTTTTGAATAATAAAAAACAATGTATACATGGATACATGACATTCATTCTCAATACACGAGTACTAAATTTCACAAAACAAGTCCCTCCATATGTCGTAGCAGAAATATCAAACTTATTATTTATCAATAAAATTATCTTATAATGTGCTTCAATGAAAAATTGAAACGATGATGCACAAATAAAATACAATGGACTGAAAAACAATAATTCAAAAACTAGCTATGATGAAAAATAATTTCTAAAAGAAACCAACGGAAATTTCTCAAAACAAACAATCAAATAGTCTAGATTTACTTGAACACACTACTATCAAAAAATAGGCAAATAGGCAAATGGTTATTTAGCTCATCTCTTCAATTCTTTCTTTCATATAGACACAACCTTTGTACACCAGCAATAAAGCCCAGATTTTATCCTGGAATTGGTACACAGTCCCGGAAAATGAAGTTACAACAGCAATGTGAGCTCGCACAACAGAGATTCTACCTTCCGATATCTCTTCAGTGCTCACAGTCATCACAAAAGTAAAGAATGGCAGGAGAGGGCACAATTTTCTGTTGCTGTCCCTTCAGACACACCAGCAGCATGAAGAATGGGCTCACGACCTTCACCAGAGAAAGACAAATGTTTACCTTTAGTACCCAATGCGTCCTTTAGCTGAGAAAACTGTCGAGAAATCCATAATGACCACAAATAATCACAAAGCCGCAAAGGATAGAAGGAATTTCAGAAACCAAACCCTAAACCCTAAACTACATAGGAAAGACTGTCCAACCTCAGGGTTTCCACCGGCAAGGAATACAACCCTAAAAAATTTTCTTACAGCCATGCTGAACATACAGCCCTAAAACAAAAAAGACATGGATATAGCCCTAAAATTAGTGCCAAATAAAACAAGAAAAATAGGGCCAAAACCAGTGCCATTCAAACAAGAACAAATAGTCCGAAGAAGAGCTAAATTGAACCAAAAAAGATTAAAAGTGTTAACAAACACATGTTTTCAAGTGTTAAAAAACACAACATTGGGCTGGTAGGAATTATTTTCCTACCGGGAGGTGAAGATGCCACGCCAAATGCAGAGGAAAACATCGATGCAGGAGCCAACTAATAGCCAGACCCTGCCACAGTTCGGTAATCCCTGCAACACAATAGAAAAGAGCATAAATTAGGCAAAATATCTCAAAAATTTCTAGAAAATGCAACAAAAACAACTTCTTAACCCATAGGCAAGTAAAACCAACTCCCA